>CM069079.1:40098981-40698981 GCA_035578085.1 Solanum pinnatisectum | reverse complement strand
ATGTAAGCTTCCTTAGTGTTGGGTTTGTTTACCCACACGCCAATCATGAGTTTCTTTTGAGACTCTATCCATAAATATTGAGCAATTTAATTTCTTGATGAGTTCTTGATAAGTGTTCTTGAAGTTTCCTTATCGATTAAGTTTTGACGTAAGATTCTACTTGGGTCAACTTCAAATGACCATATTACTTAGAATATAAAGAGTTATATGCCCCATAACCTATAAAATTAAAGGTATTTGAATCTACTTTCCAACTCCACCAATTTTGTGTCAATCCAATTTCTGAGTAAAAAGTTATGACCCTTTTAGTAACCTGATACAGTGTTGTTCCGAATTAGCCAACGGGAAAATATTAAAAAGAGTCATTTTTGTCTTTTTACCTCCAAGAAAACCCTAAATGAATTTCTTAACTAATAAAAGTCTCAAAACAATCATATTTTCATCTTTTAATCCATCATTCTCTTCGCTCTCAAACCCTAAGGCAAAACCCTAAGGAAGAATCAAAGTAGAAGACTTCATTCAAGATTCTTTTAATCGTTATCAAGATTCTTCTTCAAGGTAAGTCTTTCTCCAAGAATTCCATTCTTTTCAACTCAAATTCCTCCATACATTTATGAATCACTAATGAAAATTATAATTCTTGGCCATAGAGATTTCTAGAAACTAATTCAAGAATCTCAAGAAATGTTTTCTTGAGCTTTTACCTTTAAGCTAGGGCTTCAAGGCTTCTAATCAAGTTCTTCTTCAACATTCTTCAAGATTCTTCAAGAACCTTGTTCTTCTAGGTATTTAAGGCTATAATAGTGTTGTACTAGTTCGTCCTCACATCCTACATCTTCTTTCAAATCAGTAAAAGGGAAATCTAGGATTTTTCCCCTAGATTTGAGTATTCTTGAGATAAGTTGATTTCAGTTCTTGAGTTCATGGTTCCTTTAAAAATTCTATTCCTAATTATTGAGTTTCTATATTTTTATTAAGATCCTTGAGTTGATTTGTTCATGTCTATAATTTAGCATGAACCCTATTTTAAGTTATAAATCTTGAGAAGTTTTTCAAAGCCAACACTTGAGTTTTAAACCGAGTTTTTGAGGAAGTAAAGATGAGTTTTGAGAAAAAAATTTAAAGGTTCTGTTTCATAAAGACTTAAGAGTTTCGAATGTTATTTTATTCATATATATACATATACATATGTACCTATGTTAATTATTCGACTTGAAAGATAAGTTCATAAATGCATGTTTTCAAGAAGGTAAACATGTCTCATGTTTTGATAAGTATTTCAAGTAATGTAAGAAGCCCATTATTTTTAATGGGTGAATTGAGCACAAAGTTATATTAATTATTTTGGGAGTAGTATCGAGCATTGAGTTGGGTTAGAGTCTTTTATGATTCGGAAGTCCCATAGAACTACGTAGCCAGCGTAGGATAGGATAGCATTGATTCTTCATGCGACTCATCACTGCCTCTGAGAAGGCCAATTAGATGGATCCATAGTCACAATATCATGCTATACCCCAAAAAAGTATAGGATGGCCCTGGCAACGTGAGGCAAAACGTTGTATCATTGCTAGCCTCATGGTAATGGTTGTCGGTTAGACAAACTCCCCACAAGTAAAGTATAGTATTTTTATGTTACTTCATTGTATATTTTATGGTAAAGCTTAAATGGTTTTCACTTCATGTTCATGTATAGATTCAGTTGATTTGCTTTCAGTCTTTCAGATTAGTTATTTTTTTACTCAGCCATATTACAAACTCGTAAATTCCATGTACTGATGTCATTCGACCTGCATCCTTTTACGACGCAGAAAAAGGTTTTTATGATTATCAACAGGCACTTCGTTGAGATCACTCTACACTCCAGTTAGCTTTGGTGAGCCTTCTTGTATTCCCGAGGACTTCACAATTACTTTCTAGTTAGTAGTTTTGAGGTGTCATGGGTCTTGTCCCGGTATCCTTCCTTAATAATAGAGGCTTTATAGATAGACTGTTTTGGAGTTTTCAGATATTTTATTTAAAACTTATATTTTATACTCAGTATATCCAGTCCAATTTTGAGATTCAGTAATTATTTTTAAACGTTTCTATCAAGTTGATGCTTATATATGCTTGAGTTAGTCTCCCGCTTGTAGTCAGTCAAGATAAGGGTTCGCTTGCAGATCAGCAATGGTTCTCCAGTGTCGTCCACGTCCAGGGTGTAGGCTTAAGGCATGACAAACTTGGTATCAGAGCACAGAGTTCAAGTGTTCTAGGGTGTCTATGAAGCCAAATCAGTAGGGTCTTGTTTATGGTTGTGAGGGCCCCACTTTTATCAATGAGGGACTACAAATATTTAAGAATATTTTCCTTCTTTCATACTCTAAATCGTGCAATAGAGCTATGTCATAGAGACTTATTCTAACTCGTGTGTTCTTATATCCATTCGACTACCCCTCATACTAGAGGTGGTTGAAAAGCAAAGTCAGTTCTTTATCGATGAGTTACTCTTAGCAAAGTCTTGAGGAAGTCATGAGACTCTAGAGGGTCTTGAGAAAAGCCTGGGAGTGAGTAAAGTGTTGAGTTTGAGAAAATGCACTCATATTAATGTGATTCGTGCATTTGAGCTAAAAGCGAGTTGTACTCTATTTTCTAAGCCATGTTTCAGCTGAGATCTTTATGAGGAAGTATGTTTAGAGCTTGGGTAGTATTTTCATCCCAAAAAGGTAGTATGAGTTATGAGATTATAAGCAGTAGTAGTAAGAGTTCCAAAAGTTAGAGGAAAGTATACAGAGGTTCAGTAATCAAAGGAAATGAGATATTGATGGGACAGATTATAATGCAATCATGAACCCAGTCAGTTATAAGTGATGAGTTCCTTTATGAGTGGAATAAGGAATAATAATGTTGTAGAGAGTTCTTGATAGAAGGGAGAGCAATAGTTACTAGTCATGATGAGATAGAGTATATTTTAACCAAAATAGAGTTTATGTCGATGTGCCATCGTATTAGAAGAGACTAAATTCATGTGTTGAATAAGAGAACAGAGTATTCATGAAGTGATAGATATAAGCTAGGCTTATGATGTATTTGAGAGGGTCACAAATGTTCAGGAGGTTATAAAACTGATTTAGTAATGAGGTATAATAAGTGGGCAAATAGTACTTAATATGTGAAAAGGGGATGTAGACCAGTTTAGAGATGATGGAATAGGTCCATAGCTTCCAAGTGTCAGCTTTAGACCTAAGGGGGAGATGATAAGATGAGAAATCAAATCAAGTGTTGAGAATAAGATAGTAATGAGCTCAAAAGAGTATGGGAGATAGCTTTTCAGAGATCCTTTTAGTAGTGGAGTTATGTTAGAAGGAGAAGGTTAATATTCTTATCGTGATAATGATGGTGTGATAATTCCATCTAAGGTTATAAATAAGGAGGAAGAGCAGGATGAGGTTTTACTATGAGAAATAGTTAAATGAGAGCCCTTGGTTGGTTTTGAATAGTAATGTAGACATTCTAGTTGGTATTGCAGAGATGATATGAGTAACCCCGTTCCATACCCAGTCCAGCTGTCATTCGAGGACGATTGATCCTAAGGGGGAGATATTGTAACACCCCAGAAAATTTTTGAACTAAGACTCGAACCATTCTTCGTTGTGAATAGGATTTTACGAGGAATTTTAAATTTTCTTAAGTATTAAGATCACTAGATGTAGCACCTTGAGTTCAAAAAAGAACTAAAGAGAGTTCATCCAAGTCATTTCTAAGTTCTTTTAAGTTTTTGGTCAACTTCAAACGTCCATAACTTTCAACACAAGATGAATTTGGAGATCCATAAGATATCAATTGAAAGATCTCTGAGTCCTCTTTACAAATTCACCGAGTTTTCTAATTATCAAGCTCGTATGTGGGAGATATGCCCTTTTGAAGTTAGGTTGTCCATTCAAGGAAAGTTACCCGAAAATATAAGGGGTATTTTAGCCTTTTTCTTACCCCTACTTATTCTAAACGTGAATTACACCCAATTAATGATCTAAACTGATTATAACCAGTTTCATTCATCCCCAAAAGCATTTATGGTTTTAGAGAGAAGATTCAAGGGGAGAAAAAGTTCAAAGTTTCAAGCGTTCGTTCAGGAAATTCAAGATTTCGCTGAAAACCTAGTTCTTTGAGGTATGTAAGCTACCATAGTGTTGGGTTTGTTCACCCATCCACACGCCAATCATAAGTTTCTTTTGTGAATCTATCCATAAATATTGAGAAATTTAATTTCTTGATAAGTGTTCTTGAAGCTTCCTTATCGATTAAGTTTTAATGTAAGATTCTACTTGGGTCAACTTCAAACGACCATATCTCTTCGAATATAAAGAGTTTTGTGACCCATAACCTATCAAATTAAAGGTATTTGAATCTACTTTACAACACTAGCAACTTCGTATCAATCAAATTTCTGAGTAAAAATTTATGACCATTTTAGTAACCTGATACAGTGTTATTACGAATTAGCCGACGGTAAAACATTAAAAAGGGTTGTTTTTGTATTTTTACCTCTAAGAAAACTCAACACATTTCTTGACTAATAAAAGACTCAAAACAATCAGATTTTTATCTTTTAATCCATCATTCTCATCTGTCTCAAACCCTAGGGCAAAACCCTAAGGAAAAATCAAAGTAGAAGACTCCATACAAGATTCTTCAATCGTTATCAAGATTCTTATTCAAGGTAAGTCTTTCTCCAAGAATTCCATTATTTTCAACTCAAATTCCTCCATACAATTATGAATCACTAATGAAAATCATGATTCTTGGCCATAGAAATTTCAAGAAACTAACTCAAGAATCTCAAGAAAAGTTTTCTTGATCGTTTACCTTTAAGCTAGGATTTAAAGGCTTCTAATCAAGTTCTTCTTCAAGATTCTTTAAGATTCTTCAAGAACCTTGTTCTTCCAGATATGTAAGGCTATCATAGTGTTGGACTAGTTCGTCCTCACGCCCTACATCTTCTTTCAAATCAGTGAAAGAGAAATCTAGGATTCTACCCCTAGATTTGAGTATTCTTTAGATAAGTTGATTTGAGTTCTTGAGTTCATGGTTCTTTTACAAATTATATTCCTAATTATTGAGTTTTTATATTTTTATTGAGATCCTTGAGTTGATTTGTTCATGACTATAATTCAGCATGAACCCTATTTTGAGTTATAAATCTTGAGAAGTTTTTCAAAGCCAACACTTGAGTTTTAAACTAGAGTTTTTGAGGAAGTAAAGATGAGTTTTGAGAAAAAATTTAAAGGTTCTATTTCATAAAGACTTAAGAGTTTCGAATGTTATTTTATTCATATATATACATATACATATGTACCTATGTTAATTATTGGACTTGAAAGATAAGTTCATAAATGCAAGTTTTCAAGAAGGTAAACACGTCTCATGTTTTGAAAAGTATTTCAAGTAATGTAAGAAGCTCATTCTTTGTAATAGGTTAATTGAGCACAAAATTATATTAATTATTTTAGGAGTAGAATCGAGCACCGAGCTGGGTTAGAGTCTGTTATGATTCGAAAGCCCAATAGAACTACGTAGCCAGCGTAGGATAGGATAGCATTGATTCTTCATGTGACTCCTCACTGCCTTTGAGAAGGACAATTTGATGGATACATAGTCACGATATCATCCTATACCCCGTTAAAGTATTGGATGGCACTGGCAACATGAGGTGAAACGTTGTATCATTGCTAGGCTCATGGTAATGGTTGTCGGTTAGAGAAACTCCTCACAAGTAAAGTATAGTGTTTTTATGTTGCTTTGATTGTATATTTTATGGTAAAGCTTAAATGGTTTTCACTTAATGTTAATGTATTGATTCAGTTGAGTTGCTTTCAGTAAATCAGTTTAGTTATTTGTTTACTTAGCCATATAACATACTCGCATATTCCATGTACCGATGTCATTCGACCTGCATCCTTTTACGATACAGATATAGGTGTTAATGATTATCAACAGGCATTTCGTTGAGATCACTCTACACTCCAGTTAGCTTCGGTGAGCCTCCTTGTATTTCAAAGGACTTCAGAGTTACATTCTAGTTAGTATATTTAAGGTGTCGTGGGTTTTGCTCTGGTATCGTTCCTTAATAATAGAGGCTTCATAGATAGACAGTTTTGGAGAGTCTTTCAGTTTCAGATATTTTATTTAAAACTTATGTTTCATACTTAGTATATCCATTCCATTTTTGAGATTCAGTAAATTATTCTTAAACGTTTCTACCAAGTTGATGCTTATATATGCTTGAGTTAGTCTTTCGCTTGTAGTCAGCCAGGATGAGGATTCGCTTGTTGATCAGCAATGGTTCTCGAGTGCTGGCCATGTCCAGGGTGTAGGCTTGGGGCGTGACATTTTTTTACCGATTGAGTTTCAATATGAGATTTTACTTGGGTCAACTTCAAATGCCCATATCTCTCAGCATATAACAAAATAGGTGCATATCTATCAAATGAAAGATATTTGAATCTTCTTTCCAACACCACAAAGTTTACCTCATTTATAGTTTGGAGTAAAAAGTTATATTTGTTTTAGTGAGGCCTAGTTAGAAAGGTGAAGGTGCATGGATGGCCATACAGCCCGTGAGGTGTTTCACAGACCGTGGAGCCTTGATTAATAATGTTTCAAAGACACTTCATCCAATTCTAAGTGTCAAAGGTCATTAATCGGTATAAAACCCAACTAAATGAGTTGGATTCGAATCCCATAGGGAGCGGTACGTGTTTAAACTTCAATAGGGAAGTATGAACATGATCAAATCAGTCACAGGAATAAAAATTATCGAATAAAGACATCATTCAAATCAGGGGGTGACACGAATATCAAATGGGGGGTTTTGGTTTGGAATTATCAACTACAAACAGTGGCAAACAATACAAACTAAAAATAATGAGACAGGTTCTTGGGATGTGATTTGATTATAGGATAACATAGACGAATGGGTAATTACAACTATTAGAAACTCGCTAGATATTAGTGAGTAAGCTAGGTTATAGAGAAGATAAACTTTCTCTCAAACAATTTACCCCGAATCAAGTTGATTTCTCTCGAACATCAACAAGCATGCAAAATAAGAACAGCCCACACCTTAGTCCATTCACTCTCTCGAGCTGAATATGTGAGATTAGGTTTAGGATTCACTCTCTCAAGCTGAATCCCGGTCAACCCAATACCCACAGCCATCAATTAATAAGTTTAGTTTTAAAAGCTCTCTCTCGAGCAAGCCAAAAACACAAGGGTAGAACTACATTTGCAACTACAATTCTTAAATTAAACCACAATTAATGATTGAACTCACTTCTAAATAGCATTTAAATTAACAATTAGCAATACTCATAAACTAAATCAGCTCATAATCACATAATCACCTACCAAGAATTAGGGTTTTAGATAGACATCATAAAAAGGTAAAAATAGTTACCAAATTGATTATCCATCAACTCGGTAAGTGTAGATTTGTCCTTATAATGCTCCAATTCGAAGAATCCCAAAGACCCACTTCCAATTTCTCAAAAGTGAAAAACTTCAATTCTTCAAAACTTGGGAAAAACTAGAGAAAATTGTCTCCCCAGTTCAAAACTCAATAATAGACTAAAAATATATGAGCTCAGATGTTAAACTAAATGTTCAAAAATGTATTTATAGTCGCCAAAAATATGCTGCGAAAAGTCACTCGGCGAAGTAAGTTGGGCTCGCCGAACCACTCGGCGATCCGCCCTTTGGTCATTTTCATAACTAGAAGCCTTGGCATTCAGCATCCTCAAGGTCTGTAACTTTGGGCGATCCAACAATGCATCGTGGAACCACTGGGCGATCTGCCGACTGCTCCTTTCTCTCGCTAACTTGGTTCTTTCCTTCAGGGTTTGGCACACTAGAACTTTAGGCGGTCAAGTACCCATTCAGCGACTCGCCAAGTGGACTTAGCGATCACCAGGCTTGCCTTTCTTCATCCTTTCATCTCGCTTTGTTCCTTTTTGCAAATTAGTGTCCTTGATTTGTTCCTAAATCCATATACCTAGAAATCAAGGGTTTTACATTGGTTATTGGCACAAAATAAGCATTTGAGGACACTGAATCTTTATAAATCAAACCCTAAATGAGTCCAAATCTCGGACTCATCAACACCCCCAACTTACAATTTTGCTTGTCCTCAAGTAAAATAAAGTTCAACGGTTCAAAAAGGATGTCTCATACAATGCTAGAAAAGACTCAATCACGAATGCACACAACAAGACTCAACTTAATCATGCAAGGATCCATTGTGCACTCAAAGATTCAAGTTGTGACTTATCATTACCAAAGATTCTCAAGTTCACAATACTTGCTTCAAATGCAAGTTCAAGCTCAACAAAGGTACTCAAATGCCCTCACAACAAAGATGATTCCATATTCACATACAATTGTTTAACACTTTATAGCTCAGAATCACATACAACTCTCACACCCACAAAGATGAACACATGCATGACTTTACCCATAGGTTTTCCCTTATTTTCTAATCAACATTCGCTTCAGCTCACTCAATATCAAAAAGGATTTTTCAAGGCTTCTAACAGGGTTGAGTGTAAAGGTCTAGTCAATTAGGTTCAGTGGCTACTATCCTCGTGAAATATGGTATAAACATCACTTTCTTTCCTTTTCTTCAACATTTTCACTCATGTTCAAAATTCACCCCATTATTCACTTCTCATGGAATATCGAACACCACATTTCTTTTGCAACTTTCACAACTTTATTTCATTCTTTTTCTTTTTCTTTCTTCTTTTCTTTCTCTTTTTTTTTTTTTTTTTATGGAGGGGTTCCATCTTTTTCAAGTCCATGAATCAAGGGGGACTTCTTCACACTTCTTGATTTACCTTCTTTTTTCACCACACCCCCAACTTAGGCTTTTGGCCTAAGTTGGCTATTCAAACAAACCACACTTCACGAGGATTATGGGTGAATGGATAAAGAGGGGTTACAATTGCATCAAGTTTCTTCCAAGAAAATGGTAAGGCTCAAAAGGGCTTCAAGCAAAGTCCACACACTCACAAGGTTGTCCACAAAAAAGGTATATTATCAAATTATTTCACTCTTCAAATTTGTTGCCTAACATCATTTCAAAAGATTGCATCACTTAGTCAACCGGACCAACGGGGCAAATTCTAGGTGTCATCACACAAGGTTCACGGTAAGCTCATCACACAAGGCATTGGCACCAATATCAAACAAGACTCCACACTTTCGCTAGTGTGCAATGTTCATCACAAGAGACTCATTCGATAATCGGCCAGTCAAAACGAGATGCAAAAAGTTCTCATATTGTCTATGCAACTTTATTTGGCTTCATCGTAGCCGCACTTTCATTTTTGTTCGATTAAGAGCACAATTCAATTCATCGGTATTGATCATGACCGATACTCAAATTTACACAAGAACAACCACAATCAAACATAACAAAAGGTGGCAAAATTTTTCAGAAGGGTCAAAAACCATTTGCATTCATAATGAGGAGCCATAAGCTCAAACATCTACAACACAATATCAAAACACAATTTAAGCACAAAAACCCAATATTATATACAAAAGATAGTAACAAGAGGTAGGTATGGAAATACCTCACCCCACCACAAATAGAAAGGCAGTTGTCCTCAAATGCACAAAACAATAAAAAGTAAAGTGACAGAGAGGGGGGAAAAGAAAGGTCATGTCTACACAGTCTCTCCATCTGTCAGGGCATCAAAGCTCGGTATAATAGTCTAATCCTGGGCATCAGTACCCGGGGTGGCAGCAATACTAGATCCAGCCATGGCGGTGTTTGCCAATGAAATCTGGACGGCTGAATCTACCATAGCCTCCTCAACCTCTATAAGGCCCTCATAAGTCCCTTCCTCATCGACATCAAGTTGCTCCTCATCAGTCTCTGCCTTGGACTCAGCAGCAGCCATCTCTTCAACTTGAACCTCATCTCCGGTGGTAGCCGGAGGCACATCAGTCTCAGCTAGCATGTCGGGGATCTCCATAGTCCCAAAAATCATGGACATATTTGTGGACTTCAGTTGGTCCATCCTCAGCTCAGCAATTGCGGCCTTTAGAGTCGTCACCTCATCAATAGCCCTTTGAACTCACTCACACACCGCTATCCTTGCCACAAGGGCATTAATGGACACACTAAGAGGTGTCACATCAACAGTGAGGACCCTCTCAAGCATCCCAAGAACTCTGGCCTTAATCCTGGAGGTACGCCTATCAGAAAAATGGGCTAAATACCCCATTCGTAGTTTCGCGGCTTGGGTGAGTGGAGGTCAGGAAACAGCAGCAGCAGACCTAGGAGGCAGGGGAGTTGTAAAGCAACTTGGAGTCACAGAAGGGACAGCACTAGATATACCTGAAGGCCAGGGGCCGGAGTAGGCAATAATGCCTCTGCAGGTAGTGTATCAGTATCAACAACCGGGGAGGAATCCACCGGGGCTGCCTTCTTCTTCTCTGCCTAATCATTCAAGTACTCCGCCTCAATGCGTCGGATATCGGTAGAAGATGTGGGAATCACTTCCACATCCTTTTTCTCATCTTGAGGCACTCGGGCCAGTCTGCACAGCTCGGTGATCAGCACCGAAAAAGAAAGAGAGCTTTGGTGCTGCTTGGCCCTCATGGACATCTCTTGTGTGATGATCATGCCCAAATTTAGTCTTGTCCCATCAATGAAACTACCAAGGCAGGCTGCTTTTGAGTAGCAGACGATAGACTCATTTTGGGATGGCATGATCGTGCTACTAATGAAGCCAAACCAGTACCTCGCTACTACATTGAGGTCTTTCTTTCTATGTGTGCTCCAGCCTCGATCCACTTAGGAGTATCGTAAGATAACAGAGGGTCCAACCACTTTTTCATATTCTCTAGTGTTGTTGTCATGATCATGTATTGACAGTCATCCTCAATATCCATTGTACACTCCAGAACTGCATTGATAGCATCACTATCACACTTCACTGTCTTGCAGTTAGCAATCACATAATCAACCCACTGGAATTTAGCGGCCTTCTTCTTTCCTTGTGGCACTAGCGCTTCGTATGTAGAGTAAAATTCTCGGACCCAATTTGGAATGTAAAGGCCACGGGGTCTAGTGAATATCTAGAACTTGTGGGACTTTAAGCAGCTCTATATCTCTGGGAACTTGTATGTTACTCCATCAGTAGACGGCCTATTCTCCTTGATGATGGTCCTTAATCCCTCAATCTTCAGTCTGTTCATAGACCAGAGAGGGGGACCCTGTACAGATGGTGTTGGGACCACATCCTGGTCTGGGACAGGAGAAGGAGTAGCAGCTTAGGATTCCTAGATCCTAGACGGATCATGTATCCTTTTAGAGCGCAATTCAGCAATCCGAGCCATCAGTAGCTCATCATCCTCAGGCTCAAAAATGGTAGCCTGAGAGTCTTGGTGCTCACCCTAACTTTCAGAAGTGGTGAGGTGCGTGGCATATATCCCCTCACTATCGGAGCTGACCTCCGGTGATGCAGAAGCAGGTACCTTGCCTTTCCCTTTGCCTTTTCCACCGATGGTAGGTAGCTTTGCGGCCTTTGCCTCGGATACAGCTGCATCCTCATTTATGATAATTCTCTTTGCCCTTTTGTGGAGCGGCATGTCTCGACCTACCACTTTTGGTCTAGTCATATCTGCAAAACACACCAAAATAAGTTAAAATGATTCAAGAAAAATACAGAAAATAGAAAAGAGACAGACTCGCCGATTGGATCGGCGAGTCACCGAGTCACTTAGGTGAGCCAGATTGAGCTCGCCGAAAGGATTGACTCAAAAATTTCCCAGAAAAATGGCATGTTGGCGATGAGAAGGGCTTTTCGTCAAATTGTCGACATCATTCGGCGAGCATAGACTAGCCCGCTGAAAGTTATAGTGTGTTTTAAGGGTTAGGGGCGCAAAAAAGGCGATCAAAGAAGACTTTCAGCCAGTCGCCGAGTGCACTCGGCGAACTCAGGCTTCTCGCCGAAAGTTACAAAACCAAACTCAACAAAAACATGAAATTAAAAGCGAACTATGGGGATTTTGGCGAACCGCCTAGTGGTTCGACGAGTTTGGCCCAACTCGCCAAACTGTCCAACGTGCCTATTTTCAACCCCAACTTCCAAAATCAACCCCGCAGCCCCCAAAAACAAAATCAAACAACACACATTCTCAATTAGGCTCAGACCCATTAGACCCATGCCACCGGGGTACTCAGACTTCCCCTGATTTGGCCAAAATTGGCCATTTGACGACTTTAGACCTTAAGAATGACGTCAAACGCTCCATCATTGGGCAAAGCACGTCATTTAGCACAATTTGGGTTACTCAGACTTCACCCGACTAGACCCAACAACAAAATAGCACAACCCAACAATTTATGATTAATTTTGAGCACAAAATTTGGGAAATCAACAACTTAGACATTTAAGGCACGATATCAAAATTAAAACAGGCACAAACATACAATTTCAGAGAGGCCCAACACAAATAAACATAATTTATAACAAAGCATTTGAGTACAATCGTTATTTATGAGTTTGGGGTTTGAAAAACCAACCTTTAATGCCGAATTCGAATTGTAAAGCTAGGCAGCAAAGATTTCCAACTCTGAACACAAGATCGACGACCAAAAAGTTGTATAAAAGCAAAAATATAGGAAATATAGATTGCGGGATTGATTGTATGAAGTTAAAAAGTGACGAAATGTGAAAGAGTTTGAAAATTTAAACCGTTGGCCATTTAAAAACCGTCCAGTTCACGTTCTTTTGGTGATGTTAGTAGACCTTGCCAGACCACTCGGTGACACGCGAAGTAGTTACTTATTTTGCATAGTTTTACAGGACCTCCAGCTAACTTGGGGGGTCCAAACAGCGGACAAAGTCAGGCTTGGGCCCGCACGAGTTTTACAGACTCCATCTTTATAATTTCTTGAGTCCAACGGTGGTCGGGCTCCCCGAATGATGTCGGCGAGTCACCAACTGGACATTTTACTCGACAACCTGCACTTTTCAAACATATTCTACAGTTCAACATGCACAATCAACACACGTTATTCCAAAAACAAAAAGAAAGAAAATAAAACTTGGGTTGCCTCCCAAGCAGCGCCTTAGTTAACGTCATGGCACGATGCAAGTCCTCGCTCAAACTTCATTCTTGGGGTTTGCCATAGTGTCACTAGGCAATCCCCATTTTTTTCTGGGGTAGAGACGAGACAACATATGACCAATTTGGGTCTCCAGTAGCTGAATAGACATGGAATGAGAAGCAGTCATCTGATTCAACATTAAGACATCCTTTTTTATTTCTTTCAATACTCTATTGTGTTCTTCGACTTTGTGGAGAATGAGTGAAAGTATCTATTCTACTTGTCCACCCTCATAGTCCTTAGGCTTTCTACATTCATAAGGAGGGATGTACATATCTTTATTTTTGTACAGTACTTCAAATTCCATAATCTTTTTGGCCAAAAGATCCAGTTGAGTCAATAGTGTGGCCAAATTATGGTCCTTTTCTGTCTCCTTGTTGGTCTTTGTCATGTGATCAAGGAGTTGGGCTACTATTGCATAGGGTTATCATATTAGACCACCTAGAGTAAGTTGGCCATCCACTCCTCTGTTCTCAGGACCAAGACTCTAAAGAAGCAGTCTAGTAGTATCTTATCTTGGATTCCATGAGTTGGGCACTGCAGCAATAGTGCCTTAAATCTCAGCCACAACTCATGGATTGTCTCACCCTCCAATTATTTGAAATTTAGGTTGTTATCCCTAAGAATCATCATTTTTGAAAGAGGGTGGTCCACTTGATTGCCGCTACTACAAGACATGCTCAATTCATTTGTTCAACAAGTAACATCAAAAACCAAAACTAAAAGTAAGTAGATTCAACTATGACAAAAAAGAACAAAATTCAACTTCACCAAAAGAATCTCAAACAACACCACTCCCCGGCAATGGTGCCATTTTGATTAATAATGTTTCAAAGACACTTCATCCAATTCTAAGCATCAGCAGTCGTTAATCAGTATAAAACCCAACTAAATGAGTTGGGGTCGAATCCCACAAGGAGCGGTACGTGTTTAAGATTCAATAGGGAAGTATGAACATGATCAAATCAGTCATAGGAATAAAAATTATCGAATAAAGACATCATTCAAATCAGGGGGTGACACGAATGTCAAATGGGGGGTTTTGGTTTGGAATTATCAACTACAAACAATGGAAAACAATATGAACTAACAATAATGAGACGGGTTCTTGGGATGTGATTCGATTATAGGCTAATATAGACGAACGAGTAATTGAAACTATTAGAAACTCACTAGATATTAGTGAGTAAGCTAGGCTATAGAGAAGATAAACTTTCTCTCGAATAATTTACCCCGAATTAAGTTGATTTCAATCGAACATCAACAAGCATGCAAAATAAGAACAGCCCACACCTTAGTCCATTCACTCTCTCAAGCTGAATGTGTGAGATTGGGTTTAGGATATACTCTCTCGAGCTGAATCCAGGTCAACCCAATACCCACATACCATCAATCAATAAGTTTAGTTTTAAAACCTCTCTCTCGAGCAAGCCAAAAACACAAGGGTAGAACTGCATTAACTACAATTCTTAAATTAAACCACAATTAATGATTGAACTCACTTCTAAATAGAATTTAAACTAACAATTAGCAATACCCATAAACTAAATCAGCCCATAAACACATAATCACATCCCAAGAATTAGGGTTTTAGCTAGACATCCTAAAAAGGTAAAAATAGTTACCAAATTGATTATCCATCAACTCGGTAAGTGTAGATTCGTCCTTACAATGCTCCAATTCGAAGAATCTAAAAGTCCCACTTCCAATTTCTCAAAAGTGAAAAACTTCAATTCTTCAAAACTTAGGAAAAACTAAAGAAAATTGTCTCCTAGTTCAAAAATCAATAATAGACTAAAAATATATGAGCTCAGATATTAAACTAAATGTTCAAAAATGTATTTATAGTCTCCAAAAATGTGCTACAAAAAGTCACTCAGCGAAGTAAGTCAAGCTCGCCGAACCACTCGGCGAGCCACCCTTTGGTCATTTCCATCGCCCTTCTGCCTTGGCATTCAACATCCTCAAGGTCTATAACTTTGGGCGATCCAACACTGCATCACGGAACCACTTAGCGATCTGCCGATTGCTCCTTTCTCTCGCCAACTTGGTTCTTTCCTTCAGGGTTTGACA
Source organism: Solanum pinnatisectum (assembly GCA_035578085.1). NCBI lineage: Eukaryota > Viridiplantae > Streptophyta > Magnoliopsida > Solanales > Solanaceae > Solanum > Solanum pinnatisectum. Next base: position 40,683,749 of record CM069079.1, on the reverse strand, counting down.
TACTGGAACTTTAGGCAGTCAAGTAGCCATTCGGCGACTCGCCAAGTGGACTTAGCGATCACCAGGCTTGCCTTTCTTCATCCTTTCAGCTCGCTTTGTTCATTTTTGCAAATTAGTGTCTTTGCTTTGTTCCTAAATCCATATACCTAGAAATCAAGGGTTTTACATCAGTTATTGGCATAAACTAAGCATTTGAGGATACTGAATCTATATAAATAAACCCTAAATAAGTCCAAATCTCGGACTCATCAACTTAAACGGTCTGTGAAACCTTCTTTTTAAGGCACTCCATCAATTTTTTAAGCTGGGGTCATTTTGGTCTTTCCCCTATGCATTTGGTATATAAACTACATCGTTTTAACCCTTATTCTAAGCCTATACCACGACGTCTTACACATAATTAAGGGTTAGAAAATGTTTATAAGTTCTTTTATGATCATTAACACTTCAAGACATTAGAGCAAGGTTCCAAGAGGAGAAAATCTAGGGTTTCGAGCATTCTACAAGTTTCGTCAATTTCGCCGAGAATGTTGTTCTTCTCAGGTATGTAAGGCTATGATAGTATTGGACTAGTTCATCCTCACACCCTACATCTACTTTTAAATCAGTAAAAGAGTAATCTAGGGTTCTATCCTTAGATTTGAGTATCCTTGAGATGAGTTGATATTGAGTTCTGAGTTCTTGAGTTGCTAATTATTGAATTCTTATTTTTAATTATTGAATTGTCGTAAATTGTGCATTCGATTATTGAGTTGATTGTTCATGTCTATTTTTCAGCATGAACCCTATTCTTGAGTATTCATTGAATTCTTATTGAGAATCTTTCAAACAAAACATTAATGTTTAAATTGAGTTTTGAGGAAGTAAAGAGGAGTTTGGGAAAGAGTATAAGGGAACTAAGTATTTCCCAATGTATCATTTTTACATGAAATAAAAGAGTAGACTTTTTTTGAGAAAAGTTAAAAGAGTTTTCAGAAAGATTAAGTACAGAGCAGATAGATGGGCTTTTGCTTTGTTTACTCGGGTTCTTTCCGTCTAGTCTGGTTTGCTTCTTTGCATCTCTTAAAGAGGCCCTTTTTTGAGTAATTATCTCAACCCAGAATGTATGTTTACATTGAGCAATGAGAAATCTTGTTTTCTAAATGAGCAATGAGTCTCAAAGATATTTCAGAGCAATTACCTATTTTAAGAGGAGAGTTTGAGAAATTATCTCAAACCAGAGAAAGAGTATGTTTTTATACATTTGAGCAAGAGTATATATAATTGGGAGTAGTATTGATCACTGATATAGGGGAGAGTGCAGATAACTTACAACCCCCATAAATCATGTCTTGCCAACATGGGTACAGGACCATACTTTTTAGATGAATCATTAGTGCCTTCGGGCAGAGCTAAATGGGTTCACTTAGTTGAGAGGTTCTATATCCCGACATGATATAGCTAGGACAGTTCTAACAGCGTCGACACGACATTGTATCATCACGTAGCTCATAATGATGTTTGTCGGTTAGAGAATCTCTCAAATAAAGTTAAAAGTATATTTTCATTATATCACTTAATATGTTAAGTTCAGAGATGAGTAAGTATTTTTGAAAAATTTTAATGATTTCACTCATTTATTTCTTTATATTCAGTTGAGTATATACTGATATCTATTGCAGTCCTTTCAATTAGTTATTTGTTATTCAATTATATTACATACTCGTACATTCAAATATATTGATGTCATTTGACCTGCATCTTTTTATGATGCAGATACAGGTGTTCAGGATCATCAACAGGTGCTCTATTGAGATTACACTCCAAATAGTTTTGGTGAGCCTCCTTCCATTCTGGAGGACTTCACATTTACTTTCAGTCTAGTTGTTTTGAGGTGTTGTGGATCTTGTCCCGACATCTATCTCAAACATTAGAGGTTTCATACATAGATAGAGTTTAAGAGTCCTTCGGTATTCAATTTTTCTTGAAATGTTTTTGCAAACTATTATACTTATGTTATTGAGTACTTTACAGACAATTTGAGTTGAGTATTTACTTTGAGTTTAAATATTCAAAGTTTTGTTTTTAAGCCTTTTTATAGCCTGGGTAAGTCTTCTGCTAAGTAGTTATCCAGGCCAATAGTTTGCTTGGGGACTAGCAATGGTTCTGGAGTGTCGATCACGTCCAGAGTGTAGGCTCGGAGCATGACAAGAATTCTTGCTTAGAGTACATAATTATTTGTTAGCACCACTGCGAAATCATGAGAGAATGCATATCTTGATTTGGAAAGAAGAATATTGATGGACTTGCTCAAAAATTAAGTCTTGATCCCTAGAATTAGGTTCTTGATTTCACTATAAATAGGAGGATGATTTAATGTTAGAATCATGTAGCAATTCTAGGATATATATGTTATAATATCATGAAGAATACTTATCTAGACTTAGTAGGGTTGAAGAGAGCTCTTGGGGGTTCTTGGGATCGATCGGCAAGTGAAAAGAGGGAAAAGAAACTCAATATAGCATTTTTAAAAAATCTGGAAAAAAAATTGATATAAAACTGATATACAGTGATATCTCTGGATCGTTTACAGTGATATACGGGTTGTACATTGATACCCATGAGTCATGGTCTAACTCGTGGTTGCCTCTGTCGATTTTCAGACTCTATCAAGTTTTTACGGGTCATAGTATGAGTCGTACTATCAAAGTACGAGTCATACTCTTACTCGTAGTATCTGGGACCAAATTTTTTAGACTAGAGCATCTCTGGTAAAATAATTTTTTTACTCTAGAATCGTATTGATAAGCAGTTAGTGGTGTTGAAAGGAAAACTCAAAGACCTTTAATTTGGTGGGTATAGTGGGACACATAACTCTTCATATTCTAGGAGATATACTCATTTAAAGTTGACATTATCTTATACAAAAACTTAATCGGTAGAGAATCTTTGAACTTATTAACTTAGTGCTAGATGTTCTTTATGACCGTAATTCTTATCCAATACACTTTTCACACTTAGTAATTAATCTTCACACCTATGCATAATTATCTATTATAGAGTTTGGGCCTATATATACTCGAAGAATAGTTCGAGTCTTAACTTAAAAAAAAATTGTGTGGATAGTTCAAAATTTTAAATATATACAACGTTTTAATTGTTTTCACTTCAACAATAATACTAACAACTAATGGATACGTTCAATACAGATTTGAGTAGCGACATCCAGTCGAGGTTGAGTATGCTCATTTTAGGCTTGCTGAGTTTGGTTGTACTAAATCAAGTTTGATTATTAGCGACGAATAATTTTGTCATTTAAAATTCAGATTCCGTTCAATATAGATCATTATCCTTCTCTAAATAATGCATGTTGGTTTGTTGTTGCGGTAGCTTCCTTCGGTTCTTGTTAGTTTCATAAATTTTGTATTGACCAACCATCCAAATATTTGACCCTAAATTACATAAGCTAAAGTTGTGGCGTTGCATACTTATGCTCTAAAGAGTTAATTGATCGTGTAGAGCATAAGTTGTCCTGTAAATCTAATATACCTGTTAAAAACTTTACACCCAATCAATAAAAATGTATAATAAATTTTAAACCCAATAAATTATGATAAAATTCCATATCTATAATGTTCCAATTTTGATTTCGTCTTTTAAGTATAATATAATCCTCACAACAAGTGTTGGATGAGGAGTGATGGAGGCATTCCACTGCACCAATAGGGACAATTAATTAACAGCAATAGCTTAAATATCGTTAAATATATTTTTTTAGAGGCAATTAACACTCTTTTGTAAATGTCCCTAAATGCTATATCGACATTAGATCCAGTAGCAATGAACTAATGCCGTAAATGCTTTAGCACTCTAATTTGTTAATGTGCATATTTATTACTGTTAAAAGTTATTTTGCCAATATAAAATTATATTTTATGATGTGAACTGTTTCTATTTTTTTTAAATAAATCTCTTAAGGGAAGGAATCTCACAGAAAGAATTGTAAATCTTGAAAAACTATGTTATGATAAGACAAAAAAAGGATATAGTATTATGACACATGAGTAGCAGCAAAAGAGTGAATTGTATTGTTTTTTTACAGTGTAGAGGTTTTAAAACAAAAAGGAACACATTTTTTTAATTTTTGGCAACTATCAAAAGAATCCAAAGAATATCAAACTAAAAACTAAAGTAATCTTTTGGACAATAATGTTAAAGAATTTAAGGCCTGTGGAACCTTTTACTTTCTCCACAGCCCATGATAGAAGTAGGCAATTTGCCAACTTTCTCAATTCCTTCTTCAAATACAACTCCCATTCCCATGAAGAAATGTGACTCAATATGGCAATGGAAGGCCCAAACTCCTGGATTATCGGCCCGAAATCGCAATGCGGTCCATCCATAAGGATGGACTGGGATTGTGTTTTTCATTATTGGGTTCACAAAGTTGTAATTCTTTGGATCAATAGATTGGTTGAACTTGCCATTACCATAGCCCATTACCCAAAAGTCATGTCCATGTAAATGCCAAGGATGCGTCTCACTGTTGTTTGGGTTCTTTGTGTTGGCATTTTGCAATATGATGTCCACTGTTGTGTTGAACTTCAATCGATAAATCGAGTTGCTAGTTGTAGCATTCACATTGGGCGCTATATTGAAGATGTCATAATTCTTGTGGTCATAGTTGTCCGGAGGAGGGGTTTGGTCGAAAGCATGTAATAAGTTGTACTTAAGGGCGATCAGGTAAGGCGTATGAGGCATGTTGAACGAGACGTTGTTGACTGACCAACGTACATACCCGTTCACCATGTTTTGTGTGTTGAGCATGACAATGACCCTGTCCGATGTCAGAGGAGGGGCATGTATGAAATCTTTGTGGGACTTGATCGCAACACTCTGAGCCATCCTGGGGGCAACGTCATCCCAACGTGGCCCCGAGGGTGGTACAGTAGGAGGATATCTCCTTGGATGATTTGGGTAATAATTGAAAATACCCAAACCATTTGGAGTAGTACTATTCCTGCTGACAACTTTTGTACTAGCCCAATAATTTCTTGTAGGGTCTTGATCAGCTTTAATTAGGACTGAGTATGTTTCTCCAGAATAAATGAAAAGATTTTGTACCACAAATGGCTCCACATAGTGACCATCTGCCTCAACAACTGTCATGTTATGCCCCTGCATCACAAAATTCAATTAATAAAAAACAAACAAACTTAAGTATTTAGTTAAATTGTTGACATCTATGTTGCTCAGACTCTTCAAAAACGTTGACGATTGCGTATCAGATCCTCGAAAAATAGTGCATTTTTGAAGGATCCGACACGAGTGAGGCGGCAATTTTGGAGAGTCCGAGCAACTTAGGTTGACAAGGGAATTGTGAAAAATACCTCAATTTCAAAACTTAGAGCAGAAAGAGCAGTCAAGCTGCCAATTCTAAGCCTATAAGTCTTGCCAGAAACAACAGTCATTGAATAAGGTGTACATTGAGGATTTGTAGCATTACAAAGAGTAGGATCTATGCTTGGAATAGAACAATTGAATCTTCCTCTTCCATGAATCAAGATTGACTGAAAAAAGCAAAATTAAAAATTAGCAAACATTATTGAATAACATTTCAAAAACATTATACTCCTTCTTTTTCAATTTATTTATCTTATTTTTCTTTTTAGTCTGTTTAAAAAATAAATATCTCTTTCCTTTCTATTCAATTCTTTAATTTTAAGACATAAAAGATCAAAAGTCTTGTATACTTTCTTAAATTTCGTGTAAAGTCAAAATCAGACAAACAAATTGAAACAGATCAAAGGAATAAGTTGTATAGTTTTTTTACCTGTGGTTCTCCAACCCAAGAAAAATCCAATGAAGCAAGACCAGTTGCTTGTTCATAAGTGCTCTTGTGGTACCAATCAGTGAGAAGAATACTCTTATCATGATCATATGAAAATGGCTCTAAAACTCCATCAGGTAATGATACTCTGATCATTCCTTGTAGTCCTGCTTGTCTTTGCATACCATAATGAGCATGGTACAAATATGTTCCAGCCTGCACAAAATATTAGGAAACACATCTCCATTATAATTGTACTGTTGTTTCTTGTGCTTCGATTAAGTGCAATTCAAAGGGCTCATCTATGTATTTCGCCTTTATGGGGAAATAGAAAAAAATAAAAAAACTTACCCTGTCAACAACAAATTTGTATACAAAAGTATCCCCTGGCACAATAGGACATTGTGTCACTCCTTCTGTTCCATCAGCCCATGGTGTTCCAATCTACAATATTCACAAGATATATAAAATCAAAATTATTGATTAAAAAAAAATAAGTAAATGGATTTTTTTTTTGAATGTATATTTACCTGTCTAATTCCATGCCAATGAATAGCAAGATTTTCAGTTAACAAGCTATTTTTGACTTCAACAACAATAGTGTCACCTTGTTGAGCAACAATAGTAGGTCCTGGAGTTTTACCATTTATGCTAATAGAAAGTTTCTTGAAACAATCTGGGGATTTATATTCATATTTAACCTCCCATTCATAATGACGAATTCGCGCTTCAACTGAAATATTAGCAGATAGAAATAACAAGCATAGAAATATCACCAACTTAACAAAACTATGACTTTGTTGATGAAAATTATGCTCAACCATGTCGAATCGAACTTGAATAACAAAATTATTACTTTGTTATTTTGCTATGTTCTTTTTTTGGTCTAGATGATTTGTTTGTGGATCTAATATATATATATATAGTAGTTTCTTAACGGCCTGGTCAATCAATATGGCTGGTTATTTTGACTAAGACAACGTCAGAGTTGGTAATATACTCGTTTTTCTTTTTGTTTGTGTTTTTTTCTAATAAAAAAAAAGATTTTTTTTTTGTCTAAGGTCTATTTTAATTGGAAATTTTCTTGGATTGTGGAAAGAAAGAGGAATGAAGTTTCATATAGAGGTGACTTAGACTAAAAGAAAAAAATAGCTGCTAGTGGAGCTAGTGGGACACTGACATTTTTATTGAAAAAATTTGACTAAATGTGGTGTGTAGGACGGGGTCTACATGATGATCATCAACTGGATATTCCTTATTTCCTTTTCATTTAATAAAATATAAATAATTTGTAAATTTTATTCTATCATATTATTTAAATTTATTGTTAGATAACGATAATATATATAAAAAAAATTGACCATCAGATAATATATATTGAGTGACTGTCTCCGTTATATTGTGTAGGATGAAAATAAAAAATAATAAATAATGAAGAAAGAAAATATATATTTTTTTTATTTTTTTTTTTAAAAAAAAAAAAAAAAAAAAAATATTCTAAGAAAAAAAGATAAATAATGATACTATCCGATAAGACGTGTCACTTTAATTTTATTATTGTCGATGAAAAAAAAATTTAAGAATAACAAATCAAATTCTGTAAGAAAAATTATGATATAAATAACATTAATGATAAGATTAACAAAATATAGAGAAAAAAATAATAACATTAATGAAGAAAGAAATTAAATATAGCTAGTTTAAATATTTTATAAGGTAAAATTTTAAGTCTATTAAAATCTTTAAAAAAGATTTTAAAAACTATAAAAAAATAAAAATAACAAATATTTTATTTATAATTTATAAATATTATACAAAATAAAATAATATTTTCCTTTGAGGAGAAATGCTATCATCAATTAATAAAATACAAAAAAAAAAAAAGTGTAATTCTAATATCTGCTTTTTATTTTTGAAAAAGATTTTTAATTGTTTTAGTAGCCAAAAATAATGAAATGATCTCAACAACTAAATATTATGTTGTTACTGAATATATATATGTGTGTGTTAATTTTAATTAAAGATGCATAAAGAAAAAATAAAAGAAGAAAGAATTAGTAAAACAATTTCAAAAAAAAAAAAATAGTTGAAAGAAATAATGTCTCTTTACAAATCACAAAACAGATTCTTCATTATTCTCCTCCTGATTTGATATGAATTTCATAAATAAATTGATTTTTTCTCCAAATAATTCTCCCTTATTCTCTTCCTAATTTAATATTGAATTTTATAAATAAATTAATTCTTTCTCCAAATAATTTTTCTTCCCATTTGAACACTCATTAGTCTACTTATAAATTTTTCAATCAAATGATTTTTTTTTCTCATCATATATCTCCCTAGGAAGAATTGTAGTTTAAGGAATGTTCTATAGGGAGGTGATTAATTGGGTGGATATTTAAACATTTTTAGTTTTTTTAAAATACAAATTGAAAAAAAAAAAAAAAGAGTAGAAAACAAATACAAAATGTCAAAATAGGATATAGAAGATAAATAGAAAAGCTAATCATAAGCAGATGTCACATCGAATTGTCTAAGCTTTAAATATATATAAATTATTATTACTATTATTATTATTATTATCTTTTGAATGAAGTATAGGAGATAGCATATGGGGGTTGGGAATAGTAAAATTGATTTAAAAGGAAGAATTCCATGTGAAACCGCGTTGTGTGTCGAATAGAAAAGGTAAAAGGATATATTTTTTATAGTACCCTCTTTTTGTCCTATATTAATTGATCATTTTTTATTTTGTATTAAAGAAATCATAAATTAAAAAAATAATTGCTAATTCACCACTTAAAAAACTTTTTTTAAATTTTACAAACAAATGTAAACAATTTCAAAAGGAACTAATTGCAAGAGTAATACATAAGAAAATTTTAATTAATATTTTCTTGATTTTGTAAGGTGATCAACAAATATGGTACAACTATTTTTAATATAGTGATCAACTAATATGAAACGGAGGGAGTATATTATCAACTATTAATGTCCTCAAAAGTAAAATATTTTTATTCATGTAATTAAAAAAGATCCATCTAAGTAACGTGTATCCTTTTCTTTTGGTCGTTGGTCCCTCATCTTTATAAACAAGATTATTTGATCTTTAAGTTTTGTACATAATTAATTGAAAATTAAAAAGGAAAAAGAAGAAAAAGAGCAAACACTAGTTGAAGCATTAAACAGTGGAGAAATATTCTCTAGCAACATTTTGGTGGAAAAGTTATAGAGGAAGTACAACTTTTTAAAAGTAAATTAAAAGTAACATAACTACGTACTTTTAAATAATTATTTAACAAGTATAATAATGAAACTTTAAAATAGGAATTATACCAATAAAAACGTAATCTCTTCAATTCAAAATAATCTCAAATCCTCTCTCACCTAAATCATACGTTGAATTATTTAAAAGTAATTTTATATATTTTTACCCCTTCCTAAAATCACTCTATTTTTGTTTGCTCCCTTATAATTTGAAAAACTCTCTTTCATACAAACTAAAGATTATAGTACCCCCAAATCCCAATTCAAAATAATCTGAAAGTTCCATAATTGTCATTTGTCAATCAAGACTTCGAAAATTTGAAAGGAATATAATATGCCCAAAGTCTTCTTATTTTTAACGACTTTTCTTTGCCTTTTATAAATGGAAAAAAAAAAACATTTTTGGGTCCATAATTTCGCGGTCAGTTCTACTAATTAATATTCACGAAACATATTTAATTACTCTCTCCGTTTCGATTTACTTGTCAATTTCTTACTTGATATATTTATTTTAAGAAAATAATAATTGACATATTGAATTATCATATATATTTTTTTATTAATTAATAGTCTCAAACAGAGGCGACTCTAATAAATCTGTGGCCTAAAGCCAAATTCGAATATATATTTTTCTTGAGATATAGTATTCATAATTTGTCGAACTTCTATTACTTATTTACTCTTTTATGAAATGTTTTTATTTTCTACAAGTAATACTCAATATTTTTGAAAAAAAACTACTTATAACCTATTATTTTTTTAAAAAAATGAGGCCCCTCAAATTTTGGGGCCTAAGGCAATCACTTTTTGTTTAAAGGTGTAGAGCCGCTCCTAGTCTCAAATATATTTACTCACTATATTTTTCAAAGACATTAACTCAATGTTAATATGAAGGTATAACAGAGGGAAAAATTGTTCTTCCTGGATTTGTCAAAAATAACAAATAAAAATAAAAATTAAATTAAAAAATATTTGACAAGTAAATCGAGTGAGAAAGTATTAAATTATTTGTTGACTACACGACGTAGATATTGGATTTCAAACAGGTGATTCTGCATGTGATTGCACTCCACTTGTCTGCATTATTTTAATAATCAACTTAGGGATATATATTAGGTAACAACCTAATTGACGTTTATTATATCCAATTAACTTCTTTGTTTTTGGTTTGGATTTCGTGGAGAGGAGGGGATTAGATCTTAAGCTCTAGGTTGAGAAATGATATTTTTATTTTTTCCAAAAAAAAAGATCAACTTTGAACTTTTATTTTCATTCGGTATTTGGAGCCCGTATTGGAGTCTCTATTAAATACGGATGATGCTCTTAATAGAATTTTCTCCATACCCAGGACTCAAACTCGAAACTTCTGATTAAGAGTGAAGCAATTTCACCAATGCATCACAATCCATATTGATCAACGGTGCACTTAAAATTATCCAAAATAGGATGGTCTTGTACTACATTTTGTTTTTGGCACACTAATGCGCTTGCAAATTGCCGGTTGACTTGAAAAAATATACTCCCCAATGCGCTAACATTTTTCACTACATCAAAAATGATTTTTATCGATAATGAATTAACGATAATAATTTAACTATCATTAAATATAAATTTCCTCTTTATAAATATCTCAAAATCTATAAGATATTAAATCTAATGACAATTAACTCATGATCACTTGTCATTTTCTTAATTAAATCAATACATGGACATATATAGTTTGGAAAAATGGTTCTCTGACATCGGTTTCTAAGCCAAATATGAAACACATTATTCATTTTTGTCTTATTCTATTCTTAAATGCATAGGTATTTTCCCAGAATATACTAATCAGTAGTATGACTGGAGTGTAGTAGAATGACAATCGAATTGATTAGAGCAAGGGAGGGCTACGTGGGTTCAAACGAACTTATTAACTTTTTCGTATATTCTGTAATTGTATTAGAATATATATATATATATATATATATATATATAGCTGATTCACAACTGATTGATAAGAAAAGGTGGTGAAAATGTTTTTCACGCTAGTATTGTAAACTCCTAACTTTAGCTCTGCCTATGATATCTTGACAAAGGATTTCTCTATTTTGTTATTTTGACGTTTCAGTAGAATCCTTTTTTGACTATCTTTGATCATACTTGTTATCAATTTTAAGAATCACAAAAATTAAGCTAATTAATTTGATGTAATTTAAAGATTTGGTAAAAGCTATTTAATTTATTCAACGATCTAGAAGTCGAATACTTCTAAAAGAACTGTTAGCTTGCTGGCAAGCAATTTGATTTATTCAAAGTAATCTTTATACAGATGTTTAAGCAAACATGAACACTCAAATTGAACGCCAACTCTTCTCTTTGAAATATTGATTTTTCTGTCTGTGTAAAGTTTACAGAAAAAGAGATTTAAGTTATATACATCATCAATATAAAAAAAATTGATTTACAATATTAGATCACTTTTAATTATTGTAGCAGATATTACAAATTCCACATATTTTGACAGACAAACGCCTAACTTATTTCAGGTCACAATTTTTTGTGAATACTGAATTTCATTTCATAATACAATTAATTAATATAGTAACGTGTCAAATTATTTCAGCAATTGCAATTAAGTCGAGTATAGTAAAATACTAAATGAATTTTCCAGTTGATTTAGAAGAGTTTAAGTCTTTGCTTAAAAGTATCGCAATTTGCATTGGTCCTTACAATCCAAGTCATTGTCTAAATAATGTATTATAGGCATAGCTAAAAAGTCATACTAGATTTTTTTAGTAAGGTCAAACATATAGTTGATAAGGTTGAGGGACCATATAATTTAAGGATTATTGGATATATCCTACTAGGAGCTAATTAATTTGTGTGACGTCATTGACAAAGCCGAATTAGTTAAAGTGAAGGATCAATAGATTTTTAGGCTGACAAGCTTTATATATGTTTTTGGGTTTGATAATGGCATATATAACTTGAGAGAGAGAAATTTGTGAGATTTGTTTGATCAAAACAGAAATTACGTATTATGTGCTTGATCGTGAGCCGTGACACAATGAACCTGATATATAGAGCTAGACAGGAAGTCTTCGACAGACACTCATCTATTAATCAAACATTTATGTACATATATATTTCTATTGATAGTATAAGTATAATAATACATTGCGTTCACAGAATTTTAAGTTACTTTATGTCACTCTCAGCTTAGCTTCTTGGATATATAGGTTTATTATTGTTATTAAAATAAAATTCAATTATAACTTAAGGACTGGTTCAACTATTTACTAAGTCAAGTAAATTTATATAGGGAAAGTGTAGACAGGTAGTACCAAAGTATGTGTGCATTTAATAAGTTCTAGGTCAAAGAATTTAAATTGAACCAGTATGTATAATAATAAATTTTACAAGGCAAGTTATTATCTGAAGGGGGACAAGAAAAAGGAAATAATTAAGTGGGTCTGAAGGGCATTTGATTATGAGATCATATTTAATTAAAGCAAATGACTTTTTTTTCTTCTCATTATGAAGACCTTGATTTAAATTTGTTAGCCATGAATATCTAGCAAATTATTAATCTAACGCGTTTTCTAGTTCAATTCCTTGTTTTCCAAAAGCACTATTATGATGTTCTAAAGATAACTTGAAAAAATCACTTACCATAAAGTGTTCAATTTCTTTTTAAATAACTTTGTTTTTTTCAAAACGAAAGATTGTTAGATAGTTTATAGTAATGGTGATGGTACTTTTTGCAACAATATTCCCAGGGCTCATCTAGCTGGCGGATTCTCTCTTATATCAAAGTGTTGATGACTCTGAATGGTCGCGGGAGAAAGGTTGGTGGGGTGAATTGGCACGCCACGTGGTTAAAATAGATGGGGTTAACAAAGGAATGACAAAAATTGTAGTCATTTTTATAACGTTAGGGACATATATACTGATAATATAATGGAGGATAATATTTTAAAATTTTCAATAGTAGAGGGACAAGTAATGACCCTACCCCCTTTTAACTAATCATATAAATGAACTAGAGAGACCAAGTAAGGAGAAAAAAAAAACAAAATGAAACTCAATACTAACACAGCATAAATGTATTTTTCACAAGCAAATTCAATGACATCTTGTGCAATCCAGCAAGTCAGTGTTATCAAGGACTGTGAACTTGGATATCATAAGTAATTAACAAAAGTAAATATATTACTAACTAAATTTTTAATCCCTGCATACCAGTCCATACCAAATAACTGAGCTGAAACCGAACAACAAAAATCGAATCGAACCCAACAAATTGATGCAGGCTCGAGAGTGTTTGATTTAAATCAACTTACAGTATGCAAAAACCAGCACAGGTATTCCAGCAAAAGTGTCATTCTCAGTGGTGACATGGCCATAACATATCATAAGAGCTATTGTAATGTTAATTGTCCTCCTGAACGATAACTCTTGGATTAACAGTAGCTGATAAATTATTCTCATCTACCCGCAGCAAAGGCCTCTGCCCTTGGAAATGCACTCAGAAGTGACTTCATCAGTGGATTGTCCGGTAAATAAATGTCAAAATCCTGAGGCTCAAAGGTAAAACAGATCTCATCACTGTCTTCCTTTTTTTTCTTCTTTTTAAGTCAGAATTTGAGGGTACAAAGAAACAACAATCTGTTTGTGATATATGAATGATATACATTATGCCGTGATCCTGCATTGCTCCAAAATGTTGGATTAGACCATACAAGTTTTACCTTTGAGATTAGTAGTGGTGTCTCCCATAGTTGTTACACAGAAATTGGCTGCATCCAACAGTAAATTCCTATGAAAGCAGCCAGCTTAACTTTTCCTCAGGACATGCTGTGAAACAAGATTTCTGGTACTTGGAAAGGACATCCAACGTAACATTACATTTTGCCATTTAGCTTGTTCTGTTTGAGGAATAAACCACTTCAGAAACAGACATCCTTATCATTCTTCCATATCACTGATGGTCTTGGAATTTCTTAAGCTCTCACAACCTGGACAATTGTGCAAGCTCTCATGTATATAAATATCGCAATCAAGGCAGAAGTGTTGTTTGCAGTTTGGACAAGCAACCTGTGGACCTGGCAAATTTCCTGCATCAAATAAAAAAAAAAAAAAAAGTGAAACGAGCAAAAAGTGAGAATATCCTGATGAATGAAGAGAAAAGGGGAACAAGCAAAAAGTGAGAATATCCTGATGAATGAAGAGAAAAGTGGAACAAGCAAAAAGTGAGACTCCTGTACATTAAGTTTGCGTTAGGCCAAACACATGGACATCCCACTTAAATCTTAATGCTGCCACAGCTTTTCACTTAGACAACTCGATTGAGGTTATTATCTTTTAGACAACTTAACGTATATCCAAAATATGATGTTTGAAGTTTGAACACCTCACAGTAATGTGGCAGAATGAGTGATTTTCACAGAGTTTTGAGCGCATGAATTGTAAATGTACTTTTTTCGTTTTATTTCTTTCTTCTTCTTTCTTCTTCTTTCTCCTCCAGCTCCTCTCTGCTGCTGCCACCACCTCTCCACATCAGTTTGGACATGCTACCAATCACCAGAAACCACCACAGCCTTCGTCTCTCCCTCCTAAATAGAATCCCACCAGCAAAAAATACCAACTAGTGATCATTCAGTTTCCAATAAGAGAAATACCATCAGAAACCAAGACTGATCAATGGAGAGAACACCATTAATGAACAGAACGCCCAGCTTTTACTACTACAGCACATCATCCATTCACTACACCATTCAACAACAATAACAACATACCCAGTGTAGTGAATGGGAATTCACTACACCATTCCAACCCGACATATCGACGGCCTTCCAATTTCAAGCAAAAACCCTCACACCCACTGCTGTATCAACACCTAAATCTAACGAAACTAAGGGGATGGCAACCCATGAACAAGTAGAAGAAAAAGAAGATGATGAACCTCATTTGTTCAGTCTAACAAAGCATCCATTGACAGTCTGTGATTTTGTAGCCTTGAACTGTGGTTTATATAACTTTACCTGAAAAAAGACAACTCTATTGGGCCTCTAAAGTAAAACATCAAGATGAATGTCATGGAAATGAAGATGCTAAGATGGACGGGCAGTCATACAAGACTAGACAAGATTAGAAATGATCACATTCACAAGAAGGTTCAAGTAACACGCATCGAGGAAAAAATATGAGAAGGTCACTTGAGATGGTATGTTTATGTCTTGCATCGAACTTCAAATCCACCAGTTTGTTGATACGTGGTGAGAGAAAGTACTAAAAAGGGAAGAGGTACCCCTAAATCACATGGAAGGAAGTTGTATTGAAAGATATACAATCTATTGAGGTTCATGCAAGGCTTAGTGAAAGATAGGGCACAATCGAAGAGAAAGATCTATGTAGGAGATACCTATTAATTAAGAATATGTTTTAGTCATGCTAACACTTTTACCTTACGCCATATACTTTAATCGGAGTTGTTTACCATTTCAGAAATTTATGACAGTAGCAAATTATAAAGAACTTCTAGTACTTTTTATGTTGCTTTATTTGATACTATCACTTTTTATAATGTTGGCCTGAGATGGCTTAACTGGAGTACTATGGTCAGTGAGGATTCCTATAGCCGACCCCAACTTGCTTGGGACTGAGGTTTAGTTGTATTGTTGGGCAGCTGAGTAAGGTAGGGATGACTTGAGTATTTATAGGCATGATATGTGTTTTTTAGAATAGAGTGACATATTTCTATTTTTTCTTGTTTTTCGAGGTATTTGGAGAGCAAATTTATGAAGAGATTTTCATGGGTTAAAGGAGAAAATGGAGGAATGAGTCGGAGAGAAATCAGGCAAGGGAAGGGTGAGGTTGGGGAAGATGACAAGGTGGGGTCTTTTTTTTTTCCTTCTAAAGATAGTGTTTTCTTTTTCCTTTTATAATTAGTTGGATTCAAAAGCCACATGGCTTCGTTCGATTTGCCTTTTTTTTTTACATAGGTAACTGTTTCTATTTATGTAACACAGTACATGGGTTATACTGAAACCATATTTACAAAAGTACTCAAAATCTATTGTCCTATCCTGATAATGAGTCTAAGACATCAATGATAGAGACAGTATCATTAGAGTCTATTTGGTTACACCAAAAACATAAAGTCAAAATACAATTCATTGTGACTTGTTCTATAGTATTCTCCATATTCTCAAAGACTCTAAGGTTCCTCTCCTTCCATATTGTCCACCATATAGCTGCAGGTCCAATTCTCCAGTTGTTCATGTTCTTAGCGTGAACTCCTACTTCTTCCCAACTGTGTAATGCTTCTGTGATTTTGTGATTTTCCCTGGCATGGACCAAGATATGTTTTTGAGACATAGGAATAATCTCCATAATTGACTTGTGACCTTGCAATGTATAAATAGATGAACCACTGTTTCTGCAGTTTCCCCACAGAAAAAACATCTCGAACATAAAGGGTTTCTCTTTTTCATCAAGTTATCTTGTGTCAGTACTACTTCCTTAGCTAATAAGCAGACAAAGCAAGCTACTTTGTGTGGGATTTTGGCTTTCCAAATGTGTTTCCAAGGCCATCGAAGTATCTGCTGGTTTGGTTAGTTCACCTTCTTGTAGGCTGCATTTACTTTAAAAGTCCCGTTACTATTTCCTTGCCACTGTAGGATGTCTTGTCCAGCCTTCAAACCACTTAATTGGTCGATGGTGCTGAAGAATTTTGTTACTCTTGGTATTTCCCAATCATTGAGGTGTCTCCTGAACACAAAATTTCACCTTGAGGTGTCCACAATTCTGCTATTGTGCTATGTTGATGTAAAACTAAGTTATAAATATCTAGGAATAATGTCTCCATGTTGACAGCATCATGCCAATCATCCTTCCAGAAGACAGTTTTAACTCCATCTGCCACTTTGACTATGGTATTGACTTTGAATTCATTCCACAAAATTCTGATAGATTTACACAAGCTAACACCATAAGGAGTAGTGACTTCCTTTGTCATCCAATTATCATTCTCCTCATATTTAGCTTTAATGACTCTAACCCATAGACTTCGATTTTCATGTGAATATTTCCATAGCCATCTCATTCTTAAAGCTTTACTCTGATTCTTCAGATTTTTGATCCCCAATCCCCCCAAATCTTTTCTCATTGATCACTGCCTTCCATTTGACTAGGTGGTAACCCTTCCCGCTTGCCATAGAAATTTCCTCTTGATGCTATCCAACCTATTGATGATTCCTGGTGGGATAGTGTGGAATAAGATTGTTGAATAATTTCATTCATATATTTCTGTCATATACATGGCTTTATATATACATAAGAGATTGTGGAATAGAATCACCTAAATCCCATGGGATTATACAGAATCATATATTTTACATCAAGAGTAAGAGAAAGAATCATATCATATTCTAGATTACCATAATTATCCTAAGATCTTAGAGGATCATATCTTGATATGAAGAATATCTTCTCATCTTAGAGGATCATATCTTTGATGACAAGAATATTTTCTTAGAAATCCTCTATCAGCCAACACTCCCCCTCAAGCGGGTGAATGGATATCTTCCATTCCTAGCTTGCTTATTAGATCTTGAAACACATTGTTTGGTAGTCCTTTTGTTAAAACATCAGCCACCTGATCTTTTGTTGATACAAATGGCATACAAATGAGCCGCTATCTAGTTTCTCCTTAATGAAATGTCTGTCTACCTCAATATGCTTAGTGCGATCATGTTGTACAGGATTATAAGTTATACTTATTGCTGATTTATTGTCACAATATAGTCTCATAGGTCCTTCCCATCTTATCTTCAAATCATCAAGGATTATCTTTATAACAACTCACAAACTCCCATAGCCATAGATCGAAACTCGGATTCTGCACTTGATCTAGCTACTACAGTTTGTTTTCTTACTCCTCCAAGTCATCAGATTTCCTCCTAAGAAAGTGCAATATCCTGAACTTGCCTTCGATCCACTAATGAACCAGCATAGTCTGCATCTGTATAAGCCTCTAAAACCATGTCTCCTCCTCTGTTGAATAATATTCCTTTTCCTGGACTTCTTTTAAGATATTGTAGAGTCTGGTTGACATCTTGAAGATGCATTTCTCTAGGATCATGCATAAATTGGCTAACAACAGTTACAACAAATGCACTGTCCGGCCTTGTATGGGACAAGTAAATCAATTTCCCTACAAGCCTTTGATACAAGCCTTTATCTACCATAGAATCTTCTGGAGCATTGCACAATCTATGTTATATTCAATTGGTGTAGCCACTGGTTCACACCCTAATTTTCCTGTTTCTTTCAGCAAATCAAGCACATATTTTTGTTGGGAAATAAAGATTCCTTGTTTTGAGTGTGCCACTTCGATTCCCAAAAAATACTTTAATATTCCAAGCTCTTTGATATCAAATTCCTTGAGTAAACACTTCTTCAAATTTTGTATCTCCTCTGAATCATCACATGTTACTATGATGTCATCCACATAAACCAACAATGATGTCACCTTTCCTGTTTTTGAGTGTCGTATGAACAAGGTGTGGTCTCATTGACTTTGTCGATACCCTAGCTTGATCATAACCTTTGTAAATCTTCCAAACCATGCACGAGGTGATTCCATAGAGTGCCTTATTCAGTTACACACCATTTCCTTCTTGCTTTCAAAACCAGGTGGCACCTTCATATAGATGTCCTCATCTAAGTCTCCATGTAAAAAGGCATTCTTTACATCAAATTGTTATAGGTTCCAATTAAAAATTGCAGCCAATGAAAATAAAATTCTCACTGTATTCATTTTTGCCACTGGGGCAAAAGTCTCCAAATAATCAATTACATAGGTCTCTGTATAACCCTTTGCTACCAAACGTGCTTTATATCTTTCTATGGACCCAACTGACTTATATTCACAGTAAACACCCATCCGCACCCGACCAACCTTTTTCCTTTTGGTAATTCCACAATATCCCAAGTTTTGTTTTTCTCCAACGCTTCATTTCTACATTCATAGTTTTCTCCTGTTCTTTATATCCTAATGCTTTAGACAAATTTCTGGGGATAGGAATTGTGTGGAGGTTACAGAGAAAAGCTTTATGACTTGGGGATAGATTTTGATATGCCATGGAGAGGCACAAAGGGTGTTGTATGCAAGATCTGGTTCCTTTACTGAGTGCAATTGGCAGGTCAAGGTCATTAGGTTGGTTAAATTCTTCTTCATGATCAGTTTGGTTTGTTGTTTCTGATGGTTCAACTGGTTCAGGATGGGTATTAGGAGTAGTAACCTGAGGAGATGATTTTTGAGAAAAGGTAACTTGTATTATAAACACAGGAATACTCATGACGTATTCCAGTAATACTTACAATCAGAAATACAAAAGTGTTGTTGTTTTCCTATGAACTCATTAAGAACTCTAAGATTGCAACCGAGATATATAGAAAAAAACATTAAGGTAGTATCAGGAAGCTCCCAGGCAGAGTCCCCAATGCCCCTTCTCTCTCCTACTTTCTAGGTGAGAGAAACCCACCTTTTTCCGGCTCCCCCCACCTAGGGGATACCATATCAAGATCAAGAACTCCATAAATCAACAAGTGCATGAAGGACACCTTTTTTTTTATATAAAAAACTAAAACATGAAAATCGAAATCAAAGCCAACCAAAATAATAATTATATATAATAAACATGATAAGTACGAATAGTGTATTAATAGAAATAATATATTGTATTATTAATTTAATAATTTACTATATATAAAATGACATTAAATATGATGTATAACTAATAAATACTTATATTGGTTATATAATAAATGAATTAAAAATACTAAGTACTATATAAGAAATTAAATAATATTATTTTCTAGAAGAAAAAAAAAATAAGGCCAAATTTTAATGGGCTATTGATATTGGATAGGTAATTTTTAAAAAAAAAAAACCGACAAATAATAATTTTAAAAAAAAAAAAAAACGAAACCGAACAAAACAAAAAACCGAACGAAATTTAAAAAAATTCCTACCCCCACCGGAATCAACTCTTTTCTTCAAAGCCAACAAGAATCACCCACTGTGATTATTGATAAATCCGATCACCGGAGTCCACTTTTCCTACCTTCTTCAACTCTTTTGCACCCTCCAGTTTACCCTCTTTCAATGGACAACAGACTTTGTTTTAGATCTGGGAGAAAATCTCATGAGATTTCTATGTATTCATCAGAGTCAGTTCTTTGGTTTGATTAGGTGGAAAAAGTCGGGAATTCCATTAGAAGGTTAACTGAGAGTAAATGTGCTTTACTCTGGCAATGCAGAGAATGAGTAATGCATCAGAAAACAGGGGGAAGAACTTTAAATCGTGGAGATGCAGAGACTTCTCTACTTATATTTATTGCTCTCAAAAGTTCAACAAGTACGGGAGGTTCCTTTCCATTATTACAGTTAAGGGATATAACAGAGTTGTGATCATCTTTCCAGAAAGTTCTTATAATTAGGGATGGGGCCTGGTGGCTACAAAGATTGAGGAATTTATTACAAAGAAAACTAGCACTCCTGGTGCATTTATCACAAATGGAAGTACAACAGAACAACTATTAAATGAGAAGGGCAGCTTCAAAGATGCTCTTAATAAGAGCAAGTGGACTTTAAAGGAAGCTGAGGTTACTGAGGTTGATGTTGTGAAGAACCAGTTTTCTGTGAAAACTCAAGAGGGTGATAATGATCTTCTGCGCAGATGTCTAGTTGGTTAATTCAATGGCGGGGATGAAGTTCCAACTCGCAATGAGGTGAGAAGATGGGCTCAGCAGACATGGAAAGGGACTCAAAATATCCAAGTGTATGACATGAATGGTTTTCAGTTTCTCTTTGAGTTCCAATCAAGGAAAGCAGCTGAACACATTCTTATGGGCGACTGGAGAAGACAAGGGGTCATCTTAACACTTGACTGGTGGTCTCCGACGAAGGGCTCCTTTCCAATCCAAACCAAGTTTGATTGGTTTTAGATACGAGTACATGGTCTTCCTCTACACCTCTGGTCCACAAGAGTCATGAAAGAGATAGGTGATAAATGTGGAGGTTGGCTGGAAAATGAAGAAACGGAACTTAAGAACCACCTGCGATGGGCTCGCATTCGGGTTAAGGGTCCGAGGGAGACAATACCACTGTCCATTGATGTTGATGATGGAAATCTGATCTTCTCTATGCCCATATGGGTTGAGTCGCCGGCAATGTACAAGAAAAAAGAGATAGTTACTAACCCTGGACAGGTGACTATAGCTGGTAAAGGAGAGACAAAGGTAGTTCTGGGTTGTGGAAAGTATAAGAACACTTTTCATGAAAAAGGTAAAGAGGTTGTAGGTCTTTACCCAACAGATTTTGTGGAATCTGACACGCAACAGGTGGTGTCAGTGTTAGAGCAGGTGGCTGGTAGCAGTGCTGAATGTCTGAATTTACAAGAATCTATGGGGCCTGATCCAATTCTTTTAAATTCAACTTTGCCACCAGACATGGACCAACCAGAAAACCCTTTTGGGCCTATTCATTTAACTCCCAGATCAAAGCCCACATCAGAACCATCGGAGCCAATTGGGTCACAAGAGCCTTATCAAGAGAAGGCCCCGCTCCTTTTTCAAAAATCAACAGAAGAGATGAGCTTTTTAATTAAGAAGTCCAATGGATTCACAGAACCCTTTACAAAATCCATTCTAAGGGAGTCGGGCAAATCAGAAAAAATCTTTGAACATTCCAGCATTGATGAGGACACAGAATTCTGCATGCGAATGGAAACAACTCCCAAGAACTTTCAGAGCCTTAGCATAGACAATTTGCAGATCAAAGAAAGTAATCTAGTTTCAAGCCAACTGGATAGCATCAAGGGAGTTGACAATGAGGGGGAAGAAGACGTAGAGCTCTTCGGAGAACAAATGGTGGAGTATGAGGACCCTAAACCATTAGCAATGAATGACAGCATCGTAGAGGATTGTATTGAATCACAAGCAACGCTAAGGTTTCAACTCAATCTACTCAAACTTAGTCGTTTGTTTGGAGTCTCTTCCAAGGGGTATGAAAAAGAATTTTATTCCTTAATCATGAAATTAGAGTAAAACAAGCCAAAGGAGAATCAGAAATCAAAGGATAGCTCATCAAGCAGTAACAACAACAGTGTCCCAAAGGAATTAAGGAATTTAATTTCAGCATGAATTTCAAGGATGGTGAGCCAAGAATCAGAGGGAGAAGCCTAACTATTGTGGAACAATGAGGGTAAAATTAGTTTCATGGAATGTAAGGGGTCTAAATGACGAAAATAAAAGGGGAGTAGTTAGAAATCTAGTTGGTCAATGGGGGGCAGATATTTATGTTTTAGTAGAAACTAAACTGAATACTATTTGGAACAATAGATGGGTGGGGAGCATTTTGGAAGCAGTTGGGAGCAGTGGAGGGATACTAATACTATGGGACAAAGTAGAGAGTGGTGAGCAATGCATTACTTGCAAATTAACAGATCAGAACCAGGATTTAACATGGTACCTGACGGCTGTCTATGCTAAGTGCAAAAGAATGGATTTATGGTGCCATGGGTAGTGTGTGGTGACTTTAATGTCATCAGATATCCATCAGAAAGAACAAACTGTTCATCAATCAATGGGGCTACGTCAGAATTCTCTGATTGTATTGAGGAGGTGGAGCTTATAGACCCTCCTTTATTTGGAGGGTCTTTCACTTGGAGAAGAGGAGAGAACCATACAAAAGCATCAAGGATTGACAGAATAATGTATTCTGCTCAATAGGAGGAACTCTTCACCCTCATTAGACAATCAACTCTTCCAAAGTTGGTATTTGATCATAACCCAATTCTACTGACTTGTGGAGACATGAACTTCAAGAAGTCATACTTCAAATTTGAGAACTGGTGGATGGGAGGGTTGAGGGCTTCAAGGAGAAAGTGAGTTTCTGGTGGTCATCATTTGTAGTTACTGGTACAGCAAGTTTTGTCTTAGCTAAAAAGCTGAAACTCCTAAAAAGGAAATTGAAGGAATGGAGCAAGAATAATAGGAGCAACTGGAAACAACAAAAGGAAGCAATCCTTGACAAATTGGCCAAATGGGAGATACTTCAGGAGCAAAGAGCACTTACAGATGATGAATTAATGCAAAAAACAAATTTGGCAATGTCTTTGGAAGAAGTTGCCAAAAATGAAGAGATACGGTGGAGGCAAAATCCAGAATACAATGGTTAAAGCAGGGGGATAAATAAGAACACAAAATTTTTTCATAGAATAGCTACATCTCGCAAAAGATACAGCACCATAGAATCTTTAAGGGTGGAGGGAAGCAATGTCACCGATCCTACTGATATCAAGGAGGCCATCAAGAGTTTCTACTTGTACAAGGAGACAGAAGTTTGGAGGCCAGAATTACAATTGCAGGGGATTACTTGTATTAATGAGGATGAAAAGGAAGAGTTACAGAAACAAATTGAGGAGGAGGAGATTCTAGAATGCATTAAGCTTTGTGCGATGGAGAAAGCTCCTGGGCCCGGTGGTTTTCCCATATCCTTTTATCTTATATTCTGGGAAGTAATGAAAGAAGACATCAAAGGTATGATACACAAGTTCTATAATAATCAGAGGACTAAGAGAAGTTTCAATGCAACTTTTGTGGCTCTCATCCCCAAGAAAGTAGGTGCCTCTGAATTGAAGGACTTCAGACCTATAAGTCTAATCACAGGCATATACAAAGTGTTAGCAAAGATACTAGCTGAGAGACTGAAAAAGGTGATGGATAAGTTGGTCAACAAGCATCAGATGGCCTTCATTAAAGGGAGACAGATAATGGATGCTGCACTTATAGCTAGTGAATGTGTGGATTCAAGATTGAAAAGAGTCGAGCCTGGTGTAATGTGCAAATTGGACATTGAAAAGGCATATGACCATGTAAATTGGAAGTTCTTGCTGAACACCCTCAGACAAATGGGCTTTGGAGAAAAGTGGTTGGGTTGGATTCATTTTTGCATCAGCACTGTCCGTTTTTTCTGTTCTGGTGAATGGTGAACCAGTGGGCTTCTTCCCTTCAGAAAGGGGACTTAGACAAGGTGACCCCTTATCCCCTTTTCTATTTATCTTGGCAATGGAAGGTTTTGATAGTTTGATAAGAATAGCAATACAAAACAGATGGATCAAAGGTTTTCAAATACATGGTAGCAGTGGACAAGTTAAAGAAATTTGTCATTTGCTATATGCAGATGACACTATCATTTTTTGTGAACCTCGGGAGGACCAGATAAGATTCTTAAAAACAATCTTACTATTTTTTGAAGCTACCTCGGGTCTGAAACTGAATTGGGGGAAAAGCAATATATTTCCAATCAAGGAGGTGACCAACATTTTGAATCTGGCAGATATTTTGGGGTGCGAAGTGGAGAATATGCCCACAGTTTACTTAGGTATGCCTTGGGCAATGACCACAAAAGCATACAAATTTGGGATGGCATTGTGGAGAAAACAGAAAGGAGATTAGCAAGATGGAAGGCTCAATATTTGTCTATGGAAGGCAGACACACTCTCATCAATTCAGTGCTAGACTCCCTTCCTACTTATGTAATGTCACTTTTTCCATTACCCCCCAAAGTTTTGAAGAAGCTGGACATATTAAGGAGGGACTTCCTTTGGCATGGATGCAAAGAAATTAAAGGTTATAACCTAGTCAAATGGGAGATAACCTTGAAAAGCAGAGACAAAGGGAGTATGGGTATTAGAGATTTAAGGAAACAAAATAATAGCCTTTTGATGAAGTGGTTATGGAGGTATAATGGAGAGGGGCAAGCCATATGGAAGGATGTCATCAGATCCAAGTATGGTGAGTACAATCCTTGGTGCAGTAATGCTAGTGTTGATGCCTATGGGTGGGGGTCTGGACAACTATCAGAAGCGTATGGCAAAAACTTGAAGCGAACACGTACATTGAAGTGGGAGATGGCAGGAGAACTAAGTTTTGGACAGATGCGTAGAACAAACAGATTCCTCTAAAAGAATCCTTTCCAAATCTGTTCTTACTATGTAGTAATCCAGATGCAAATATTAATGAATGTTGGACAGCACAAGGGTGGGATTTGGTCTTCAGAAGGTTTTTGAATGACTGGGAAGTGGAGAGAGTGGCCAAATTGCTAGAGCTGTTAGAAAAATTCTCCGGCATCACCAATGCTCCTGATTCTTTGAGATGGAAACATAGTAAAGATGGGGTTTTCACTGTTAGCAGGGCATACAAAATGGGAAGTCCCCAACAATGCAACTCTAAGCAGAGTTTGTGGAGAAAGGTATGGAGAACCTTAGCACCAACTAAGATAAAATGCTTTACATGGTTGGTTGCTACAAGGGCTTGCCTGACACATGAAGTGCTGAGGAGAAAAGGAAAGATTATAGTATCTTGGTGTTCACTATGCGGGAACGCAGCGGAGACCAACCAGCATTTATTCTTGCATTGCAACTTTACAACACAAATTTGGGCCATCTTCCTTAGCCTCACAAAGATAAACTGGACCATGCAGACTTGTTGAGTTGTTGGATAAGAAGAGGGGGGAGCAAGAGCCAAAAGGCATGGTGAAGGATAATTCCACATTGCATTTGGTGGACAGTATGGAAAGAAAGAAATAGTAGAAACTTTGAAGACAAGTCCAATTCCATTCAGAAGGTTAGATGGGATTGTATTGTATCCTTTTATTTTTGGTGTAAAGAGAAAGGTTTAGAGGAAACAGAACAGATTGTAGAATTATTAGGATCCTTGTAAGTGTTTCTTTTTTTTTCTTTTCTTCCTCTTATTTTGTTCCCCTCTGTTTGCAGGTCACCGGCATATCCTTAATGCTTAAGAATACAACATTACCATTTTCAAAAAAAAAAAAAAAAAAGATGATTGCAACCGAGTAGTTTGATCAGTTTGTCTCTTTCTTCTGGAATATACCGGCAATGGTAGATTATTTTCTAGAATTATCTTTATTTGGATTAGGAGATTCAATGGGTTTATTTGGATTTAGAGACCCAGGTGACTGAAGAAATGGTGACTCAGGTAAGGATTTGGCACGACTAGAAATGGACAACTCAAATAGTGACAAGTCTAGAGATTCCTCTCCCTTCAATGACTCCCCCTGATTGTAAGAATGATTAAAAAAGGATTCACTCTCATCAAATGTGACATCCGCTGAAACAAAGAATTTCTTTGATGATGGTTGATAACACTTGTAACCTTTTTTAGTAGGAGAATATCCTATGAAAACACACTTAAGAGCACGTGGGTCTAATTTGCCTCTATTTTGAGAATGAATATGAACATAGGCAACACTTCCGAAGATTCTAGGAACCAATTTATTGGAAATTTCGAAATTTGGAATGAAATTCCTAAGAGCATCAATCAGACTTTGAAAGTTCAGAATTCTTGATGGCATTCTATTACTAAGAAGTGCAGTAGTTAGGAAAGCTTCCCCCCAATACTGTTTTAGCACCTTTTTGTGAAACAACAGTGATCTAGTAATGTCAAGTAACAGACCGTTTCTTCTCTCTGCTATCTCATTTTGTTGAGGAGTACTGACACATGAAGATTCATGAATAATTCCCTCTTTTTGGAAGAAAACAAAGAGGTTTTGATTGGAGTAGTCCTTGGCATTATCAGATCGGAATCTTTTTATTGGCACATCATATTGGGTTTTGATCATATTAAAAAAGGTAGGAAGAATTTGACTGACACGAGATTTTTTCTTTAGCAAATAGATCCACGTAACTCTTGTACAATCATCAATGAATGACACAAACCATCTAGCACCAGAAATAATAGGAATGGGAGAGGGTCCCCAAATATCACTATGAATAAGTAAGAATGGAGTTTGACATCTTTTGTGACTAATTGGAAAGGAACTCCGTTTGTGTTTTGCAATTTCACAATCATCACAATAAAAAGACTCCACAATCAAATCTTTGAACAAAGATGGAAACATCCTTTTGATTACATAAAAGGAAGGGTGACCTAACTAACGATGATAAAGCCATAATTTCTCTTTATTGGACATGATAGACTCACACAAGAATGAACTAGACAAGGAATTCTTAGATATATATTCACCATTGTGGAAACCCAAACAATAAAGACCACCTTTCTCACTGGCATGCCCAATCATCTCATTCGTGTTCTGTTCCTGAAATAAGCAATATGAAGGGAAGAAAGTTACTTGGCATTTGGAATCTTTGGTGAGTTTTTCGATAGAAATGAGATTTGCAGATAACTTTGGGATATGAAGGATATCTTTAAGTGTCAAGGATTTTCCAAGTGGTATGTCTCCTTGCCCAGCTATAATAGTTATTTTTTATAGCTAGGACAAGAGGAATATGATATGAAGAGATGAGAGAGACTAGTCATGTGATCAGTTACCCCAGAATCAACCACCCACGTTGGAGAAAGTTTGCCTGAGACATAAGTAATAAAAAAGTAAGAAATACCTATGAAGGCCAATGAACAACTACCTGTTGAAGCTGAATGTTGCAAATCTCAGTTAAACTGTAGAGTTATTCTCTATGATTGCAGAAACATTTTCAGAGACTGGAATATTTGCGGCAGTATCATTTTCAGACATGGTTTGGGCAAATAAAGATAGCAAAATGGGATTTTTCAAGATAGGATGAATAAAATTGGCTCTGACACCATGTGGAATAAGATTGTTGAATAATTTCATTCATATGTCTCTATGTCATATACATGGCTTTATATATACATAAGAGATTGTGGAATAGAATCACCTAAATCCCATGAAATCTTGGATTATACAAAATCATATATTTTACATTATTAGATTACCACAATTATCCTAAAGATCTTAGAGGATCATATCTTGATATGAAGAATATCTTCTCATCTTAGAGGATCATATCTTTGATGACAAGAATATCATCTTGGAAATCCTCTATCAGCCAACAAATAGGAAATAATGACATCATATACGTTGGAAGTGCATCAAGCAGAGAGTTTATCAAGGTCAATCTTCCACCCATGGAGAGATATTGGGACTTCCACCTTGCTAACTCCACATTTCTCAATCTCCCCATTCCAGATTTCCATAGACATAAACTTGGCCCCCAAAGGCAATCCAAGGTAGATAGTTGGTAGAGCACCCACTTCACACCCTAAGATTGTCTTTAAGATTTCCATGTTTGGCATTTCATTAACCGGGTATAAGAAGCTTTTCCTCCCGTTAACATGTAAACCTAACATTCCTTCAAATATTACCAAGATCAGTCTCAGTATTTTGAGATGCTCTTCTTCAGCATCACAGAATATAAGTGTGTCATTTGCATACTGAAGACGAGTTATCTTCAAGCTATCCCTTCCAGCTCTAGCAACCTCAAATCCTCTTAACCAACCTTCCCTGTTTGTTGTCTTAATCATGTTGTTCAGTCCCTCCATGAATAAGAGGAACAAAAAGGGTGATAGAGGATCACCTTGTCTTGGGTCCCGCTGTGAATCTTTTTTTTGATAAAGGTGACTTTATATTCACGTCAAAACTCATCAGTAGAGCATGATGAGGTGGGATTTACAGCCCCCAAGGGGTAGTTTCAAAGCCCAAACTGGGCAAAAACTTTACAATTGAGCTATAAAATCCACTAAGCTCACAGGTCCCTGTGAATTAAAATAACCTGCTGGTGAACCATTAATAAGTACATAGAAGTTCACTGTTGAGATACAAGATTTAATCCATTGCTTCCATTTGCGTCCAAATCCCATCTTTGCTAGTAGATCCATAAGAAAGCCCCAATTGACATGATCATATGCTTTCTCAATGTCTAATTTGCATAGGATTCCGGGTTTTTTCAAGTTCACCCTAGAGTTTATTACTTCATTTGTTATGAGTGCAGCATCCATAATTTGTCTTCCTTTGATGAATGCCAGTTGTTGTGAGTCCACAAGCTTAGACATCACTCTTTTCAACCTTTCAGTAAGCACTTCGGAGAATAGCTTGTAAATACTACCTATCAGACAGATGGGTCTGAAGTCTCTTAATTCTTTAGCACCTTTCTTCTTTGGAATAAGAACTATGAAGGTAGCATTGAAACTTCTTTCAAACCTTCCTTGCTCGTAGAAATTCTGGAAGGTCTTCATGATATCATTTTTTACCACTTCCCAACACTTGAAGTAGAACCCCATTGTAAACCCATCTGGACCAGGTGCTTTATCAATTGCACAGTGCTTTAGGCATTTCAGTACCTCCTCCTCTTCAAATCCCCTTTCTAAATCTTCCATTTCCTCCATTGTCAACCTTGGGCAATTTGTGAAGTTGCTGGCAGGTCTTGCCATTTTACCACATCATCGCATGTAAACTCATGCATTTTATTTTTACTAACTAGGAATGACGTGTTCAATAGGCACATTTTAGACATACATTACGTGTTTGATGGGTAACAGCTTCAATTAAGGTGTCTAAATAAAAGGTCGCCGCAACTTTAAGAGGTTGTCTATGTATTTGGACTTGCATTAAGAAGAGAAAAATTGCTTCCTTTCCAGGTTTTATGATCCAAAGCATGTTTTGTCCAAGCACAACTCATTTTACAGAATAATTTCCTAATTCATCACACGAGTTACAAGAAATTTGTCTTCATCATTGTCTCTCTAACACTCCTAGAAATTCAGAAGCTTCCAATTTCAGAGAAACTAAAGGTTGATTGAACATGTCGGGTCGTGGAAAGGGAGGAAAAGGTTTGGGAAACGAAGGAGCAAAGCTTTTCACCGTAAGGTCCTCTGTTATAACATTCATTGAATCACAAAGCCAGCCATTAGGCATTTGGCATGTAGAGGGGCAGTGAAGTGTATCAGTGGGCTAATCTATGAGGAGACTCGTGGGGTGCTCAAGATCTTCTTGGAGAATCTGATTCCTGATGCTGTTACTTACACTGAGCATACTCGTAGGAAGACGGTGAGTGCTTTGGAGGTCGAGTATGCTCTCAAGAGACAGGGCAGGACTTTGTATGGTTTTGGGGATTGAGGGGAGGTTTGGTTCTGACTTTTGTTTTGTCTGCAAAAGTCTTGCTGTCAAGAAAAGAAGAACAGTTATGTTAATGTTGGCAAAGGCTATGGGATTCTGCTTGGTGTGGAGGTTTAATTATGGTGTAATTACTATGGTTCCTGTAGGGTATATATTTCTGCTATAGTAGCAGTACCTGTTCTTTTTTGTAAGTTGGGATGTCGTGGAAGCTTGTTTCAGAACTATTGAAATTAGCTCTAATTCAATGAATACTATTGACTGATTCAAGAATAAGTTAAAAGAAATTTGGCGAAGTTATATTTTGTTTGATAATTCAGGAAGTAGTCGTTAGCATGTTCTGCAATTTTCCGGTATTTGAAAAAATGCTCTCAGGCACAGATATCGAGGCTGTCAAATTTTAGTTTAAAGTCTTTTAAATTTAGGTTTCAGATGGGT
Organism: Solanum pinnatisectum; assembly: GCA_035578085.1. Taxonomy (NCBI): domain Eukaryota; kingdom Viridiplantae; phylum Streptophyta; class Magnoliopsida; order Solanales; family Solanaceae; genus Solanum; species Solanum pinnatisectum. The sequence goes on along the minus strand of CM069079.1, from coordinate 40,653,231 downwards.
GGATCCGGCAAGCTCGCCGGAACACATCCAATAGGGGAGGATAGCATCTTTTACAATGCAGGTTTCAAGTCCTACGACATTACGAGAAGTAAAGACAAAGTTGGGAGTTGGTTTGTATGGGTGGAACGCAGTCGAAGTCTGATGAGAAGAGTGGAAATTAGCATTAAAGTCCTGAAATGGTTAGTTACAGTATTTATTGAAGCTTCCAAAGTGCAGGGGAGGACAGTTAAGAGGTGGAACATGAAGGACCACTTTGCAGAGTTCTATTGCACTCTCAAATACAATGAGAGCGGGAGATACATCAGTTTTATAGCATTACAAGGTCAAAACAGATCAGTCATAATTACCCCAGAATCTTCTTTCAAAGGAGGTTGGGGGAATATAGCTCACAAGATTGCTGGGTTTATTTATGAACCAGACGAAACACAGGGGATAACAGTAAAGGACAACAAACAACTCCACAGATCCTACAAAGAAGCTTTATTCCGTGACAGATGGGTGACGGAGGCAATGGAGAAGGCAGAGATACAAAGCACAACAAACAGAGTAAGGATCACAGGAGGCAAATCGCAATCAGAAAAGGACCTCTTGAACAGATGCTTAGTAGGGAAATTCCAGTGCCAAACAAATGAAAACCCTAACTTGAACGATGTAAGAAGATGGGCCTGCAACTCTTGGAAGTCGGCGATAGAAGTTAAAGTGTATGCCATGAACGACAGCCATTTTATGTTTGAACTAAGACTAGCCAGTGAGCATGTCTTATCGTGCCAATGGACTGGAAGAAGATGGAACTTGAATGGTGGAAACCAACAAGAGAGATTGGGTATGGATCAGACTGCTAGGTTTACCTATGAATCTATGGTCGCAGAAGGTTTTCAAAGAGATTAACCTGTGTGGAGGCTATATCGAGACGGAGGAGGAGACCTCTCTCAAAAATCATCTTCATTGGGCTAGAATAAAAGTACACACGAAACTGATTCAGAAGTAGAAATAACAGAATTTCACTTACACCATTCCAAGTGTGAAGCTGATCACCGTGAAATTTTCAGAGAAGAGGAGAGAGGAGAAGGAAAATACCAATCAATACCCAAGATATTTTTGAACAAATGAGGTAATAATAAAAAAGGTGGATGGGGGGTCTTCAGGTGAGGGTCTATGCAAGTGGGCAGATTTAAAAAGGGAGAATATAATGTTTATAGCGGACAAAAACTAGGTCAAAGGAAAGTGGGCCCAAATTTGGGCCCAATTCTTTTGGACCCAATTGCTGGAGAAAAGGCTAGAGCCCAACCTTTACAAATCCCTTCAGAAGACATTTTTAACATTGAGATAGTAGCGAATCAAATGAAGGAAAACAAAGTTCAAAGTCAAATTACACCATGGAATAGGGGAAATGGAAGTTGCGAGACATGTGGTAGGCATGCTTGGAAAAATAAGGAAGAATTGGGGAGAAAAGATTAATGGTTCAATCATGAGAATACAAATGGAGGAGCAGAGGATGTTATTCCACTGGGTATTCAATTCCCAGGAAGACTACAAGAACACCTCGTAATGGTTACAACAAAATATAATCAAACCGAGCTTGGAATTGGGGTTAATTTCAAAGGATACGAGGAGAGCGAAGGAATTATTGATGAAAATTGACAATAATAAGCGAGAAAGTAAGGGGAAACAGAGAGCAACATGCAAGAAGAAAGGGCAATTGGAACTAAAGAACCTACAACTAGATTCTAAGTTTCACAAAGAATGGCTCTAGAAGTAAAGGGGGTATTTGTCCATCGTGGATCAATGAATTTAAACATTGTTTCTTGGAATGTGAGGATGAATTGTGGGAAGAAAAGGTGTATGATCAGAATTTGTTAAGAACTGAAAGCGGATGTTGTGTGTTTTCAAGAGAGGAGGGAGATTGCAAACATAGTTAAAGAAATTTGGGGTAGTAGATGGGATTACGTGCAACTGTGGGACTAGGGGAGGCATACTAATTATGTGGGATAAAAGAATATGGGAAGGGAAGTAAGTAGTGTGGGAGCATACTCGTTTCATGTAGTTTCTCTAGCAAAAACCCAGATTTTAAATGGCACCTGAGCCTACGCCCAAATGACAGAGTTGAAAGGGAAGAAACTTGGTGGGAAGAGGTCTATTGTCCTCGGTCTTATATTTCTGAGATATCCTTCGAAAAGTTCAAGTCAATGACAGATCTTGAGTTCATCAAGACATGGAATTAATGGACTTAGACTTAGCAGGGAGAGTTCACATGGAGAAAAGGTGAAAGATATTCAAGACTAGACAGTTTACGATCTCTCAAGATTGGGATACAAAATTCGGGAATATCAGCGATCTACTCTGCAGAATTGTCTTCGATCATTCGTGGAGAATGGGGTCAACCAAATCATATTTCAAGTTCAAAATTGGTGGTCGAAGGTTTCAATGACAAAGTAAAGGGATAGTGGGGTCTTTTCATTTCCAAGGAAAACCAGATTTTATCGTAGCAAAGTTGAGGCATTGAAAGAAAAGTTGAAAGAGTGGAGCAAGACCAATCGGGGAATCAAACAACAAAAGCAACTTGTACTCAATCAATTAGCGTAAATTGAAAGGATACAGGATCGTAGAATTTTGGAGGAAGGGAGATAGTTTCAGATTAGCTCTTACCGAGTTGGAAGAAATAGTCAAAAATGAAGAACAGAGATCTAGGCGCTTTGGCTTAGACAGGGGACAGAATACCAATTTCTTCCACAAGGTAGCAAATTCACGTAAGAGTCAACACTATTGATAAAATCAAAGTCGGGAAGAGTTACTAATCGAACTCACAAATTCAAAGAGAGATCACGAGTACTATGAGAACCTATACTCTGGCGAGGATCGAGGCGAAATGAGGAGTGTCCTATGATTGATGAAGATGACAACAACCATTGATGGCCTTTCAAGCTCAGAAATTCTACAATGCATCAAAGCAATGGGGACAAAGCCCGGATGACTTTTCAATGGCTTTTTAGACAATGTTGGGATATCATCAAACAGAATTGGTTGCAGATCAAAACTTCTATGTGGAAGGAGTGTTTGAGAAGAGTATAAATGCTACTTTTGTGACTTTGATACCTAAGAAGATAAGAACTTAATGACTTTAGACCAATAAGTCTAGTGGGTGTTTACAAGATAATTGCAAAACTTTTGGTGAGAGACTAAAGAAGGTGATGCACAAGATTGTGAACAAGCAACAAATGGCCTTTATCAAGAGGATCATGGATGCAGTGTTGATAGCCAATGAATGTGTTGATTCGGGAAAAAGGATAAACAACCGGGGATCCGGATATCCGTAAGGCATATGATCACCGAATTGGAACTTTGATGAAGATGACGCAGAGGATGGGTTTTGGTCAAAGATGGTTAAAGTGGATCGGACATTGCATAAGGAAATTCTCTATTCGATCAACGAAAACCATGTGGGTTTTTCCCATCAAACGGGGTTTGAGACAAGTGGATCCCTATCTCCTTTTCTTTTTATCTTGGCTATGGAGGTGAGCAACCTATTCCATCGCAAGAGCAAATGGTTGGATCGGAGGTTTCAAAGTGGGGAGAATACAAGAAACAATCTAGAGATCACTCATCTAAGATGCAGATGACACTTTAGTATTTTGTGGAGTGTGAAGGAACACATGCTAATTTTGAGAGTCATTTTAAATATTTCGAGGCTCCTTGCACATAAACCGAACAAGAGTTTCATTTATCCAAATACGTATGCAGATATTGAGGAATTAGCTTACAAGCTTGGAGGGTAAGTAGGTGAACTACCAACAACCTACTTGGGAATGCCTTTGAGGGCTAAGAGCAAATCAAGTGAAATATGGAGTGGTGTAATTGAAAAGTGTGAAAGGAAGCTCGTGAACTGGAAGTGTCAATATCTATCCTCACTAACTCTAGTTAGTCCTAGATGCCTTGCCATCATACATGATGTCAATATTCCCTATACCACCAAAGTAACCAAGAGGCTAGATGCAATTAGGAGGAACTTTCTATGGAAAGTGCGTGAAGATAAGAAGAAGTATCATTTGGTCAAATGGGAGGAGTTGCTAGTTAGCAAGAGAGGGGTGGACTCAACATCGAGATCCGAGTGCAGAATAAGAGCTTGATGATGAAATGGTTGTGGAAATATGTCTCACGAAGTATCTCTATGGAAGGAAGTAATAAAATATGGCATGGAGGACAAGTGGATATGATTGTAGTGTATGGAGATCAATCAGAACTTATGGCTCTTGGTCAAAGATAGAACGAATGTAAGGTTGGTAATGGAGAAAAAGTGGCCTTCGAATGACATCCAGTGCGGACAGAAAAACTCAAACAAGCATTCAGCTACTAAGTCAAGCTGACAAGGGTGGAATTTACATCCGAGAAGAAACTTAAATGATCGGGAAATAAGATCCATAGCAAGATTCCATGACGGCTACCAATCTAAAGAGCAAGATAGACTGATATGGAAAGGGGAGAGAAAGGGAGAGTTCACGGTATGATTTGCATATCGAGAATTGAGACCTATTGAAGAAGTAGGATGGCCTTGGAGGATGATCCGGAGAACAAAAATCCCATACAAGGTGAATTTTTCACATGGCTTTTGGCAAAGGAGGAAGTCTTGACAGAACAAGAGGAAACACAACCTTTGCTCTAAATGTTATTTATACGAACCATCTCTTTTACACGCAAATGGATGATCAATTATGGCAGATGTTCATTCACAAGAGGAAGATCAAGTGGACAAAACCAGGGAGAATCACAGACGTTTTAAAATGTTGGAATAGTGATGGAAATGCAGGAAAAAATGAGGAGAGATGGAGGATTGTCCCAGCATGCATTTGGTGGACAATTTGGAATGAAAGGAATCAAAGATGTTTTGAAGGAAAGAACAACAATATTCAGAAGATAAAGATAAACTGCCTAGGTCTTTATTATTTTTGGTGTAAGCAAGTAGTAATAGGAAATTCTGAAGATGTTTCTAATGTTAATGAGTGGCTATAACTAAAAGATATTAGGGTTGTTGTAAGTATAATTTTTTGGAGGGGAACTACATTTTGATGTGGTTTTACTTGTGGATATATAGAAGTAAATGTTACCTTTCTCAAAAAAAAAAATTGGCGAAAAAAAGAAGAAAAAAATTCTCGCTGAATACAAACACTGGTGTTTTCTTTTTCCTTTTTTTATTAGTTGAATTCAAAAGCCACGTGGCTTGGTTCAATTTGCTAATTTGCCACACCCTCACATGTGAACTCACACATTTTATTTTTTACTAGCTAAGCATGAAGTGTTCAATAGGCACATTTTAGACATACATTAGGGGTTTGTTTGGTATGGAAGAACACATTTTCTGGAAAATGTAAATAAGTTACACAAGTGGGATTCCACATTGATAGTGTCCTTCCTACCTTCCAACACACCTCATCTTCAGCCTCACCCCTGCAGCCCCCATCCCCACCACCCCACACACCTTACCCTTCACCTCTCATAGTATTGTTCAAATTATATACAAATGCTTTTCGGATAATATTTTATGCCTGCGTACCGAACACACTCACTCTTTTGTAACTACTTTGCATCTTTTTGATGCCATGAATGGAATCAATTATTTCATCTAAAAAAAGTAAGAAATCCACTTATTTTCCTAGAAAATATTTTCCACCGAAAACATTTTCCATCATACCGAACACACCCTAGGTGTTTGTGGGTAACAGCTTCAATTTAGGTGTCTAAATGAAAAGCCGTGGGAACTTAAAAGGGGTTGTCTATGTATTAGGAATTGCATTAGGAAGAGACAAATTGCTTCCTTTCCAGGTTTTATGATCCCAAGCCATGTTTGGTCCAAGCACAACTCATTTTACAGAATAATTTCCTAGTTTAATCACAAGTTGCAAGAAATTTGGCCAAAAAAAAAAAAACAAACTGGCTGAATACAAACACTAGTTCAACAGGCGACTTCCTTAAAAGACCAAATTTCAAGTTTTCAACATTGCTTGAAATTTAGCCTCAACACAGTCCTCAAAGGACATAATTAAAACAACAAGCAAGTAGCACAGAATTGTAGCACAAAAGAACTTATTATCTTGGACGTGAATAATTTAAGCTCTAGAAACTAAATATCTTGTTTCTTCTGTAGAACACTAGAGACATTTCTTTTGCTTAAGTTCAACAAAAGCTCAGTTACGATTAGTGCATGTTTTTTTTCTTTCGTTCTTTTTTTAATCGGACAAATGCACATACAAGATATCTCAGATGACAAACAATTATGTAAATGCCTTCTACAATTCTCTGTAGCTATGAACTTAAAGAAAGGAACTTTACTGACATCCTCAGCAACAGTAGATGCTTCAGGTCAGGGTTATGAACACAGGGTTAATCTGATGAGTGATGAACTACTCCATTTGACAATTTTCAAATTATCGATCATCCTAACATATACATGGATAATGATAATATCTGCGAAACAAATGCAAATCTCAGGTGTTCCATTTTTATTTATTTAATTTGATAAGGAAGACCAGCTCAGGTGCTTCAATGGGTCCCAGATTCACATTATAGGTTACTTACAATGCAATCTTGAGAGCAAACAGAAAAGACATATTTCCTCATTTTGGCATGAATCTTTTTTACCACTGGAAGTTTCAATTCTGAAAAGACAGATTTCCTTGTTTCTGCGGCGTGAATCTTTTACCTCTAGATGGTTTCAATTTTGAAAATAAGCTTAAGAGTGCTCTTACCAGGATTTAGAAGACTCAGTTGGCAACCAAAGCAATTCTTTGGTAACTTGTGAAAATCTTTCAGAGCTGAAGGTGAAACGTCATCAAATGGCCTTATTGGGAAGAGATGGTGATATGACCTTGCCAAATGTGGAGAAGATACAAGGGTCAGTCCGCAGATGCAACACTCGGTAGGCAGCTCACATATTCGTGCTTTGCATCTCGGACAAGTGTATCCACCACCAACTTTAGCCTCTTTATGACATGAACAAATTGAAATGACACCCTCTGCTGTTCTTTGGGGGAACCCCATCTTGATCAAATTTGCAACAGCAAACTCTGCAATAGCTGGAGGAGGGGGGGCATGCTCCAATACCAACTCTTTTAAATGAGGCTGACAGAGCAATACAAAGAATCATATCATAAAAAGTATTAACAATATTATTCTTGCCACATATAGTTAATCATTATTCAATGAGACATTCTAATTTCTACATAGTAGGCAATTAGAACCAAATTTCTCATAAATTTCCAGAAAAAGATTTCCTTATTCTATTAGTTTTTGTTTCTCAAGTTCTCGTATTCCCATTACTTCAGAGCTCAATTATCTATTCCTTACCTCATCCAATGCAACAAAATGCATTCCACCAGTCTCTTGGCAGAGATTTCCTTATTCTATTAGTTTTTGTTTCACAAGTTCTCGTATTCCCACTACTTCAGAGCTCAATTATCTATTCCTTACCTCATCCAATGCAACAAAATACATTCCACCAGTCTCTTGGCAGAGATGCTTGCATATGTAGAGTTCTGCAGAGAGACCAATTACTGAGCACCTTATTTTGGACGCTTTGCATTTTTGGATGGTTTCCAGTATATCCCCTGGATCACATGTGCTAAGAGCTGAATACAAGATAAGGGCTTCACGATGACCATACGATGGGATTTGATTTAGGAGATCACACACAAGATCTAGGCCATTCTGAAGGGATGCATCACCCGAGGTCCCCAATTTACCCATCAATGCTTTGATATGAGCCTCAGGACTGCCACCAAGATCTGTTAAGCAATGAGCTACTCCATCTTTCAAGATCACCAAGCCAATTTGACTCAGGGGATTCTGGTCAAAAAATTCTCTTATAAAAGCCTCCACTTGTCTAGCAACTACAACCATTCGGCTTGGTTTATAATCCATTTCTGCAGCTGCCTAAAATTCAAAAATCAAGTGAGCAATTATTAACTCAAAAGATGTAAAAGTTCAAGATATTATGAGACATTACTGTCTCTCTTTCAAAAGTCATTTTAAAATCATCCAGACTTAATTGATTGTGTCTAGATTTCTAGTACTCAAAGCATTTCAATTTTTCTTCTAGCTTTCCAAGTTTGTGTGGGTGTTGCGGAACTATAAGCATGTAGGAAAAGTATCAAGTAGATGCAACCGATGCTCAGAAAAACTTTCGAGCAATGTGAAAAAAAAGAAAACTAGGAAAATGTCACAAAAAAAAAGGATGCTGACATCTTGAAAGGAGAACTATCAACAAGAAGCTTACATGCAAATGTTTAAGATTGTTTATCGCAGCACCTTGTCAATGATAAAAGAAAACGTCCAACAAAGTGATAAGCACAACCCAATTAAAGGACATTTTCAAAAGGCAATAATTGTCTTCGACACACTCAATTCACAATTTTAGAATTTCAAAATGTGGTTTGGAGAAATATGGTGGTATCAAAACGGAAAGGAGGTATTCACTTGAATATTGATTAAATTCACTGATCAAAGACAACCAAATTGCATAGGCATACAGTAGCATGATTTTCTGAAGAAGTTACTGAGTGTTGGTTTCTCAAAGCCATTACAAGAAACGGAAATATACTTAGCTTTTATCAATATCTCATAGCATAATCAACCAGTTACAATCACAAATTCAGCCCTAGACGCAAATAGAAATCCATAAAACAAAGACCTGCTGGTTCTTTAAAAGGACCCTATTGTATTCCTTCTTAAGAAACAATTTACTGGCATCAAAAGAAGTTCAGCAGATTGTCTGGGAAATTGGACCCGATTAACTTCTTCCGGAGATAACTCATTTACAAACAGATAAAGATAGATGCTTAAATAATTTTTTCATATCTTGCAATAAAAAACTAAACCTTTAAATGTCAGTAACCAATTACAGTAATGCAGTTATTGGCAATCATATAGGATTTTACATACCCTAGAGAAATCAATGATAATGTAGAGGTACCGAATCAGACCCTTCTGAATTCGTGCAGTGGTGGCAGTGCGGAGACGTCGTCGATACTGAGCATGGGATAGAGTTTTGTTGTCAATTGGACGAAGGAGACCTGATTCATCCTCTTGCAAAGACTCCCATGATCTTTCATCTGCATAAGTTCTTTCCCATGCTTCACGACCTCTCCCATTTTCCTCCTCATCCTCCTCTTCTTGATTAAATCGTTTTTCTTCATTGTTCATTTCCCTGTGAGATATAATGCCAACTCTTAATAAGATGACCAGATACTTGAGAAACTAATTGTACAAACTCAATATTAGTACAAGACTTTGTATGTGCATGTTCTGAGGTCTTACATTACACATCCTTATTGTATGCACTATTTTCCAATTTGCACCTAGTCCTTTGCTATTTCTATACTTCACTTTTCCCCCTAAAGTGTGTCGCACCCCATTTTCTCGCAAAAGCGGGTTTCAACATGTGACAACTCTTTTAATGGGCTAAAAGAGAAGAGTTGTCACCTAATGGGTTAAGGTGTGTTAGGCCACCTAATTTTCTTTTTTTAATAATTGAGGTGTCCGGGTCAGCGTGCACGCACCTCGATTAATTCCACGGGATACATATACCTCTTACCAGTAAGAGGTACTAGGTAACGTCCACCAAGGCTAGAACAAATGGGATGAAATCACCTTATTTTTTGCCTCTACTAGGATTTGAACATGAGACAGTAGGGTTCTCAACCCACTTCATTTACCACTAGGCATCACCCTTATTGCGTGTTAGGGCACCTATTCACTACAACTAATTGCAAATAATTCCATTTACTAGTCTCCGTGACATGAAATCATTAAGAGTTCAGATTACCTCAAAAGAAAAGTGTTAGGCACCATTCAAGGTCCACAACTAGGTGGGATTTAAGTGCTTAAGGTAAATAATTCTAAATGACCTAGATGATTAAAGATTCAAATAATTATATTAACCTAAGTGATATAAGTAAATGTTAATGCTAGAATGAAGCTAGGTGTTAAAGTAAAAATAAAGTTTTGAAAAATAAAGAGAGGAAGCTTCATTGATAAAGAAAATACATATAATATTTGTAGAAGGAAAATAGACAAAAAAAGAAGAAGAAACAATTGAGACTGCAACAGACAAAGGTTTTGTTGACAAAAGGAATTTGAATACAACATCTTTACAAAGGTAAGTCTATGGATTAAAAAATAAAAATAACAAAACGTGAATAAAATAACACTTAGCTACAAACAACGACAAGCCCAATGTAAAATCCACAAGTGGGGTTTGGAGAGAGTGGTGTTTTATGTGTATGTAGTCTTACCCCTACCTTGTGAAGGTAGAGAGGTTGTTTCCAATTCAAGTAAAGCATATCAAAATTAGTAAGAAAAGGAAATACAATATTGAAGAAACCATATAGAAAATAATGGAGAAAGGAACAAAAGCACTAACAAGTAGTACAATAACCGAAGCGGAGGAAACAATAGGTAACAATAAAATCAAAGAATAAGCGCTTAATAGGAGCGTACTACTGATAATACTGATAAGGGAAACTCAACAACACTAGACTACTCAAGAACATAAGCACATATACAAGAACATAAACACATACACAAAAATTACAATCAATATGTAAAATTTCTACTAATACAGAAGAAAAATATTTGAGATTTTGTTGACAATGACGAAATTAGTAAGAAAAAAAGAGAAATAGGAAAAAAAATGAACACGAGGGAGATGAATGTGAAGTCTAAAATAGTAAGTAAAAAGGAGAAATAGAGAGAAATGAACACGAGGGGGGAGGACCGAACACAATCCTCTCCTCAATAGGAAAAATACGTATGAATTTGGAATTAAGAGTAAGTCCGCTATGAGTATACTATCGAGAGCAACAAGGTAACATGTTACCACAATTGTGTGTAATATGGAAATTAATGTGATAAAGATGAAGACATAATTACATGTTTAGGGCTAAATTTAGTTTGAGGCTTTTGGCTTCACACCAAAACTAAAGTATTCAAGATGAGATACAGAATAGAATCAAATAGAAATAACAATTTTTTGATGAAGAAAACAAATAACAATGTTTACACCTCTACACATGAGGGTGTAAGCTACTAGATTATAAAAGTGCGGAGAGCGAAGATCTAGAATAAAATGAATTAAAAGATTATAATTTCTGCTTCATACTGCCAAAAACGCTAATGCCTAGCATAATCAACATTTTAATGGGAAAAAAACACGAGAAATCTAAGCTTTGTCCAAAGGTTGATTATCAAAATGCATATTTCCTTAATTATGTAAAGACTTGAAAAACTCCCAGTAAAACTAAAACTTCAGTCATTCATCTTGTTGTCTCCCGCTCAAAAATTAAGTTGAAACGGACGAAGTAGAAATTCTTCATTGAAATGCAAAAGAATCTTCAAGCTTCTCAAGTAACAAATAAATAATACCCAAAATAAAAACAAAAAAGGAGACTATGTATTGAGATTATTATAGGTCGCAAGAAGCTTTCCTATCTCAACTTCTACCAATACTTTTGCATGAGCCAAATCCTTGTGGAAGATAGGCATAGAAGTATGTTCCCCCTATCTCTTTTTTATACAAGTAAATGTTTCCCCGTCTGTTATTCCTATTTGTTACTCCTCTTATTTCTCCAAGGAACACATCTCCCTGCATGCCTAGAGGGAATTAGAGCAATTTATTGCATATAGGCCAGTTCCTTTTCTTGTTTCTTGGCTTATCTGCAAAAGAGATTTCTATTTATTATCATTGGACTGAGGAATACATCAAATTCTACAGCTAGGGAATTTCTTAATTGCATTCAAGCAGCAAGTATTCACCAGATCAACACATAAAATCAAATCAAAATATAGTTAGCTTGGATGACTTAGGTGGGGCTTCAACTAGATTAATAATTTTATTTCTCAAACATGGAGATCTAGAAAGATTCCTCAACAATAATTTCTTTAGTGGTAGAAGTGGGAGATGGTTCAAAGACATCCTTTGGGAGGACAAGTGGAATGGGTCTATTCCTACGAAACAGTTGCATCCTGAATTGTTCATTTTATGCCAACATCAACAGGCCAATGTGGCTACAATGTGGACTGGACAAGGACGCATGACTGGTAGATAGACAAAGTGGCAAAATTTCAAGATTCAGTAGGATCTTTCAACAACCTCACTAAAAAGGACTTATTGGTTTGGTAGAATGATACCAAAGGTCAATTCTCAGTAAATTCAATTTATAAGGAACTCAACAAGAATGCTGGACAGGAGACATAATGGCCATGGAAGATGATCTTGAAATCAAAAGTACCCTACAAAGTAAACTGCTTCATGTGGCTATTGACAAAAGAAGCAGTTTTGACTCATGAAAATCTAAAGAAAAAAGGCTATCAGTTGGCTTCTATATGTACTTTATGTGGAGAACATACTGAGACAATTAACCATCTTTTTTTGCATTGTACATGGACAGAACAACTAAGGAGAATGTTCATCTGTCTAAAGGGGATAAGATGGGTGAAACCAGGGAGCATTAAAGGAGTCCTAAGAAGCTGGAATAGAGATGGCAATGCTTCTGATAAGGAGAAGAGATGGAAACTTGTCCCAGCATGTATTTGGTGGACAATTTGGAAAGAGAGAAACAATAGGAGTTTTGAAAATAGGTAGAATAGCTTACAGAAGATCAAGATGAATTGCTTAGCTCTTTTCTATTTTTGGTGTAAACAAGATATATTAACTAGGACAGAAGACAACTTTGATGTGTTAGATTGTTTATAGGTAGCAGTTTAGATTAAGACTGTTTTACTCGGTAAGTTGTAATACTTTTGAAGGGGAATTACACTTTTGTTGTAGCATACCTGTGAATATATAGACTAAAGTTACCAGTTTCAAAAAAAAAAATTTTAGTAACCGAAAAATCCCCAAGGACTAGTACCGCATGATTCGAAACTTGGTGGAATAATGGGTCAGCCCCTCTACCCTTCTCCACTTAAATAATAGGCGTTTGCCTACAACAAAGACTTGTGAAGCGTCCTAACCCACAAATCGTCTGTTCCACTCTTACCACTGGACCAAAAGACTTGGGACAACCTCAATAGTCATATATATCTCCAATATTCTTTGCATTTAGAGTACTAAAATTGGTAAAATAACTTAAATCACTGGATAGAATATGTTAAAGATTTTCTCTTCTTTTTTTCCTACTATATGGAGGGAGTTGGATAATAATCAAATAGGAATGGATGTCAATAATAATAGTAACACAGGCAGGCAGGCAGTGATAAGAATAGCAAACCGTCAAATGCAAGAGTAATGGGTTCTGCTGCCTTCAATACATTGTAACAACTGAGTTTCTTAAGACCTATTAATATTTTTACAGCTACGAACTTGGGACAAGGTTGGCAAAATTCATTTTTGCTTTACCTATGTATGAGCATGATTTTGTTGCATTGAAAAAATTATGAAGGAAAAAAAAAGAGAAATAAAAGTTTCTGTTTGCTATTAACAACCAAGAAATGACTTCATACAAGCTAGCTGCTTAAAGAGCAGAAACAATTAACGTTGATCGACATAAAAATATCAAACTTTCTTCGCAATTTTTTTTCACTCTTAGCACTTTCTCTCCCTCAAGTCTAAATTCTCAATGCTATAACTCTGCAGCAAATGCTAGAGTGTTGCACCAATCTTTTTAAGTACCGTCCTGGTTTAGTTTTCATGATCAGCCATTCTCTCTCTTTTAATACACTGGGGATATTTCTACCTCCAACAACAGATCTTTCAACAACGTCGGAATAAATCCTCTAGTTGGAGAACCTGCTTAATTACTTTACGCACCCTATGATACACATTTCTTTCTCCCAGAAAAGTAGAGACGATACATTCACTCCAACTCCGAAGCAATTGACGTTATTTTGGGGATTGAACACTCTTTTGAAAAGAAGATGCATACAAGATTAAAACTTTTGAACCCCAGTATGATATCTACATGTGTAGAGTATATGATTTTCTAACGGTGACTTCCTATCCCAAACTTCTCCTTCCCCCTCCTAAAAGAAGGAACCTCTACTGCATAAAAATTGAAACTTTCACCATCCCAAGCATTCTCAAGTCCAAAAACAAAAGGCTCAAACATTAAGGGAAATGGCTACCTGGTACTTAGGCTGGTGGATGGTGGAAGGTAGCAAGTACCATGTAGAGTTAATCGAGGTACGCGCAAGCCATCCAAACATCATGGTTAAAAAAAAAAGGCCACATCAATAAGACATCAAGTGAGACAAGGGTAATAAGGGGATTGTATCAAAGTGTTCTCCCCAGACACAAGTGGGGCAGCTACCTGATTTTTACCAAACTAGCTCCAACCTTCATATCATACACCTCCATATTAGTGTTATTCCTGATAGCCCAATACTTGATCCTTATAGCTCTTCATGTCTAATGGAGTAAGTAAACAAAGAAAATGTGTACTAACAGAGCAATTCCAGCACAAAGGAAGATCAGAGACTTACAAACAACCACAACATTAGAGCAGATTCACAACACCTTCCCCTCAAAGCCAAAAAAAAAAACAGGAACCTCTATTGTATGAATCAAAACTTGAACATTCCAAGGATGAGAAAGATACTTTGTCATCACTGCTCTTGATATCTAACAAGTAAACAAAGAAATACTAACAGACTAATTCTCGTATTCATAAGCTTAAAAACATTCATAAAATTGGGAAATATTCCCAAAACTCTCCTTCCCCTACTACATAAAAATCGAAACTTTCACCATCCCAAGCATTTTCTCAAGTCCAAAAAACATACTAACAATAAGATTCCTCCAACTAAACAAAAATTAATTCCCCAACTTCAATATTTTGTTAACAATTCAGAATTCTTTGAGGTAATTGCAAATTAACAACCAAAAAACAACAAGGGCACGGAGAAACCTACTTGAGATTGATGTGGGGTTGAGTGAATCCGAATGAAGACCAGGAATGGAAAGTCTTGAACCAATTCTATATTGTGACCACCAAGACACTGTGCTTCGGCGCCGGCAGGAGAATTAGAACAAGTTGGAAAGAGGGGTTTGGCACTGTTTTATGTTTATTGAGATGAAAGGACTAAGCAAAAATGTCACCACCATGTAAAGCTTGATAGAATGCACAGAGTGGATCTTCGAACGAGTTGGAAAGAGGGGTTTGCTAAAAAAATTTTACTCAGGCCGAAGTAAAAACTTACCTTCTTATTCTCTTTCTTCCCTTTTGTTTCTCATTTTCTGTTTTTTTATTTAATTTACTTGTTTCTCTTTTCTTATATACTAGATTTTTTCATTACCCGATATTAAGGAATCCGCACTCGTATCCTTTAACTGCAATACAGAAAAAAGCACTCCACCTCTTTAAGAAACTATTGTAACCATATCTAAATATTAGTAAAGTTATCAGACACGAATAGGTTTCAGAACCTCCTCCTGTAACAAATTCATATACAATTTCATGTTTAACAATTCACATTGTCTACAGCACAAGCAAGTACCTCAACTTTGGCTTCAACTTGTCTTTTTCTCATCAGAACATTTAGTTTTTCAATTACCTATCTAACATTTAAACCTAATAAAACATGATAACAAGAACATCACATGATGCTATTTGGTCATTGCATCTCACATATCATCTGCTAAAACATATTGTAAGCAGAATCACAGTCAAAATTCTGGACAAAACATAAAACAATAGCCTTCCAAGCTACATGAATTTTACAGTCTTTCACTGTATCCACACCATTAATCCATTAATACTTTCTGTTCATATTCATCAATTCAAATTCAAGTATTGGCTATCAGGAATAACACTAATATGGAGGTGTATGATATGAGGGTTGGAGCTAGTTTGGCAAAAATCAGGCAGTTGCCCCACTTGTGTCTGGGGGAGAACACTTTGATACAGCCCCCTTATTACCCTTGTCTCACTTGATGTCTTATTGATGTGGCCTTTTTTTTTTAACCATGATGTCTGGATAGCTTGCGCGTACCTCGATTAGCTCTACATGGTACTTACTACCTTCCTCCATCCACCAGCCTAAGTACCAGGTAGCCATTTCCCTTAATGTTTGAGCCTTTTGTTTTTGGAATTGAGAATGCTTGGGATGGTGAAAGTTTCAATTTTTATGCAGTACAGGTTCCTTCTTTTAGGAGGAGGAAGGAGAAGTTTGGGATAGGAAGTCACAGTTAGAAAATCATATACTCTGCACATGTAGATATCATACTGGGGTTCAAAAGTTTTAATCTTGTATGCATCTTCTTTTCAAAAGAGTGTTCAATCCCCAAAATAACGTCAATTGCTTCGGAGTTGGAGTGAATGTATCGTCTCTACTTTTCTGGGAGAAAGAAATGTGTATCATAGGATGCGGAAAGTAATTAAGCAGGTTCTCCAACTAGAGGATTTATTCCGATGTTGTTGAAAGATCTGTTGTTGGAGGTAGAAATATCCCCAGTGTATAAAAAGAGAGAGAATGGGTAATCATGAAAACTAAACCAGGACGGTACTTAAAAAGATTGGTGCAACACTCTAGCATTTGCTGCAGAGTTGTAGCATTGAGGATTTAGACTTGAGGGAGAGAAAGTGCTAAGAGTGAAAAAAAGATTTGCGAAGAAAGTTTGATATTTTTATGTCGATCAACATTAATTGTTTCTGCTCTTTAAGCAGCTAGCTTGTATGAAGTCGTTTCTTGGTTGTTAATAGCAAACAGAAATTTTTATTTCTCTTTTTTTTTTCCTTCATAATTTTTTCAACTCAACAAAATCATGCTCATACATAGGTAAAGCGAAAATGAATTTTGCCAACCTTGTCCCAAGTTCGTAGCTGTAAAAATATTAACAGGTCTTAAGAAACTCAGTTGTTACAATGTATTGAAGGCACAAGAACCCATTACTCTTGCATTTGACGGTTTGCTATTCTTATCACTGCCTGCCTGCCTACCTGTGTTACTATTATTATCGACATTCATTCCTATTTGATTATTATCCAACTCCCTCTATATAGTAGGAAAAAAAGAAGAGAAAATCTTTAACATATTCTATCCAGTGATTAAGTTATTTTACCAATTTTAGTACTCTAAATGCAAAGAATATTGGAGATGTATATGATTATTGAGGTTGTCCCAAGTCTTTTGGTCCAATGGTAAGAGTGGAACAAACAATCGTCAATCGATACTATGCCATTTGCAAATAGCACTCACCCTTGGATATGACGCAGATGCATCATCAAGGCAAATAATATGAACTAAGCATTGATCCCTGGTGTAACCCCATCACGACTAAAAAATACTCCGACTCTCCTCCCATTATCCTCACCCATGTCATGGCTCGATCATACATGTCCTGATGTCCTTAATCTCCCTAATGTAGGCTTCGTCTACTCCTTTAGCCTCCAAACATTTCCATAAAACTCTTCTAATGACTTTGTCGTATGTTTTTCCTATGTCAATGAACACCATATGTAAGTCCCTCTTCCTCTCACTATACTGCTCCACCAATCTACTCACAAGATGATTGACTTTTATAGTTGAACGGCGTGAAAGCATGAACCCAAATTGGTTCTTGGTGCTGCACCAAAACCACTAGGTACACATGTAAGAGCCCTTGGAAAAGGTAATATTGTAGAAACCAATATCATTGGATCAATCAGTACAAGTTGGAACTGCTCATGCTCAAATTCATGTGACCAGCAGTTTACCCCACATTGTTGTTCAAATTATTGAACCCAGGCATTGGGGTTGGCATGTTCCATTTGGTCCTGTGCAAACTTAGTACTCAATCCCTATCCAACATGAAGCGCAAGTTTGACAGCTTGGGCCTCATTCCAGTACTATTCTAAAAAAATAAAATTGCTAGATAGGTCATACAATTCCGTCATTCAGGGAACAGTCTTCGCACCAACAAGAGTATGATCCATTGCAATCTCAGTGCTAGAACTGTTCCGCCCCTTCTTTTGTTGGTGTCTCAATGTTCCCCATGGAGTCATAGCGAAACTCTCTATCACTTGACAATATCTCAGATGGTATGCACCAAGTGATAGCAATCCCCGTTGCAACATATGACCACTACAGTAGTTTGTCCCTCAAATTCCCTTTACTTGTGCACACTGCAAATGTTATACCAACGGAGCAAATTTGTCCATAAAGCATTCTATCTAATCTCACATTGCCATAAGCAGCATGAGAGCTAAATAATATCCACTAAACAGAGGAATTGATGTGAACATGCTTATACTTTACCAGTTCTTCTTCGACTTCAAGATAGCCAACTTGATCAAATACACCAGAATTATGCCAACTAACAAAGCTACACCAGAGATTGCCTTATCTGGTACAAACCCACAGGAATCTTGCATTATCTCAAAGCAATGTACATCTTCTTTGTTAGTTCCTTGTTGTGCATCACCAGATATCATTGAATACCAGGACTGCTAGTTCTACATTAACAGTCTCTTCCTCAACATCCGTTGCTTCGTCTTCCTCATCTACAAGGGTACCCTGTGACCCATCTAACGAAAAGTAGAGAAGAATTGCAAGGCCTGTACCTTTTAGATTCAGCAACTTTCTTTTTGTTCTTTTATACACAAGTATTTTACAGTATCATAAATCATGGGTTGTTTTGAATAAAATTAAGTACTTATTCAAATTTGACCAAGAGTGATTTTTTTTGGGACTTTGAAAAATGGATAAAAATTCTGGGATTTTACAGCAAAGGTTGAAGATATAAATAGGCAGATATAAAGAGCCACAAGAATAGATAGCAGAATGAATTAAAATTAATCAAGTAAGATAAACTTAACCTCTTAATCCGTCACTGCCGCAGTGAGTTTTGATGTATACTCCCTCTGTTTGTAGCTGCTGTCGGAGTTTGCTGCTGCTGCCACCCACGCGCTGCTGCTGCCGCCTATGCGCTGCTGCTGTAACCTGCTGTTATTGCTGATGATCGAGGCGGCGCACCGGTCGGGATGGTGGCGTGACCTGCTGCTGCAGCGCTGGTCGGGGATGTGTGGGGGTGAGCGGCGGTCGGGGATGGTCGGGCGTGAGAGAGGAGTGAGAGAGGCTTGGAGTGAAAAAAATGACGTTTTGAGATTATCATTCTTTTTCTAAAAGAAGTGTTAATTTACCAACCACGGAATGTCGATATCTTTTAAAATAATTATTTATATTTAAAAATATTCAATAAATACCGATATCATAAAGTTGATATTATTTAAATTAAATAATAACTTAAATATACTGACCTCTTAAGGTCAGTATTTATTAATTTATTTTAATATAAACTCACCTCTTGAGGCCGATTTTATTAATTAAAATTATATATATATATATATTTTATTTAATTTAACTACACATCAACAAAAGTTTAATTTAATAAAATTAATTTTATTGATCAATTTAATTTTTATAAATCTAAATTATATACCTCCTAATTATATAAATTTAATTTTATCGATAATTTATCAATATCAAGTTTAATATATAAATCTCCTTGAATTGATCATCGATATTTCTTTAATTGATAATGTATTTCATATCTGAACCACTAATATATAAGACTTCATTTGTTAAACTACTCTATGAGTATATAATTAATCAGCGTATTTCATACTCCAATGAATTATCCTTTACATGTCATTGCCTACGATATGATCAATACACTTGACATCCATTCAAGATCGAACGTAATAATCTTGATAGAACTTGCTTTGTACAGTAATTTACGATGTTCTATTGTCTATTTCATAAAACGAGATAAGACATTGAAGGTTATACGTACAGATAATTAAACAATTAATTATATAAATATAAAATTTATAATTAATTGTTATCATAACATTTCTACGAGTATTATCTCGTATTTCATACTCGAATGAATTATATGTTAGCTCTTCACCTCTACATCATTACATGAGATATTAAGGTCATGATTTGACGATGGATTGATAGAATTTGTACATTACCACTAATATAAAAGACTTGATTTGTCAAACTACTCGAGGAGTATATAATTAATCAACGTATTTCATAAAACCGACCTCCAGATGTCGCTTTATTAAAAGTAATTAGATTTAATAAAAAATACCGACCTCATGAGGTCAGTATTACATTAAATTTTAAGATAAATAAAAAGTAATCATGTTAATTAAATAATATTGACATCGAAAGGTCGGTATTTTATATTAATTTATATTTTAACTTATATAAAACTGTCATCCGTAGGACGATTTATTTAAAGAAAATATTAATTTATTAATTTTTCTGGAAGTCGCTATATAAATATTTTAATGAAAATTAATATAATTGCATACTATTTAATTTTACTGACTTCCGGAAGTCGATATTATAATTTTTTTATTTTACACAAAACCGTCCTCCGGAAGACGATTTAAATAAAATTAATTCAAAATATTTCTCAATTTTGTTTTTAATATTTAATTGAGAAAAAATAAAATATTTTTATTTATTTATTTATTTAATACCGACATCAAGAGGTCAGTTTTTATTGTAATTCATTTTTCCGGGCTTGGGGCAGGGATGGGCAAAGATGGGGATGGGTCGGGGTGAGAGAGGACTGAGAATGGAGTGAGAGATGACTTAGGATTTTGATATTATCATTCTTTTTTTAAGAGAAGTGTTTAATTACCGACCACGGGATGCCGGTAACTTTTAAAATAATTATCTATATATTAAAAATATTTAATAAACACCAACATCGTGAAGTCGATATTATTTAAATAAAATAATAATTTAAATATACCGACCTCTTAAGGTCGGTATTTACTAATTTATTTTAATATAAACTCATCTCTTGAGGTTGATTTTATTAATTAAAATTACATATATAAATTAAAATTACATATCTATATATAAATATAAATTTATATATATATATATATATATATATATATATATATATATATATATATATATATAAAAATTTAATTTAACTACACATCAACAGAAGTTTAATTTAATAAATTTAATTTTATCAATCAACAAATTAAAGTTTATCAATATCAAATTTAATATATAAATCTCCTTGAATTGATCATCGGTATTTCTTTAATTGATAATGTATTTAATAGCTGAACCACTAATATATAAGTCTTGATTTGTTAAGCTACTCAAGGAGTATATATAATTAATCAACGTATTTCATACTCCGATGAATTATCCTTTACATATCATCATTGCCTACGATATAATCACTACACTTGACACACATTCATGATCGAACGTATATAATAATATTATCTCGCATTTCATACTCGAATAGATTTTATGTTAGCACTTCACCTCTACATCATGACATGATATATTAAGTTCATCATTTGACGACAAACTGATAAAATTTGTACATTACTCTACAAATATAAGTATAATTATCTCTTAATTCATATCAATGTTGTTCCATACTCTAAATATGGATTATAGATATTTTTTTGTTATTCCACAAATTCTAACTTTTTATTTATAAAAGTATACAAAATTGTTACACTTCTTTAAACAATTATTTGTAGGTGTAAAATGAAAATTTAGTATTATGCTAGCAAAATTATGATTTATAGGAACATTTTAAACAAACCGACCTCCGGATGTCGCTTTTATTAAAAGTAATTAGATGAAATAAAAATACCGACCTCATGAGGTCGGTATTTTATATTAATTTATTTTTTAACTTATATAAAATCATCATCCGGAGGACGATTTATTTAAAGTTAATTGAAAATATTAATTTATTAATTTTCTGGAAGCCACTATATAAATATTGAAAATTAATTTAATTACATAATATTTAATTTTACCGACTTCCGAAAGTCGGTATTATAATATTTTTTGTTTTTTATTTTACGCAAAACCGTCCTCTGAAAGACGATTTAAATAAAATTAAATCAAAATATTTCTCAATTTTTTTTATATTTAATTGAGAGAAAATAAAATATTGTTATTTATTTATTTTATTTAATACCGACATCAAGAGGTTGGTTTTTATTGTAATTCATTTTTCCCGGGAAAAATTTCGACCTCCAGAGGTCAGTATTTTGTTTTCCTGCTTTATTTTGCATAAAAATCGACTACTTATAGTCGGTTTTTCATATCAACGTAGTTTCATATTCTAAATATGAATTATTGATGTTTTTGGTTTATTCCACGTATTCTAACTTTTTATTTATAAAAGTATACAAAATTATTAAACTTTTTTAAACAATTAATTGTAGGTGTAAAATAAAAATTTAGTATTATGCTAGCAAAATTATGATTAATAGGAACATTTTAAACAAATCGACCTCCGGATGTCGCTTTTATTAAAGTATTTGGATGAAATAAAAATACCGATCTCATGAGGTCGGTATTTTATGTTAATTTATTTTTTAATTTATATAAAACCATCATCCGGAAGACGATTTATTTAAGTTAATTGAAAATATTAATTTATTCATTTTATGAAAGTCACTATATAAATATTTTAATGAAAATTAATTTAATTACATACTATTTAATTTTACTGACTTTTGGAAGTTGGTATTATAATATTTTTTGTTTTTTATTTTACACAAAATCGTCCTCCGAAAGACAATTTTAATAAAATTAAATTAAAATATTTCTCAATTTTATTTTTTATATTTAATTGAGAAAAAATAAAATATTGTTATTTATTTATTTTATTTAATACCGACATCAAGAGGTCGATTTTTATTGTAATTCATTTTTCCCGGGAAAAATTCCTACCTCCAGAGGTCGAAATTTCATTTTCCCGCTTTATTTTGCATAAAAAGTAGTTGGTTTTCTAAAGTTTTTTTAATTTTTTATTCTTTTTAAGAATACTGACCTCCGGACGTTGGAAATTACAGACCTCCATTTGAGGTCAGTAATTTTTATGTCGGTATTCACTGATTTTTTAGTAGTGTATACTTTTAAAAATATTTTTTAAAAGATTAAATTATTTAAATGCCAAGTGGTAGTAAAAGAAGAAAAAGTATTAATTTTTTTTTAAAAAAGTAAAACATTATTTAAGATTTTTTCACGCGCTCAGCGGAAGTGAAAAACACTCCTTTTGCCACATCAACAATTTGTGTTTAATAGGTATACTTTTTGAACAATTTAGGTGTTCAATATGTAATAATCATAATTGAGATAAGTGAAATAGACAACTTACTTAAGCCAAAAGAAAATAAAGAAGAAAATAAGAATATATATATATATATATATATATATATATATATATATATATATATATATATATATATAAAGGCTATTCATAAGAAAAAGAACACATTTAAGTTGCATAGATTATACAATTGTAATATATGTCTAGGGAAAAATTCAAAAATTTGTTAACAGATTCAAAAAAGAAATTACTCTTGATCATGAAAGCAATTATAACTTTTGAACTTGCATAATGAATTTCTTCAATTGATAACTGAGAAACTTCATATCTATGTAAAAATAGATAATATGTAAGCTTATATATATTACATTTAAGTTATAGAATTTTATATAGAATATCAAAACATGAATTCTTGAAATTGAGTACAATAACTATTTTCTGCACAATGAATATACCTACTATATGTGTATATGTTCAATATAACTGGAGACAATAATTTTGTAGAAACATAAACAACGGAGTTTAAAACATGTACTAAAAAACAACAATTAATATCATAAGCATAAACTAATGACTACAAAAAAAAATCAGGATATGTAAAAATAGAATGAAATAAAAAAGGAAAAAATCGAGTCAACTGAATACACAGTGTCCCCTTAAAAAAATTATTCCCCTCTAATACCTGAGGTTTAAAGAATTAGATCCTCTCAGGATGGAACGATTTTATTCACCAATGTATTGATACAAAAACAATGGTGTTAGTAAGCCACTCAATAGGAGCAAAGTACACGAATATTTAATTGTGCAGAAGAAGAAGAAGAAGTTCAGAATTTTCGTTGCTTTAAAATGAGAGGAAATCCCTCTATTTATAGACAACAAAGGGTAGTGTAAACAAATATTTATTGTGCCTTATCGAAAATGTCACAACTCTTTGGAAAAGGCACAACCCTTCGGAAAGGTCACAACCTTTCATAAACGTCACAACTTTTCATAAAAATCGCAACTTTTTATAAAAGTCATAACTTTTCATAAAAGTCACAACTTTTCATGAAAGGGGAATGCTAGTTTTGAAAAAAAAAATAAGTGTCACGTAGGAGGGCCTAGGGTTCTCTCTTATATATATATATATATGATACGAGAGAAATTACTCGCGAGCATATAAGAAATCAAAATATCACTAAGGGGTTGTTTGGTTACGGTATAAAACACCTCTTATTTATGTATAAAAAGTTGCATTAGTTTTACTATGTTTGGTAGAAGTTTTGTATAGGTATAAAAGTCAACAAAAGTAATACCATGTTTGGTTGGTAAGATTTTAAATGTTGTATAAGATTATTCATGTATTAATTTATATTGTGTTTGGTTGCGTTTTTTTGTAGTCCCATATAATTAATACCATCATAACTTATGAGGGAATCTATGTATAAGTTATGTGGGGTAGAAGGTGGAATAAGTTATGTGGTATTAGTTATACATGTATTAAAATGATAAATTACATATTTACCCTATTAATTCATTTTAATTTTTTTTGTTGAGAACTTTACAGTTTTCCTTTCTACACGTTGTTTTTCTATTTATTTTTATATACAAACAATTTTTATTTCTTTCTATATATGTACGTACAGTTTTTATTATTTACGTAAATATAAATATTTTATTAATATTAGAAATTGATTGTATATATTTTGACGGCACATAATACCTACATAGGTCAAATTACTTGGATGGGTACCTTTTAATAAATAATTATTGATTTGAGCAATATTTTTTATTTATTACCATTTATAGCTATACATAACAATACTATATTAAATCTGCAATATGTATTAAAAGTGAATTATGTTGCAATATATATGTATTATAACTGTTGTTTTGAATATATTATGTTTGTTTAGTAAGAAATTGACACATTGTATTATAAGTGTATTAAAATGTGTGATAAATGTATTATCCATCAATAAAAATTGTATTATATGTGAATAATAAATTGTTTTTTGTAATATGTATTAAAATTGTATTATAAATGTATTAAAAATGATCAAGTGAAAAAAAATGTTATTGCTATAAATGGTAAATATTTTTTAATATTGTCTATTTATGTTAGTTTCCCTTAATACCTGCATAGCTAATACCCACATAAATAAACCCTGCACAACTAAACACTGCATAACTAATACTTGCATAATTAAACTCTGCATAACTAAACCCTGCATAACTCTAACCAGTAACCAAACGACCCCTGAATACATAATATTTTGATTTTGACTTTGATTATAAGAATTAGCAAATCCAAATCGTCTTCTTGGAGTTCAAGAAAAAGGAAGGTCAAACATTTAAAAAAGATTTTAAAGTTCCGTCTTATCACTTGCACAACCGGAGTCCTTTATTATTTCAGGACTCGGGTAGCTTATTAATTTTTACACAAAGATATATAATAACAATAACATATTCAGTGTAATCTCTCACAAATGGAGTTTGAAAAATTGATGTCTATTTCTCACAATAGCATCAACGTGCTTTGGAACAACACAAAACTAAATTTCTCTTGCCCTTTACCATGAGTCTACAAATAATAGATTCACTCCAGTATTTCAGTGGCTCATTTCACCAAACTTGTACATATACATATCTAGTTGCACCTTCTTTGTCAACTTAAATGTGGATCGGACAATATACACATTTGTGATAACTCAATGTGCATCTCCAATCACAACCCCTATATTTGAATAAACACATGCATAAACTTCATAGCATCAACTGCAAAATCCACATGTCCCCTGTACGAATAGGCCCTCACGTATTGATATGTTGTTTGTACCTATTTAAAGCAAGAAGCTGAATTTGTTTTGGGATAGAAGGCACTATAATGTAAACTATCAAAATTAGCATGCATCTCGATCATTTGAAGGTTCACTTCGTGATATTTAGACCAACTTAGGAGCTAATATTTAAGTTATGATACTTCGATAAGAACTCATACGTAGAAATCTATCAATTAAGGTATCGCAATATGTATAACCAAAAGATTGAATTATTAAATTTACATTTAGATTAACAACGAAGGCTAGTACAATGCGTTAAGGCCCTAAGTTTATCAGCCAATTTCAGGAATTGCCTCAAGCTTCAAAGGGACCATACCACCTTGCATGATAAATGGCAATTGCCAAGTTTTAGGTTTCGATAAGACAAATTCAACTTCTTTGTTAGCTAATTTCAGTTCTTTCATCATTATGCATGAGATGAGAGTTTTACACAATTAGGTGCTCTTTACTATTACTTGTCTGATTCTCATTCTAACAATTTTGATTTAAGAAAAGTAAATCCGTTGATGATTTAGAGACATTGGAATGAAAATCTCATGATCCAGTTATTGCTAGAAGATATCTGCAGACATATCCAAAATATGATTGGAGTAGTAGAGGATATTGGAGAATGGGACACACCAAGATGGATATGTACTAGTTCTGAAAAGTTACTGTTGAAAGTGGTTGGGAGGTGTTGAGACAAGTAAATGATGAACAATAAATTGCTAAGAAAATTTAGGTGAAAGGAGTTCCCTTAAATTTTTCTTGTCAAGATTAAAGTGGTGGATGAAATAAAGCGTTTTTGTTGTAATAGTTCAAAAGATGAAATTGTTGTACATCTTTTTATGCTTTGCTCTATGGCTAAAACATTGTGGAATACTATTGCTAATGTGCAGTGACCATTTTTGCAGCTTGGTAATACCATACATAAATGACGGAGTAGAGACTGCTCGTCAAAGCTTAGACCTCTCTTCAAGGTTGTCCCGTCATTTATCACTTGAAAAAATATGAAAAAAAGAGAAATATAATTTCTCACGAAGGTAATATGTCATTTTATGATATGATTATGAAGGTCAACATAAATTTATATCATCTAGCTATTTTTAGCTATTCTTGATTGCAAAACGTTCCTAGTACTTGACATGATTGTTCATCTTTTTTATTGAATACACATTATTTATTAATTTTAATATGGTATACTGGAGATTGCCTAGATTAGGGTCCTACAAGTGTAACTCAGATGGTGTAGCGAAATGCCATGACCCAAAAATAGACATGATGACACTCGTTTATCCCCATCAAGACTAGACAAAGAAAACGAAAGAAATATGGAAATATAAAACAAGAACAAGACAAAGGCGGAAAACGTATTCATTCTAAACAATACTCCAAAACCTGATTATCGCATGTACAAGCCACTAATGAAAATACAGAATTCGAAAGATAAATACAAGTCTCAGTCTTTGTTTCTCAAGTAGAACAAAGCTTAAAGAAAAGGAAAAGAGGGTCCACCAGGATGACAAGTAGCTATCTCTCAAATCCTTCAACGAGCCTCGACTGTCCGGAGGAGAAGAAAATCACACAGGTCCAAGCTCGAAACCTACACACGTGTAGAAGCAAGGGGTGAGTACCAACAACACGGTACTCAGCAAGCAACCTAGAAAATAAGGCATCTAGCTAGAAAACGAATACCCTTTACACTCCAATCAAACCTCCTCAAACTACAACCTGCACATAAACCATCCCAACCCAACAATTCTACAATACACAGCTCACAAGGCCCAATATACATAGTTCAATCTTCACAATTCAACAATCAAACAAATCAAATAAGTCAATCTCTATGTCATGTAGTTCAGTTACACACACAAATACATCAATCACAATTAACAAGTAAGGCACGCATAAGCATCAAAAGTATCAAGTCACAATGATCAATATCTCGCCGGAACCATTTCTCATCAGCACAATATCACTAGCAGGAACCATTTTCCATCGGCTTTATATCAAATCACTAGCCGGAACCATTTCCTATCAGTTTTATATCACTAGTCGAAACACTTTCCCATCGGCTTTATACCACTAGTCGTAACCATTTTCCATCGGCTTTATATCAAATCACTAGCCGAAATCATTTCCCATTGGCTTTATAAACACTTGCACAAAATGACCTCGGCATCACAACACTCACCGACAAAAACCTCGGCATCACAAATCATCACATGTCTCATCACAGTGTTCACAATCAATGCATACAAGCAATACAATACCACACAGAAGAGACAACAATTCACACAATTCAAGTCCACATCCATGCTTTCAAACATTTCGTCAATCAATCAACAAGAGTCACAATAAGGCAATTCACATCATCATGTTCATCACATAGCCCTTTTCATTTCCATATTCATTTAGATGCATCAAGTAGACAATTAAACCCTCCACCTCATCCACATTACTCCCAACACACAAGCAACGAAGGAAGCACACAAATTCTACTAGAATACAAAGTTTAGGATATCACTTGCCTTAAATCAATCAATATAACTTCAAGAGTTGAGTCTTTCCTTTCTGAATCACTTCCAAAGCCACACAATCTATGCAAAAACAAGTATTCACAATATTCCGCAAACAACATTACCTACATCAATCCTCTTGAAAAGTGGGTCAATCAACATAAAACCCAATTCCAAAATAAGGTTTGAATCCAAAATTTAATACTTAAAAATATTACTCAAGTCTTTAAGAACTCATTAGGGAAAATCATTTCGAAAAAGGACTTAAAATCACTTCAAAATCACCATTTTACTAAGTTCTTGGGTTCTTGATGATAACCCCAAATTTCTCATTTCAAAAGCTTGATTTGAACACATAAATCCAAAAATAATAATGAGTAATTGAAGATTTAGAGTTAAAAAGCGTTACTCAAAAGATTTTCCTAAAAAATATGATCAAAATCGTCACCCCAAAGCTCCCAAAGCTCAAAAATGGTGAAATGGGGCTTAATCCCCAAAATGACAGGTCAAAATCCCTCTTTGATATCGCAAAAGCGACCAGGGGTTCGCTTCGCAAACGCAAAGCCTCCTACGCTTAAGCAGATGTCACTTAAGAGACAGGGCCTACGCAAAAGTGAAGTCTGATGTACCAGAAAATACAACCAAAATTCAAAACATCGAAAGGACCTTTGGGATTCATTCGGAACCTCGTACACATAAAACTAGGGGTATGCATCGGTTGGTTTGGTTCGGTTTTATGTATTATAGGTTCGGTTTATCGGTTTTCGATTTTTAAATATGCTAACCCAATAACAAACCAATAAGATATTTTTTATCGATTTTCGATTTATCAGTTTTTTGTCATTATCGGTTCAATTTTCAGTTTACCCAATAAGAAAATGTCCATAAATATTATATGACTTCTCACTTCTCTAATTGATTTGATATAGTGAAGCAAGAAAGATAATGAGAAATTGTATCAATAAGAGAAAATATAGTACGAATGCTATAATTACATGTCACCTCCAAAACATAGTATGAAATTTTTTATGTTAATCAAATTAAAGACC
The DNA here is from genome assembly GCA_035578085.1 of Solanum pinnatisectum. Lineage (NCBI taxonomy): Eukaryota > Viridiplantae > Streptophyta > Magnoliopsida > Solanales > Solanaceae > Solanum > Solanum pinnatisectum. Next base: position 40,623,773 of record CM069079.1, on the reverse strand, counting down.
TTTACAAACTTGCAAAAGCTACAACCTACAATTACAAACTAAAACTAAAATCAAATAGTCCAACAAGACTAAAACTAAAACTAAAATCAAATAGCTACAATTGTGAACCATTACTTTAGTCTTTAGGTTTTGAGTAAACAATAAAGACTAAGACGGCCTAGTGTGAAGTGGGTAGAGTACTGATAATATGATATAATCATAGTGTCTAGTTATATATTAAATTATTGATATTTAATATTTAGGAAGGGTAAAGTAGTAAATTATTACTGTCTTATTGGGTTATCGGTTTACCCAATAACCCAATAGTAAAAACCGAAACCGAACCAATAACCCAATAACTTTTTTTTTATAAACCCATTAATTAAAAACCCAACAACCCAATAACAATTTTTTGGTTTGGTTTATTGGTCGGTTCGGTTTTGGCACACCCCTACATAATATACATGAAAATCAATTATATTCGATGTTCCGGACTCAATGAAATCGTTAAAATACGAATCTGAGGTCTCCTTGACCCGACATCCGTTAAAACCACAAGAAACTAACTCACACCTAAAGAGACTAAAACAAGCTTGGGACCTCTCGAAAATTAACCAAGACCTCACCTATGCCTAAAATCATCTCTCATATTCAACGGAACTCTCAGAATTTTGATCTGAGCATTCAAACCCCAAAAGTTGGCCAAAGTCATCCCAAAGGCTAAAATTCCATAATTTCACAACTTAGGATCTCAAATCCTCAAAAAGACCCGGAATAAAAAAAAATCAACAACTCTCACAGATTAGATTTCACATTTCGGGACTAATGGAATCGACGGAATCCCATTCTGACTCCCAAAACTCCAAAAGACACCGAAAATCACTTTCTTAACAACTTAACCTTTCAAACTCAAAACTTACCAAATTCTCAACTTCTAACTCTAAGTTCAAAACCAACTTTTCAAAACTCACTCATAGAAGACTCGGGATCAATATCGGGAGGGAAAAATGAAAAATTTATGAAACTTTCCAAAAATAACCAAACGAATCATTACATGAAAGGAGTTGGTGGCCCCAGTGCAGGGCCTTTTTGTATTAGAAATGATGAAGGAAATTTGGTACATACTAAATTTTTTGGTTTGGGGGAAACTTCAGTTATAATGCCTAAGATAGTGTTTTTGGGAAGAGGACTGGAGTATTGTATATTGCATCAATACTTACCAATAATATTAGGGAGTAATATTGGAGACGGACTCATTAATGCTCGAAAAAGTTTTGAATGAAATTTGGGAGGTTCCTTGGAGCAATCTGGTGAAGGTGAAAAAGATTAATGGTTTAAGAATTAATGTTAATGCAAGAGTGAAACATTTCCTTAGGGATGACAACACTCTTGCAGATTATTTAGCTAACCAGTTTTTTCTTTTTGCACGCACAACTATCGTTTATTCAGATTTCCAAGATTAACTTAGCATGTGAACCCATAGGAACAAGGCCCTTCTTCTTTGCAAAAAAACTTCTAAATTATCATCACATCAGTAAGCGCAGAAAGCAAATATTGGTATTGACGCACTTCTGCACTATACAGACGACTTTTTGGCGGTAGGGTTGGGGTGCTTGAGGCAAATTAAAAAAAAAAAGCGATTGATTACTCGGATTGGTTCTCATATCCCTCCAAAAGGATGAGCAAGTTCGATTTGAGTGTTCATCGATCGGGTGGATCTATATGCTTCGGGTTCATTCATGTCCAATAAACTTTAAACAAAAGGAGATTCGGGTATCAGAGTTGAGCGGATAGGCGACGAAAGGATGAGGGGATGAGTAAAGACAAGACTATCAACAACTTTTGACTTGTCTGCTTGGACATAAGATACCTAAAAAAGAAGAAAGAAAGGGAAAACGTTATTGTAAAGGAGTTGCAGGACCAGAGTTCTATCTCGGATCTACAGAATGACCAATTTTTTTCTTGAAAATTGCTCTTAGGGAAGGTTCCACGTGGGGTTGGATATCGAAGGTTCCTTCCGAGCATTTTGGATATGGAATCTGTATTGCCGGAAAGGTTCTCCCTGTCCTAGACAACCTCTCTTCTTATAGGATTCATAGAGTTTACCTTTAAGGTTGGATTCCACAGATCTAATTGGTGGAAAAAAGCATTGGCTCAGCAAAAGAAAAAACAACATTACACCTAGATAAAACACAAATACCCAATCTTAAAATTAGAAATATCCAAAACATGAATTTTGATACACAAACATAATTGAGACAAACAAGCACAATCAGGCATGAATGACATAGAAATATAAAAAAACGATGGCAGTACTCACATACTTGCATGTGTGATATAATTATATTAGACTGTTTATGCCGAGATGGAACTCATATGTGACTTCCTTATGCAATTGTATCAACCTATTTGGAGGCTCAACCTGTAGAAAAGGTTATGGATGAATTAAATCAAAGTATAACAGTGCATAAAAATGATAAAGGAGAGAGTTTTGTTCACTTAACTCCTTTTTTTGGTATAAATCTGATCAATTAGAGTTGAAAAAGTCTTCAAAGGACCTAATTTCATGATACTTGTGAGAGTTTTTGAGTGTCTTCAGTGAAATCTATCCAAATTCGAATCAATTTCAATCTATGTCTATATATAAAAGGTCTTTGAACTATCTTCTATCCTCTTCTTACTGTTACCATCATAAGATAGGTTGATTTCTCCAATCATGGAGCAGCTTGGAGTCTACGAAGATTCAATTTATTGAAAATGGTCCAAAGCTTTGTGTCCTTTTTTTTTCTAATTTTTCTTTTGATTTATTTGTTTCCTATTTCTTTTTCTGGGTTGAGCTATTTTTGGGCTTATTCCCTTGTAAAGCTTAGAGAATCTCATACATTTAGGGGTTAATTACATCCTATCCTGAAATTTTTTCTAATTAGAAAAATCTCAAATTTTTCATTGCTCTCAGATGCATTCCTTAGTTGTCCGATACATTACAAATGATACATTACTTAATAGGAGAGTGTATCTGAGAGAGATAAGGATACATCCAAGAGGAGAGAAACGTATCCGAGAGGGGATAATGATGTATTTGTGAGTGGATAGAGATGTATATGAGAGAGGATTTTAAGTAATAATTTTTTTAAAGATTATGATATCTTAATTTATGTAATTCTTCCATATAAATATTGAACCTCTTTTATTTCTAATAAAATCAACTTTGGCTTATAAAAAATTTCTTAAAAAATAAGAAGAAGAACATCATGATAGATTTATTCTAACAAAAAAATAAAGTAATAAGTACAAGAAAAGAAAAAATAAACAACTTCACCAACCAAGAAGAGCAAAGCAGCCTCCAACAACAATTAGGCTTCTTCCTCTAATTTTACCAACCCTCTCCCATTTCTCTATATAAAATATTTATTCCATCGCCCAAATGAAGTTCCATCGTCCACTTGAAAACCCAACTTTGAAATTGCTTATAGAACCCACCAAATGACTGCTGCTTCATCTTCTTCTCTACTGGGTTCATCAAGAATTGGTTCAAGACCCACCATTTCTGGACTTCATTCAGATTCACTCAACCCCAGTTCAATCTCCTTCTCTTCTACCCTCCAAGGTCTCTCTCTCAGGTAATTTAATCTCTTCCCTTGTTGTTTTCTTGGTTGTTAATTGTAATTACCTCAAAGAATTTTGAATTGTTAACAAAATATTAAAGTTGGTGGAATTAGTTTTTGTTTAGTTAGAGGAATCTTATTGTTAGTATGTTTTTTGGACTTGAGAAAGTGCTTGGGATGGTGCAAGCTTCGATTTTTATGCAGTAGAGGTTCGATCTCTTGGGAGGAGGAAGGGGATAGGAAGTCACAGTTAGAAGGTTATTACTTTGAACATGTAGATATCATACTGGGGTTGGTTCAAAATTTTTAATGTTGTATTCATATACTTTTTAAAAGTGTGTTCAATCCCCAAAATGACGTTAATTGGTTTGGAGTTGGAGTCAATGTGTAATAAATAACCCAGACAAATCAATAAACTAACTGATTATATTAGCTTTAGCTAAACAGAATTACAAGCCACTAATGGCAATGAAACAGTAGAACCAAGTTTGAATGAAATAGAGAGGAGTTGAGAAGAGAAATACAACAGAAAGATAGATGAGATAGCAGAATCCCGATACACAAGAATAGCCTAGTTTCTTATGACTCCTGATAGCTACTTGTATACTTTGCACATGTAGATATCATACTGAGTTTTTAAAAGTTTTAATTTTGTATTCATCTCTTTTTAAAAGAGTGTTCAATCCCCAAAATGATGTCAATTGCTTCGGAGTTGGAGTCTATATATCGTCTTGACTTTTCTGGGAAGAAATGTGTATCACAGGATTCACAAAGTAATTAAGCTGGTTCTCCGACTAGAGGATCTATTCCGACGTTGTTGAAAGATCTGTAGCTGGAGGTAGAAATATCCATAGTGTATGAAAAGAAAAGAGAATGGATGATCATGAAAACTAAACTAGGAGGGTACTTAAAAAGATTCATGTAGCACTCCAGCATTTGCTGCAGATTTGTAGCATTGAGGAATTAGTCTTGGTGGAGAGAAAATGCTAAGAGTGAAAAAAATCGGAGAAGAAAATTTTATATTGTTATTGATTTTAATGTTGATGACCGTTAATTGTTTCTGCTCTTTAAAGAGCTAGCTTGTATGAAATTAATAACGGAAAAAAGTATGAGGTCCACATGACAAAAGAAGGGTCTGTTAGAAAAGGAGGGAAAAGTTAACAGAAGGATGATTTTGGTGAAGTTTGGAAAACTTAAAGGATGTTGCTGGTTAAGTAGGATAGCATAAGGATGTAATGGAAGTTAGGGTGAAATAATAGGGATGATTTTGGTCAAAAACTCTTATAGTAATTTACACTCTATGAAACCTTGGGCCACACAACTAATTAATGTCATCACTGTTATTAGTTTTCTAATTAATAGTTAGTGGCTAAGAAAGAAGATAAAGCTACCGAGAGAGCCACTGCTAGAATCTTAAGTACAATCATATTTTGATAAAGAATCTTAGCATAATCATTTTTTGATAAAGAATCTTAAGCATAATCATTTTCTGATAAAGAACCTCAAGTATAATCCTTTTTTTGGTAAAGATCTTAAGTATGATTATTTTTTGATAAAGAATTGCAAGTATAACCAATTAACCATTATTTAATGATGGTGACATATGTGTAATCTTTCATCTTTCTTCTTATTTATTGGGGACGACAAGCCTTCTTTTTTCCTTTTGTTCTCTCACTATTGTTTTTCTAATCTATTGTGCTAATTTTTTTTTTTTTTTTTTTTTTTTTGACATTCAATCTTTAGCTACCCTGATTCTGCTTATAAAATGTTTCCAATTGCAAAGATAGTGTCTCCCTGTCAATTTTGGTGTATTACCTGATTTTCATTCTAGGCCATCCCAAGAAGGTTAACCTCTTAACTGTAAGTGAGAAAAGTTGTGATATTGAAATGTGTGAATGAACATGTAAATGTGATTTGCTACTTTTATTATTTGAACTTATTATTACCAGTCAAGAAAAGAAAGGGGAAAAGGAAAGAAAGAGAGCTTGAAGAGATATCATTTTTATAGAAAGGTAACACGAGCTTGAGGAGAAATCTTTTCACTGTTTTTATCCTCTCTCTGACAAAGACATTAAAACATGGACTTTCCTATATTTGCTGTTCTCTAATAACATGACATAGGGATGTGTCATTGAACCATTGTAAGCATTCTGTAAAAAAATGCTCCTCCTATATGTTTTTGCTGAATCAGAATATTTGTTTATATATGTCTGGCAGATATTCAGGGTCAAAGAGACAGCTATACTCACGTGGAACAGGTTCAGTTGTCATAGCACAGAACATGGACAGAGTTGAGGTTGATCTCTCTCTCAGCCCCAGGGTAAATTCAGTAAAGCCTTCAAAAACGGTTGCTATAACTGATCAAGCAACTGCCCTTGTGCAAGCTGGTGTACCTGTTATTAGATTAGCAGCTGGTGAACCTGATTTTGATACTCCAGCCCCAATTGCAGAGGTAATATTTCGTAATCAAGTAACCTGATCTGTACCTATTCTGAGGAAATCAATTTTCTACTCTTTTCTCTATTCACTAAATTAGTCTCACTTATTCAGGCTGGCATAAATGCAATTCGTGAAGGTCATACCAGGTATACACCAAATGCAGGTACAATGGAACTTCGATCGGCTATTTGTCATAAATTAAAAGGTACTAATTTCTCTAGTTTATGTTCATTACACAGGTTTTTGTTTCTATTTGCTTTTCTGATCTATTTTCTTGATGTAGAGGAGAACGGGCTATCATACACTCCTGATCAGATTGTGGTAAGCAATGGGGCAAAACAAAGTATTGTTCAGGCAGTGCTTGCAGTTTGTTCTCCAGGGGATGAGGTAACTCTACACATCCAATGTCTATTAACTTTCCACATAATTGTCATTTCCATGCTGAATTGTTATAACATGTCTTCTTTATAATTTCTTTGTTATAACGGGTCTTCCCACAATTTCACTTTGGTGGTGAATGACTTAAAAAGTTGATAACTGTTTGATTTTTTAAGCAACACCTCTTTTTCTTTTGATTGCTGCACTAATTGTTTGGATACAAAATTTTAACTCAAAAGAGTTTTATTTTCATAAAAGGAAGTGCCAGCATATTTCACCTTTTCTCTATTGTTTAATCTCTTGGTAGAAAAATACTTAGCTGGTTTAATTGTGACGGGAAATATAATGTTATAGTACCATTACTTAAATCTGTTTGCTCCATTCCTCCCCTTTCCCCTGAAAAGAGAACTTTCATTTTGGTGAAGTATCTACCGTTTGTCTTCTCTCTATCTTAAAGTATCAGATACAGGGGATAAGGTTTGATATTCTTTAGTTTTTCCTCCTCGAATATGGATGTTAAGCAGTGGAATTTTACAATAGAAATCACTCGATTAGTATTGCCATAGTGACAGTTTATGTACTGAAGATTATTTGTTAGCTCTGAGATATAAGTACTTCACTTCTGAAGTTTGTTGGCTTATTAACCCACATACACGGCACAGGTTCTTATTCCAGCCCCCTATTGGGTGAGTTACCCTGAAATGGCAAGGATGGCAGATGCAACGCCTGTGATTCTTCCGACCAGCATATCTGAAGATTTTCTATTAGATCCAAAGCTTCTTGAATCTAAACTGACTGAAAAGTCAAGACTTCTGATTCTTTGTTCTCCATCCAACCCAACAGGGTCTGTTTACCCTCGGAAATTGCTTGAGGAGATTGCGGAGATTGTGGCTAGGCATCCGAGGCTTCTTGTAGGTTCATCATATCTAACTTGTCCTGAATATGATCGCAATCTGTTCCTTGAATCTGAACTACCCTCTTCCCGCCCAACAAAAAAATGCTTTCTGGTCTGCAGGTGATATCAGATGAAATTTACGAACACATTATTTATGCACCAGCAACTCATACCAGCTTTGCATCTTTGCCTGGTATGTGGGATAGGACTCTCACTGTAAATGGTTTCTCTAAGGTAATGCAGCTCTTATTGTACGAAAATTATAATTCCTTAGTTCTTCCTTGGCTCCTTGCGTTTGAATTCCTTGGCAATGACTATTTCTTTTACATATATTGGAATATATATCTGGAGGTGTGCCTTATAATATATGCATTCTTGTAGGCCTTTGCAATGACTGGTTGGAGACTTGGCTATATTGCTGGTCCTAAACACTTTATTTCTGCATGTAATAAGTTACAGAGCCAGGTAATATCTTTTGTTCTTAATAAGTTTATCGACTTAAGTGAATGTGGTATTTTTCCGTCGGAACTCTTATTAACAAGTTAACTGGTCTGGAAACTGAGCTTCATTATTGGATTTTGTTTAACATGATTGACAAAACCAGTTTTCACCCGACCATACGTATTGGGGTGTGTCTAATGTGTCCATTGAAAATTGAAGTACTTTCCTTGAATGTGGTCTTTTATTTGGCCAGAATTTTAACCTATTCACTATAGACCCATGGAAAATAGTAAAAGACGTGTTCACTGTCTAAATAACAGTCTTCATATTATCCAGTGCCTATTTCCCCCTATGTGAGAGTTCACTTCTAAATCTATTTCTCTGTTGTTGCAGTTCACATCAGGTGCAAGTAGCATCTCCCAAAAAGCAGCTGTGGCTGCTTTGGGACTGGGCTATGCTGGTGGAGAAGCAGTTTCAACTATGTTAAAAGCATTTCGTGAGCGGCGAGATTTCCTTGTCAAGAGCTTTGGGGAAATTGATGGTGTCAAAATTTCAGAGCCTCGGGTAACAGTCCAGTTGTATGAATTATGAGTGTACTTAATAGTAGATTTTCTTGATGGAGGACTTGAAAAGTAGAGAAACAGGATTATGTGCATTGAGTAGTTGTAAACTCTGCTCACTTATTTCCTTTTTGCACTCTTACCCCTGATATATTGAGCTCAAACTTCCTGTTTTCTTTTGCAGGGAGCATTTTATTTATTTATTGATTTAAGCTCTTATTACGGAGTAGAGGTTGATGGATTTGGCACCGTTAACAACTCAGAATCTCTTTGCCGATATTTGCTGGATAAATCTCAAGTAAGATTCTTCATTTTTTGAACTTTAATAAGCATAATTACAAAATGACAGATGTGCAGGGTGTTTAGTTATCTATAGGACCGAAATTGCTTGCAAAAAATTTCAAGGATACACTCTCTTGACCTTTATTCAGAAAATATGGATACTGCAGCTTTCAAACAACTCTTAATACTGACCATGTGAGCGTCATCTACTTTAGCATCTAACCTGTGGATTCTGCAGAAAAGCTTTCCATCTTAACTATGTCATTCTCGATTGTTAGGCAAATATAATCTGGTCAAAATCCAGAAAGACAATTCTAGAAAAATCTGACAGCTGTGCATTAGGTCCTTGCTAGGGGCGGAACTACGGGGTTCATCGTTAGAAAGTTACACTTTATATATAAGGTCAATTCATTTATGAGTGTATAGATATTAAGTTTTGAATCCCCTTAACATAATATTAACTTTAGCTCAGCAGCTGAAGGTCTTAATGTTTAGCCCATTGTTGCAGATTCGATTCTCGCTAGAGAGATATTCTTTCTACTTTTTTGAATAAAGGGGGGCAGCCCAGTGCACTAAAAGCTCCCGCTATGCACAGGGTCCGGGGAAGCACCCGACCACGAGGGCCTATTGTATGCAGCCTTACCTTGCATTTCTGCAAGAGGCTGTTTTCAAGGCTGGAACCCGTGTCCTCCTGGTCACATGGAAGCATACTCCAAAGCTCCCCTTCTTTATACTTTTTATGAATTCATTGTCAAAAAGTTCTAGCTCCATCCCTGCTCCTTGCCGCTCATTTCTTTTCTCCATGCCCTAATGCATGTGCCTCACTCTTACCTTAAACAGGTTGCGCTTGTCCCCGGGGATGCATTTGGGGATGACACATGCATCCGTATCTCCTATGCAGCATCGCTTTCGACTTTGCAGGCAGCTGTGGAGAGAATCAAGAAAGCATTGGTTACTCTCAAACCTCCTGTCCCAGTGTAAAACATGCATCAGTAATGTTTGCTTATTTGGGTTCAGCTACAGCCAAACATGCATAAATAATGTGTAGTCTGACCCAACCCTCCATGTTCTCCCATTATATGTACACTGAAATTGTTAATTTCTGTGCAATTTCTTGGTTGATGATTGAAAATGAAAATAATTGAGTGTGACATTTATCTCTAAAATTATGAGTTGAAAATAATTGAGTGTGACATTTATCTTTAAAATTATGAGTCAGTGATGAATTAGTCACAATTTTTCCCCTCAACTATTAGTTTGTACTTAACTATGCCCTTTGTAAGTAATTGGAAAAAATGTCCTCGCCTTTAAACGTGTTAGATATGTTCTTAAGTTTCAACCCTATAGCTATCTAATTCTGTTCATGCTGGGGCAGTATAATGCCCGAAGGTTCCTTACCAGCAGAGGCGTACCGACGTGGCGAGGAAGGGTCACATGCACCCATTAACTTCAACCCATTAACTTCGAGAAAAATTCTCTTTCTATATATAGTATAGTTGTCATGTTGTGTTTATCGAAAGTCAAATTGACTAATTTTCAAAGCTAAATTAGATTACATTAATTTGATGATTTAAAATAAAATGTTAGATATTCAAAACTATATGGAAAATACTTTTTGACTTCACCTCTATTTACTAGTTTTTTTTTTTTTTTTTAATTTTTATGACTCGAACTTGAGACCTTTGATTAGAGTTGACAAATCCTATTCAATCCCACAACCTTTGTGGTGTGACATGGAAGTTCAATTGACAACATCTCATTTGTTAGATCTAATTTATTATATTTCATATTTTGATGAATTTATTTATTATATCTCATATTTCGTTAAAGGAAGTAGTTTATGAATTGTGAAAAATTTAGACATAATTTAACGGATCAAAAAAGAGTTAACGTGTGATATGGTACCATGTGAGCATGCGTTGCCAACTTTTTCTGTTAACTAACGTAAGGGAACAGGGAATTACTCATCTTGTTGGACTTCCTTTTGTTCCAATTTCTCATTAATTAATAAAAGAAAAATACGTATTTTTATATTTTTAAACCCCCAAAAAGGCAATAGTAATTGCATGTTTTTTTATATTACTATTCAAAACGTGTAATCTTTCTATTCTTATTATGTTCATCTTGAGTCCAATGTAAAGTTGTACTTTCTCGAGTTAAAACTTATTTGGCCTAACTAATATTTTTAACTTTTTAGAACTACTTTTATAAAGTTGTACTTTCTTTATACTACTTCTTCCACGTTTAATTGATGTGACATAGTTTGAACTGCCGAAGAGTTTAATATAGAAATGAAGATTTTTTAAATTTGTGATATAAACCATGACATAACATTTGTGTGTGGTTATATATAAAACTGTTGAAACTTATGATCTTAAACATGCCATAACATTTGTGCGATGATGAAATTAAACTTCTCATTAAGAAAAAAATAAGAAGTGCGAAATTAACAATACGATACATTATGAAACAATACCTAACAACAAAGACAATTCATCCAACTAATATCAGGTTGACAATACCATTGAGAGTAGGAGAGGGAATGTTACCTATCTAACTGGAATTCCCTTTAAAAGGATATCATCAAGTAGAAGCTAAGGACAACTTTGTACAAACACCAAAACTTAGTTTGACTTGATCTACAATACAATCTACCAATTAATGTCTCTCATACACGTGAAAGAATATTCTTCAATCTTTAACAATACAATCTACCAAAACTTAGTTTAACTGGAATATTTTTTTTCATATATATATATAACACAAATGGACCATCATTTCCATCACTTCATCAAATAACAAACTATCTTACAACTTGTTGAACCCCTAAAAGGAAAAAACAATGGCAACTCCTAACATTTCAATCAACAAAAGGTCCTCAGAGATTGTGTTTTTCGACTTGGAAACAAACGTTCCATCGAAACCTGGACAGAAATTTTGGGTGTTGGAGTTTGGTGCAATGGTAGTTTGTTCAAGAAAGCTTGTTGAACTTGAGAGCTACTGCACCCTTATTAGGCCAGGGGACTTGTCAGTTGTTGGATTAAAGTCAGGGAGAGTCGATGGTATTACGCGAAAAGCAGTTGCTGATGCACCTTCATTTGAACAAGTTGCACAAAAGATCTTCAACATTTTGGATGGTAGGATTTGGGCAGGTCATAACATACAGAGATTCGATTGTGTTCGTATTAAAGCTGCTTTCGCTGAAATTGGTTGCCCTGCACCTGTGCCTGTTGGAGTTATTGATTCCTTAGGTGTTTTATCTGAGAAATTTGGTAAAAGAGCTGGAAACATGAAGGTATACCATGTACATTTCACTCAATATAAAGTTCAATTTTGACTATTGCTTCTTAAATTATTCGTTATTGTAGATGGCTTCGTTAGCAGCTTATTTTGATCTAGGGGAGCAAAAACACAGGTTAGACTCAAAAGCTTAAACTTAATTTATGGTAAAAAAATTATGAAAATGGATCCTAATTTGGATTGTTTAACGTGAATGGCAGGAGCTTAGACGATGTTCGGATGAATTTGGAAGTCCTAAAACATTGTGCAACAGTTCTATTTCTTGTATGTTTTGTAACTTATCTTATCGTGGCAAAACTATTTCCAAGTTTGATTATATTTTGCTTAATCGTGATTCATTTCTACTGTTAGGAATCAAGTCTACCAGATTTGTCAATTGGGAACTGTCAAGGCACATCCAGCATTACTACAAGAAGTAGAAGCAAAGTGGTATGTATGCATATTGATCAAAATACACGACCTTTTATGTGATCAAGAAAAGAAAACTTATGAGGTTATTTTTTTTTCTTATCAGCATAATATTCCAACTTCTCTGATCGATAAGTGGCAGAGTAGTTCTTCCTCAATAACAACAAGGAGTAGTAGCAGAGGGAAATTTCCATGCAGAGAAGAAACAAGCCGGAAATCTCCTCCATCGACAAGTGCTATTGGATATCAAAGAACTGTTCCTTATGCAAGACAAAGCTTGGGAAAGGTTGATTTTTCGTTAACTCTTTACTATATGCAGTATTAGTTCATTTTCTGACTTTGGATTTTGGAATTATTGGACTATTCATTAGGTGACTGCAGGTGTGAGGAACTTGTTGTGTAAAGCTCAAAACAAGCCTCTGAATACTTTACTAAAGCATTCACAGACTCTCTTCCGATGAACAACAAGAATCGATCCTTCTCTCATTTATCGGAATTCAAGCATAAGGGGTGCATATATACCTACAAATTAACTTTCTTGGGAAATGCCTGGAGGAATTTTTTTGGTCCCCTATGTTAACGAATCTGTATTCTTTGGTTACTGATTCTTCAAGTTGTGGAGTTCTCTGTAAATGTTTGTACCTCTCAATGAATAAATTTCAACTGACATTCTTTGATTCGAGCCAAGTGAAAAGCTATCTATCATTCTAAGGAGCGTTAAACTGGCATTAGATGTATGTAACTGAACTCCAATGTACGCGAAATTGACTTACATATATAACAGATTGAAACTTCAAACATGCACATACACACAAAAGGAGAATCAAGTGCTGATCGATTCACCATTGAGAACATTAACTTCAAAAAGACGAATATTATGGTGTTCTAACATTGGCAGATCAAACAAGAAGTTTCAAATAGGAAGCATGCTCTTACTAGTCAAACATGCCTCAATGGCTTCACCAATGGTCAAAAAGACCCTCCCTTCAATTTTCTTCAAAAAATTTGCTAGCCTTAATTTGTGTGTCACATGGCACCTTGGGTTAGCTAGTGCCAACTGCAAAACAAACATAAACATTAATTGTTTCATGTTGTATACATTCAACAACGTCATTTGTTCATATATTTTTTGGCTGCTACAACGAAATGTTATTATAGATATAACATATCAAATTGGTTTCAAAGAAAACTTGACGTTATAGTGAAATGTTGTTATAGAGGATGAATTTTATAGAGAGGTTGACTGTACGTTCTTATTTTTCATTTTTTTTTTCATGAATTAGACATATAATTGAAGAGGATTAATAGTCACCTGCATTCCATTTGATTCTAGGTCATTCTGTAGGTCCTCAAGAGCAGCTATGCTAGATGTGTCAATGTTGAGCTAATCTACATCCATCAACATTTCAATGTGATTGAATTTTAGTCAAGAAGCTTTTTCAAGAACTATATATAGACAATAACTTATGCCATCATAAATTACACCAAACAAGCTTTAGCTTGGACAATACTTACTTGACATGTCAAGAATAACTAGTTGCACTCTATCTTGATTAGCACTTCCTGTTGCACCCTCATATTGTTCTTCCAGTGCCAACTTTAATATCCTGGATAATAAGCAACAAATTGAAGGCATTTAGATCACACTACTATAAAAGAGACATTTAATGGCAATAAATTTTCTTTTTAGCGGCAATATTTATTTTCACAAAAATATTTAGCAGCAGTTGAGTTAATGCATATAGCGACAGAGTCGCTAAAGCCTTGCAAAATGTCTCGTTCTCTAGGGCTACCAGATCGTCATGATGCATTTAAAATGTCTTGACATATGTTAATTCTTGTTATCTACTAACAAATTCCTTATGAGAGCATGAAATAAACTCTTTAAAGACAATCACAGATCTTACCAGCTTCAAAAATTACAAGAGACAAACTGGATGACTACATTATAACCCTACTCTGATCTATTTTGAGATTTGTTTACCTCACTACTTCCTATTTATTTTTTGCAGAAAATATTATATATTTGCATTGTCCGCCTTCCAAAGATTTATATTGAGTTGTCACCTCGACATTATATTGAATTTTCACCGTCCTCAAAATGGCATGCTATTATTCTGTTGACCATCATCGCCCTCAGAGGAACACATTATATTCAGAGGCGTATCCGAGGGGGGTCACTTGGTTCACGTGAACCCATGCTCCCCTCCCGAGATCATATATAGTAGTGTTATATTTAATTTTTTTTAAAATTGAAATATAGATGTGTGAACCCACACTCGAAGTATCATATAATGCGATGATGACTGGGTGCACCTCTCTACATGACGTTAGAAATTTGAATTTTATATTTATTTTATTTTATTTTTCTTTCTAAAATTAGATAACACCTCTCTAAGTGATTATTGGTAGCAATTTTGGCATTTTAGTAATAAGAACCTAAATGTCGAACCGATCAATTTATATCTTAGATCAATTTTTTATTATTATTATTATTATTATTATTATTATTATATTTTATTATTATTATTATTATTATTATTATTATTATTATTATAATAATAATATTGAAACGTCACCCCTCTCAACAGTGGCGTAGAAAGGAATTTCATGAAGGGTGTCCAAACTTTTAATAGTAATTTTTTTTAAAAAAAAAGACAATTTAAATTACCAAAATAAATAATTAAGTTAAGCAATATTTAATTAAATATAAAAATATTTTTAATAGAATTACAAGTGTATAATTCAAAACTAACATAAATACAAAATAAACTACTATTGAAACATAATTTAAATATATTTATTACAATTGTACTCGACGAGGTTTCATATCCTGAAACGTTTTTATAACTGAAGTTCTTTTTGCTGGATCAACTTCTAGAGTATTTAAATCAATGCTTTGTTTTTGAGAAGAATGTGACAACATCTCTAATTGATCTACCGTTGTTTCTTTATTTGGTTGACTTAGAGAAGTCGAACTTTTTTTTGGTACTCTATTATAATAATTCCTCATGTCCATTGAAACTTGAAACTAAAATATTAAGTTGGTTATTTTTGTTATAAAATAAAGGAAAGAGAAGTAAAAATAGAGAGAGAATTATTCCACAAAAGTCATGGAATATTCATATAGACTCAAATCTAAATCATCCTAGTTCGAGAAATACGCCACTAACTGGCCTCGAATCATGGATAAATTTTAGGAGAGTAGAATCAAGGGAGGAACAAAATTGTACCCGCATATTTATCAATAAAGTCATATTTCTTCATATTAAAAAAGAAAAAAAAAAGAGAGAATTATTGAGATTCTATTCTTAATAATATTGTGATATAATTTGGGTGAATGAGTCTCTTATTTATAGAGAAAGAAAATCTTATTCCACAAGGAAAAAGTATTAAAATTTAAGAAAAATTTATTCCACTAGAAAAATGTATTAAAATTTAAGGAAATAATTCAATTTTAATTGAAAAAAATCCACAAGGAAAAAGTATTAAATTTAAGGAAATCTTATTCCACAAGGAAAATGTATTAAAATTTAAGGAAATAATTCAATTTTAATTGAAAAAAATCCACAAGGAAAAAGTATTAAATTTAAGGAAATCTTATTCCACAAGGAAAAGGTATTAAAATTTAAGGAAATAATTCAATTTTAATTGAAAAAACCCCACAAGGAAAAAGTATTAAATTTAAGGAAATCTTATTCCACAGACCATAAGGAAAATGTATTAAAATTTAAGGAAATAATTCAATTTTAATTGAAAAAATAAAATAGTTAGTGGAGGTAAGATTCGAACTTGGGTCTTTGAAGCCAATCATGACACTGTTAAACATTTATGTTAAAATTATGCATGGTTATTTACTTAATTAAATTCAAGAAGTCAAAATAATTATAGAAAAATGAAACACTGGAATCGAACCGGGGCAGAGAGTAGGTTTGGGTCGTCACCTCTCTCAACGTGACACGTTATATCATATTGGGTAGTCTCTACCCTCAATGTGACACGTTATATTATATTGGGTAGTCACTACCCTCAAAGTGACACGTTATTATTATTATATTGGGTCATCACCTCCCTCAAAGTGACACGTTATTATTATTATATTGGGTCATCACCTCCCTCAATGTGACACTTTATATTGTATTGGACAGTCATTACCCTCAAAGTGACACATTATTATTACTATTACTATCATCATCACCATCATCACCATTTCACCATCACCATCACCATCACCATTACCATCATTATTGTTGGATCATCACCTCCTCAATGTGACATGTTATATTATATTGGGCAGTCACTACTCTACAAGTGACACATTATTATTATATCGGGTCGTCACCTCCCTTAAAGTGACACATTGAGATGACCTCCCTAAAAGTGACATGTTGGGACATCACCTCCCTAAAAAGTGACACGTTGGGATGTCACATCCCTAAAAAGTGACACGTTGGGAAGTCAACTCCCTAAAAAGTGACATGTTGGGACATCACATCCCTAAAAAGTGACATGTTGGGACGTCACTTCCCTAAAAAGTGACATGTTGGGAAGTCACTTCCCTAAAAAGTGACACGTTGGGACGTCATCTCCCTAAAAATGTTATGTTATATTATTGGATCATCACCTCGTTCAAGTTGATGCATCACTTTGGATCATAACATTCTTCGAGAGAAGTACACTTGAAATTGGATCGTCATCTCCATTAGTATGACATGTTAAACCAGGTTTGCACAAATTATATTTGTATTTATGTTACATTTTCTACTGACAATTTTCTCCAGATTTTGCAACACACAAAGTGGATTACGTCAAAAAAGGATGGAGCACAACGTAAAACTTTTTCTTAGCAGCGAATTGGACATAGTCCAAAGAGGAGTATCAAACTCTTAAGATGCGAGTTGAGGAACGACTTCCACCACAATCAAACCACATCTCTATCATAAGACGTGTGGATATTTTCTTGGGGTTTAACATTTTCAATTTCACTTTCAGTGAAAATTTCAATTCTCACCAGAGGCAAATTTTCAAATTCGAGTGACAATCCACCTAGAGCTTTGGAAGTTATGTCCATGTAAGTTCTTACCTATGGGTGTGAAGGGCCCCGCATTTATAGTTGAGAGGTTTGCAAGCCTCTTTTCCACGCTTGACTCATTTGTCACTTATCCTAAAGCTAAAGATTTTTTCCGCATACGAGATTTCATTTTCAACCAATTGATTCGAACTACAAACAGTCTGATTCCCACAGGTTAGGGATATGTAGGCGAGCTCAATGTTGAAAACTTGACTGTACTCCAACAAATCTGTCCTCACTTTGTTCTCGAGCTTTTTAGTATCTCCATACTTCGACACTGGAATAGCTTTTGCATTCTTTCAAAATTGTGCGTTAAATCAAGCATCTTTCAAACAACTAGTGACCTAAGTTCTCATGTAACATGAGATAAGTAGGAAACTCAATACCAAGGTCCGACCATAATTCCTCAAAAATCCTTATCGTCCACCGTTTCAAATAGACGAATTAGTGGACGGACAAAATTTGATTCATCAATTTCATTTACCTCGAATCTCTTTCATCGATCCTAAGCAAACGAGGGGCAGTTGTTGACACCTAACTTTGGCCCTCCACAATATAAATTGATCATCGAGCTTCTTTAGTTTCAAACAATTTGAAATAATTGGTTGTATAGTTTTTAAGATATTTTCCAAGTTATTTTAAAATAATTTTGTCCCTTTTTTATAATATTTTAAATAATATATATGTTTTATATAATTTTGTATATAATTAATATATCTTATAAATATTTGGAAATCGCCTCAAAAAGATTTTGTTTAATTAAATATTTGGTTAATTAGTTTAATTATTCAATAGTTTATATTTTTGAGTTAATAGTTTATAACTGAGTTAATTTCGTTAAGATTGAGAAGCTTGTTAGTTAATTATATTAATTCTTCTTATTTATTTTTTAGCCGAATTCATGAATTAATTCAATCTGACTACATTTGAACTTCAATTGGCTCTAATTGCAATGTATTTGGCCAATTTGTCAATTCAAAATCTAACCACATCTTGACTCTACCCTTAAACCCTTTTTGCCTTCATCTTGAACAGAATTTGGGCCGATTCCATTAGCCCAATTTCCAATTCCCAGCCCAACTCATTATCAGCAGCCCAACAATTTCAACCCAACACTCAACAGCAACATTACAACACACATCAGTACGTACGCAACCCCTGTTACTCTTCTTCCACACGAACCAAACCCAAAAACCAGTCCAGCTCGCTTGTGTCATCTTCCTTCTTCCTCGTCTCGTCCGTACAGCGTGCGTGCCCAGTACGAGATAGCATTCTCAGAAGCTTCTGGACGAGCCACGCGGCCCTTATCCATTCAATTCTCGAATTCTTTGATTTGGTACGAATTCATACCTCCTCCAGCTCGCAAAGCTTGTCTGACAAGGAATCTTGTCATTATTTGATGTCATTGTGGCTGATGGTATTGAGGTATTTAAAGATTTGATAAATTCTCACGCTTTGAGTAGAGCTTTTCTCCTCTTAGTTTAGCATCTTGAATGAGCTCTTCTTGAATTAGTCATGTGTTTTGTGTAAAATAGAAGAACTAGGGGTGTTTCCTTTACTGGTGCATGTTTGTTGACAATTCCTTTTGGCTTGAATTATACATTGTTAAGGTAATTCCTTGTGACAGATATGCTTACATTTATTAAAAGAAAGAATTTATGCCTAATCCGTTTTTCAACTATCTATATCTCTGTAATGCTGCACTTATAATTCTCTCGAAGGGTTACTTTGAATACATGGTTTAATTGGGTCACTTATCCCTTTATTGATAAATTGCAACATAGAAGTCAATTTCCCTGCATATTGATCTGTTAGTTAAAATATAGCAGTATCACTTGTCTTATTTAGTTTACATAGCAATTAGCAATATTTCTTTAATATAGAGTACATGTTTCTCTGATTAGTAGAAAAGGGTGGCTTTCTTAAAAATCATGCCATGGCTTTTTCTGTAATTCTTGGTGCATAAAGTAAATGTTGGCTGTAAGGCTTACAACCTATTATGCTTCAGTACTAAATGAGCTCATTTTTGGTCAAATTGATTGTTTAAGATTAGATGATCACTAGAGACATGTTTGTTTTATTTTAAATAATCTGAAATGATATGTTAAGGATGTTATTTGTTTGGGAATCATGAATTGATCCTAGGTTTAGTTGAGCTCTAGATGAATTTGAGTTTTAATTCAACTTCTCTTTGTTTGCTGCCAAATCCCTTAGATCCTCATGCCATTCCTATGAGCTATAGATCCTAAAATGCATACATTGATTCGGTTTGGAATTCGTCCTATTTGTTGATCATTAGTTTAAATTTGATGTTGTATATTGTTGTTCTATTTGAGAGCTCATATGTCGTGTTGCTTTACTAATCGTGATCTTTTGTTTGTTTGCTCATTTTTTTGAAATGGTAGAGCTTGTTCTTCACTTACTTTGATAATTTTCATGTCAGTTGTGTGTTTGCAATCAGAGTATGGATTTATTTCTAAAGTAAATTCTTTCTTAGTTTTGTTTAATTCCTAGTTTTTCTATGTGTCCTTTTTATGTGTTCTTAGCTTTGTATGTGTTTTTAGCTTTGTTTTAGTATCCATATGTTCAATACAATATGCAGTTCTCCATCACTTTTTCAAGTGTTTATAGTCCTCCAGAAGGCAATAGAAGTTGTTTTAGCGAACTGACCCTTATCATTCATTTAATCATTTTTCTGCATTCCTTGTTAGATAATGGATGATAAAGTTGTACCGGAGCTTGCGGTACATGATAAAATTGTAGCAGAGCTTACAATCTTGGAAAATGTTGCCAAAGAATTATTACTTGTGTCAAACTCATCTTCTGTAGAAACGGCACTTGAAAAGCTGATAGAACTTGCCAAGGAGGAGGGTGGACGGTTAGATCTGTCGTCCAAGAATGTTGTCACCACTGTCCTCCATCTCTGCCAGTCTCTGTCATCTATCTCTTACCGTCAGCTGCTTTTATCATCTCTTAAGGTACTTAGAAATCTGTGTGCTGGGGAAATAAGAAATCAGAATGAGTTTCTTCTACAAAGAGGAGTTGAAATTGTTGTGGATGTTATTACATCTGTAGGACTTACTCCTGATCCTGATTGTATGATTATTCGAGTTGGGCTGCAACTTCTAGGAAACTACTCAGTGGGTGGGGGAGAACGTCAATGTGACGTGTGGTACCAATTGTTTCCTCATAAGTTCTTGAAGATTGCTAGAGTTAGAAGCCGGGAAATATGTGATCCTTTATGTATGGTCATTTACACTTGCTGTGATGGTACGGATGGACTGCTAACAGATTTATGTTCGGAACAAGGGTTGCCCATTCTGATAGAAATTTTGCGGACTGCATCAGCTGGTAAAGATCAGTGAATTTTGTAACTTCTGATATATTCAAAACTTTTGTTATTTGATTATTATGGTAAGCTTATGCTTTCATACTCTTTTGCAGTTGATCTTAAAGAAGTTTGGTTAAAGTTGTTACTCTCAAAACTTTGCATTGAGGGCTCCTACATCTCATCAATTTTCTTCAAATTACATTCATTTCCTTCCATTCAGAACAATGGTGTTGTTACACATGTAACTGATCAATTTGTTATTGAGCAGCCTTATCTGTTGAGTGTACTTTCAGAAATCTTGAATGAGCGAATAGAGCATATTGTTGTTTCTCATGATTTTGCTCTAAGTATCTTTGGGATATTGAAGAGTGCTTTTGTGGTCGTTGACTTTTCAATAAGAGGGAAAAGTGATCTTCCGGTGGGGTTTGCTCCTATTGATGTTCTAGGATACTCTCTCACCATCTTGAGAGATATTTGCGCTTCTGATCACTTGACAAGCTCTAAGGAAGAAAGTTCAAAGGATGTCGTGGACGTACTTGTTTCCTCTGGGCTTATTGAATTTCTTTTGAACTTGCTTCGGGATCTTGAACCTCCAACGACAATTAGGAAAGCAATGAAGCAGGATCAGATCAAGGAGGGGACAATATCTTCTTCATTTAGGTGTTGTCCATACCAAGGTTTCCGGAGAGATATTGTTTCCATCATTGGGAATTGTGCTTATAGGAGAAGGTATGTCCAAGATGAGATTAGGGATAAAAATGGGATCCTTTTACTGCTACAACAGTGTGTTGTAGATGAAGATAATCCTTTCTTAAGGGAGTGGGGAATCTGGTGTGTGCGAAACCTATTGGAAGGGAATGCAGAAAACCAAAGGGCTATTACCGATTTGGAGCTTCAAGGAACTGTAGATGTTCCAGAACTTGTTAGACTTGGGCTTCGAGTAGAAGTTGATCCCGTAACACGACGCACAAAGCTTGTGAATGCCTCATGATATGTCAAGAAATGAAAGTAAAAGTTGCCACTTCTGGAGTTGACATACTGATTGTTCAGGAGACTTGTTTTTTGGTTTGCTTAAGATTGATTGACATGTTCAGGGATGTCCATAAGAGGTAACACACAGCTTCATCTTACTACATTTTTAGTAATAACTTCTACTTTACCTCATAGATTGATAGGTTTCAGTTTGTATAATTAGTGGAAAAACTTAATATTATTAGACTTGTACTGTTCAAATTCCTTAAGTATAAAATCTACCCATATGCCATTAAGTATTAGTAACTAATTTTTTGGAACTTCCATTGCAATGGGCTCAAAAGTGAACCTAGTTGAAATTTTGTGATTGGTGTAAAGTTTTAGTGGTAGAAAGAGTTAGATTTGATGAAAGATATCATGGGTTGCTAAAAATTTCTGATAGAAGTCCTGTTTTAGTTAATTTCTTCTTTATGGATACGTCCACCTCTGGCGCTGTATAATTGTAAAATAATGTTGTATTACCAGTTAGCTGCATTTCTTCTATCTTTCCTAATTTTCGCTTGTGGATCCTGCTTTCGCTTATTTCATACATATTCTGAGCTATAGGCTAATTCATCCTGTCATTTCTGGTAGGAATCATTAGCAACTTTCATGTTCAGAGAAGTGCATTGACTGACTAATACCTGAATTTTTATATTTATTCTCTAGGCTAGAGGTAAGACTCAACAAGCGCACAACTATTACTTACATAGACTCGATGGCAATTGACATAGGGCTAGCAAATGTGACTTGAAAAGGTGAGCCATAACTTGACCATCACAAGACTTCTGACTACAAGAATAGTATGACTCTTAATTAGATGAATAACTGTACATCATATTAATAATAAAAAATGAGATTCTCCTACATACAACTGATAAGTTTAGAACATCTTAAAGGGTGTCTACTGCCGGTGCTTGCTTGACCCAAACTAAAGGATAATTTCTTGAGATAGCTTTGCTGCAAATGCATTGAAACCTTTTGTTTTTTTTATAGTTGTAATCTTGAGATTCTGTTGCATCACTGTTTTTAATTGTGCATTAGGATTCTAAAGACTTTTTATCCAAGTGACCTTAAATGTCCTTAAAGCATCCTAGCTTTCTTTTGTCCTGTTTTGGTCAATTCATTATGAACTTGACTCTAGGTTGAACTCATGAAATTTGCTTGAGCAAAGCTTGAGCTTGATTCTCAGCTATGTACTTGGAACCACATAGTTCTGAGAGAAAAGGTAATCTTCTCTTGTAATCTGACTGTGATATCATGCAACTTAAGAGGCCATATGCTTGAACTTGAGAAATTGAAAACTCAAGTGCTATAAATAAAGGTCACTGTATTTTATTTCTGAAATAGCTTTAATAGAAAAGCTGTTGTGTATTTGACTTAGAGTTCTTTCTTGTGCCGGCCAGCCAATGCCTCTCCCTCCACATGTTTTTATTTTCCCCTTTTTTACTTTTTTCACCTTTCTCTAAAGAAAACTTTGATGGGGTCACTCCAGTCATTACACAAGTGCAAAGTTAGGTTTCTGGAATTTGAGAAGCATCCTAAAGAATTCCAAGAAGTAGCCTAGTGTTTAGTAAAAATCTTGTTTTTATTTACAATCTTTTTATCTTCGCAGAACTTTTTATTACTCCCTCAGATCGAGTCTCATTAGTTGATCATAGTATTGCGAAAATAATGCACCAAAAGCTATCTTAAAGTCCATTTTACTTGCAAGAATTATTAATATGCTTTTTTTTCTTTTCTTATAGCTTACTCCAAATTTAGATATTGCTAGTCAAAATCCCTTTTGTCAATTGCCCCTCTTATTAGTAACAGCAAAAAAATTTCCCAAGATAACGCAATCCCTACCTGAACCTGAAACAGAAGATGACACAAGGAAACCTCAAGCTTCTCTTTAATGGCAAATACTAAAAAGTTCCCTCCTTTTTTCTTTGTTCTCTTCTGTTGCTGCTTCTTCTCCACATCAAGTTCAAATTTTGTACCAGGTAACATATTTGAATCAATCTTGGAAAAAAAAAAGCATGCCTTTTTTTTTGTGGGGTTTCTTTGTTTTGTGTTTTCTTTCTTATGAATATGGTTCTTGAATGTGTTGCAGAAATCAAGTGCAGCAAGACAAAAATGAGCCATATGTGGGAGTGGACATAGGTCAAATGTTTCCAATTTGCTTTCACCTGCTGACTTGGTTGCTTTTTTGCAATTACAGAAGATAACACACATAAGGCTTTATGATGCTGACCGTGATATACTCAAAGCACTAGCTAAGACCAAAATCAGGTAGTGGTGGAGGTGGTGGAGGTGGCGGACAAGGACGAGGTAGAAATACTAATGATGAGAATGGTGGTGGTTCTGGTTTTGGTGAAGGAGAAGGCAGTACTGGATATGGTGGCAATTATAGTAATAAAATGGTGGCATTGGAATGTGATTTTGTATGGGTATGGGATTTGGTTTTGGCATAGGAACAGGTACAGTAAGTGAAAATTCTAGTACTGTTGATGAAGCTAGCAAGAATGGTGGAAAAACAACCTTTTAAGTCTCTCAGTGCCAACTTTACTCAACCTTAAAGCCATGTAAATTGTATTTGCTTTTTATTTCCTGCTCTAGTATTATTAAAGACAATAATTCGGATAAGATCACTGAAACAGAGAGAGATTCATGAGTCACAATTGTATTGTACAATGCCACAATGAGCAAAAGTATTCTGTCTTTGCATATTCATTTCAATAAAAGGAACTTTTACCATTTTTCTTCTTTTGTTTTTCCTATTTTGGTTGTATGATTGAACCAAAGTAGTTAGGGAGTGTACTTGATTTAATTTTTTATGACAGATGATTTCAAGGAGTTTTGCCCATGTTGAATAGCCTTTTGATCACCATCAGAATTCAGAATAGCATTCAGATATATGGTTTTTGATCATATATGCTCTGTGACTGAAAGTATAGCAATATGTTCAACAAAAGTTCACAGCGAGCAGTGTTCAAAGCATATATAACAGATTGAAACTTCAAACACACACATATATTATAACATGATATGATAATGTTCAATTCAAGCTAGATTGAACGCCACAACTTAATTCGTTCTTACAATGACAGGGAGCAATAATACTATTAGCTCCTTTTTATTATTGTCCTCTTGAATATATACACACAAAAGGAGAATCAAATATTGATCGATTCACCATTGAGAACATTACTTCAAAAAGACGAATATTGTGGTGTTCTAACATTGGCAGATCAAACAAGAAGTTTCAAATAGGAAGCATGTTCTTACTAGTCAAACATGCCTCAATGGCGTCACCAATGGTCAAAAAGACCCTCCCTTCAATTTTCTTCAAAAAATTGGCTAGCCTTAATTTGTGTATCACATGCCACCTTGGATTAGCTAGTGCCAACTGCAAAACAAACATAAACATTAATTGATTCATGCTGTTTATATTGAACAACACCATTTATTCAGATACTTTTCTGATTGCTACAACGAAATGTTATTATAGATGTAACATGTCAAATTGGTTTCAAAGAAAACTTGACGCTGTTATTGTAAAATGTAACTTGACGCTGTTATTGTAAAATGTTGTTATAGAGGATGAATTTTATAGAGAGGTCTGATCGCACGTACTTATTGTTCATTTTTCCTTTTTCATGAATTAGACATATAATTGAAGAGGATTAATAGTCACCTGCATTCCATTTGTTTCTAGGTCATTCTGCAGGTCCTCAAGAGCAGCTATGCTAGATGTGTCAATGTTGAGCAAATCTACATCCATCAACATTTCAATGTGATTGAATGTTAGTCAAGAAGCTTTTTCAAGAACTATATATAGACAATAACTTATGCCACCATAAATTACACCAAACAAGCTTTAGCTTGGACAATACTTACTTGACATGTCAAGAATAACTAGTTGCACTCTATCTTGATTAGCACTTTCCATGACACCCTCATCTTGTTCTTCCAGTGCTAAGTTTAATATCCTGGATAATAAACAACAAATTAAAGGCATTAAGATCACACTACCACAAAAGAGACGTTTAGTGGCAATATTTATTTCCGTAAAAGCATTTAACAGTATTTGAGTTAATGTCATTACATTCAAAATAGTTAAAGCCTTTAGCTACATTTATATATATAAAGTGTTGGTTATAAATACTCATATTTATTATTACCACTAAATATAATAAAGCGATAATTCTATTGTTGCCGCTAAATCCTTTATTTGTTTGAGTCAATAGATATAAGAGAAAAAAGACGAACAGAATAATATACTCTTAGTATAACTTGTTCAGTTGCATAGAATGGGAGTAAGGCTGTTGTTTGAGTCAATAGATATAAGAGAAAAAAGACGAACAGAATAATATACTCTTAGTATAACTTGTTCAGTTGCATAGAATGGGAGTAAGGCTGTCAAATTTTAATAGGCATAGTACATAAATATATATGTCGTTTAACTTGGCTTCAGGTGATATCTATGTTCTCCAATTTTGGTTGTGCACAAGTACACACTTTAACTTGTGGCATAATACACGTAGGACGCCACCTAGGACACAAAAGTGGCATAATACACGCAGGACACAAAAGTGTCTAGGACGCCAGTACGTATGACAAATTTGCATATCTATTTGTTCAATTTTATACAAGTTTAAGTGTCTACTTGAGCACACCCAAATTTAAAGAATATAAATATCAATTATAGCCAATTTACTGTACATATTTATATATTATGTCAAATTTAATACATGAAAGTGTAACTCACCCAACCTACTCAAATGTTTGATTATAAACCAAGTTGGTCCATTTTTAAAGTTGGCCAATTTGGGTAACCTCTATTGCCCAAATAATACAAATAAAGTTAATTTATCAAAATATTGTAAATAATTTTTTACTGTTTGCTTAGAATATAATAACAACACTTATAAATAAAAGATAATGCTTTTGTTAGTTTGATTTGGTAATTAAAGAAATTTATTTTATTAAAAAATGATTTGAGTAGGACAAATTGGGTTATAACCCATTGTTAAGCCCAAAGTGACCTATCCATCTTGACAAGTTTTAAGCAGATTGCATATGACTCAATCTATTTTAATTCGTAAAAAATTAATCCAACCCGCTTATTTGACAGTCACATAGTAAGATGTGTAGTTAAATTTTGAGGGCATACCTTCCTCTAATAAAGTTGGCATTTGCAAAACAAAGCAAAGCAGATTTGACTCTAACAATAAGAGCCCCAGGAGTTGTTGTAGCTATGGGATATTGTTCCATATCTCCAAACAAATCACTTCCTGGAAGCCTTCCTAGTTTTTCTGTCCCAGGCTGGATTGAGTTCAAAATTATCTTTGCAAATGATATACCAACCTGAAATAAAATTTAACATGTAAAAACTAGGAAGATCCATCATAAGTTTCAAAAGATTAATCGCATAAATATTGTGACATATTTAATAGTTTCTTACTTTGTGATTATGATTTCTAGTTATTGATGCTTAAAAACTCATTGAGAGTGATCATATTCATGTTTGTCATCACATATTTTAATATTATAGGATGAATTAAGGTGGAAAATAAGAAAACCATTTGTGGTGGTTTTAAAAGCTTGAAATTGACAAAAGAATTTTGTTATTAGTTGAATTTTTTGACAAATTGATGATTGAGGTTTGTTGAGGATGTCATTAATTATGAAGTTGTGGTTAAAATTTAAAGTTATTCCATTCAGATTTGAGCTATCTCGTGATGTTTTTGACCCATTTCGGATCGATTTCCATGGGTTAGATTTCGTAAGAGGCGAAACACAATTTTTATATAAGTTTGTAAGATGTTTTACAAATATATAAAAGTGTGTATAAACACCTCTTATGGAGTATTATTAATATGCATTTTTATACAAGATTGATACATTATTTACAGTTATGTATTAATCTATATATCAAGGGATTAGCTATGCAAGATTTAATTATTGATGCATTGATTATTTCATCTTTTATCCTGCATAAAATTATACACATATTTCCTCAAAATTATACGTATATTAGTTATGCAAGTTTTTAAATTTTTAACCGTATTAGGCGTGTTTAATTTTATACATAGCAAAAGACTACCACCAAACATGATATTAGTTATGCATGTGATAACAATGTAGCTCCTAACCATCTACCAAACCACCCCTAAATGTATAATATTGTATATCGGATGTATAAATACTACTTTTTCCTAAACACTAAGTTGTACAAAATTGAAGAAGAAGTTACATACCGCAAGGAGAAGGCCAATCTCAACAGACACAAAAAGGACACCAAGAAAAGCAGCAGCACAGGCAAGAAAATCCATCTTATCAACTTTCCATATGTATTTAGCTTCACTTATGTTGATGAGTCCAGGCAAAGCAGAGAGAATAATAGAAGCTAAAATGGCTACTGGAGTGAAGTACAATAGCCTAGTGCAAAATTCAAGTGATATAAGCACTGTTATAGCCATCACTATGTTGGACACTGCTGTTTCACAACCAGCACTGAAATTCACTGCTGTTCTTGAGAATGACCCTGCAATTGTATGCAGCATTTAGTACGTTCTCAATCATATAATAATTAGACATATTTTACAACTATATATACGGTTATTATCTATATTTTCAAAATATTATGTATCATTCCACTTATTAAGAGTTTCCTACCATTTGTTGAGGAAGATACACTTAGGTATACATGTATTTTTGCTACAAGATGCACTAAAATAGGGAGAGAGGCGAGGAAGATTCGTTATGTATCCTAGATACATGCGAATCACATGACTAGATACACATTAGATATATGTATATGTATGTATCTGGTGTGATTCACAAGTATCTGGGATACCAGATAAACAAGAGAGAGGCGAGCGAGATTGTATGTATCCCAAATACATGCGAATCCACTGGGATACAATGAATCTAAAACAAATTACACATAATTTTGACCTCATGTATCCTGAGATACATGTTTCTGGATGCACCAAAATCTGGTAAGATACGTAATATTGCAAACTAGAGTGTATCTAAGAAATTAACTTCTAAATTAGTGGGACTTATGTAAGTTCCCATAATATTTTTGACATTTTCAACTATACACCCAAAAAAAAAGAATAGAAAAGAAACAAAAGGTCCTAGCCCAACTTGTTTCTACAAGGTCATGACTATTTCTATAGGTAATTAATGTAATTTGATATAAACATTTAGCGCTATTAAATTGTATCTCTTGTACTTTTTAGCTCTTGTATTGCATACATTCATTCACAATACAAAAAATATAAGATAATACAAGATAGTAGGTCGATACAACCATTAGAGTGATACAATTGGTACAAGTATTTTTCCCCTATTTATTCATTCCCTGAATTGTATGTCTTGCTATGGAGTATCTTACAATGAAATATAGAATATAGAGATAGGTAGGGGGGGGGGGGGTGGGGAGGGGAGGTGAGAGAGGCGAGAGATCAATAGAGAGAGTGAGTGGGGGAGAGGGACAAGAAATGGAAATAAGGTAGAGAGAGAGGCGAGAGGGAGAGGGAGAGAATGTAGTGAGAGAGGGAGGATAGGGTGAGCGAGATTGGGATAGAGATGCTAGAAAAAGTGAAGTATATATATAAAATGTAATTTAAAAAAAAAATATAACTATAATTATTAAATATATAATACATGTTTGCTATATCATTAAAATTTCCTTAAAAGTACTTTATTTATTTCCGGAAACTCCTATTATATTTTTCAATTTTACATTTAAATCATTTCGATTATGCATTTCATTGAGGTTGGGATGAGACAAACTTTGGTAAGTAACAAGTTGGAAGCAATTTAATAAGTAATAAAAGAAGCTAAAAAAATATGAAGGAAAACTATAAACATTCTTATTTGTAAATTATAATTAATAAGTAAATAAAAGACTGACCAGTTGCAACATAACAAGAAGTTAATGATCCAGTAATGTTCATAACACCCATAGCCAGCATTTCCTTGTTTCCATCAAGACGGTATCCTTTCATAGTTGCGAATGATCGTCCAACTGCAATAGCTTCCTGTACGTTCAACATTATTTTTTAGAAATTTAATAAACTACAAAACTAAGCAACACTACAATCAACCGTCACTATCACTAGTCACCGTTTACAATAACCACCTTATATTACCACATGAATAACTACCACCAATGATCACCACTATCATTTAGTATCACTATCGCCAACTACGTCTGTCATTATTCACCACCATCACTAACTATCACTATCATCTACCACTATTATATTCTTAGTTGTCACCACCATCAACCACTACTATTAGTCAGTACTATCAACACTAGAACACCATCATTAGTCAATACCATCTCAAATGGACACTCACAACCATCTAGTCATCAACAACCAATATAATTTTAGAAAAGATTTTATCAATTAACATTACATTTATTTAGTATTTTATTAAATTTTAAATAAATATAATTTATATTTTTTGCACATTCTAATGTTGAAAAAAACAAACAATCTTTAGTAGACAACTCTTAATATTTAGATGCAATATATATTTAGATTCAAACATCTTAATCTTAATAAAACAATGCTTCAATCATAACGTACCGTGAGTGCGACAAGTGCAACAATTAGCCCAATTTTGGCAGCTTCAGCAGTATGTGGACTACTGAATTGTAATTCATGGAGTGAACTTGGGTTCAACCCTCCAGTGATGTGTTTCACTATCTTAACTCCATGTTTATCAGCTCTTGTCAAGAAAACAAGTAATGTTGACATTATTACAGACAGCAGTGGTGCCATTGCAGCTAACCAGAACAGTTTCTTGTACTTTCTTGCCTGAAAATATCAACATGGTGTTCAAAAAATGATAAATGTTCTTAAGTATAGACCAAAACACATGGTAGATAATATTTTATATAATATTTTATGCTCAGAAGCGAAGCCAGAGTTTTGGGGTCATTTGATTCGTGGACAAAGTTGTTCGGGGATTATAGTCCTGAACTCCTGATATTATAATTTCGGGACTATTAATATCAAGTTGAGTAGGATAAGGTGGGATATCCAGGATTAAGGTTGGGATTAAATTTATACCTACAAGTTTGGTTGAATGTATAAATGCATCCCAGACTAAATTTATACTTTCAACCAAACAAGTATAATTTTAATTTCAAACTTAATTTTGAAATTTCCACCTCATTCTGTGTACCAAATGACCCATTAAAATTTATGGGATTTGCCTTCTAAATTTGCCACTTATAGTCACTATAGTTATTCGATTTATAATTAAATGTTTATATTTATATATATAATGATTTTTTAAATAAAAATACAAGATTTAAACAAAGATTAATTCCAACTCCCAAGTAACTCTGTCCCTACTCCTATTCGAAATAACTGAATTATCACAACTTTTGATAGCATTTCTTCTTTTAGCATTTTTTTCTATAACTTTTTAAGACTTACGCCAATACTACCACAACTTTTCATTTAATCCACTAAAGTTGACCTTCTTCATTCAGTCTGGGATGGATAAAGAGTAACAGATACATAGTTGGATTCAAAATTTAAATTTTATGAGTAAACCTTTAAGATTTTCCTTACTGAAATCTATTAAAATTTTACAATTATGAGTTTAGACCTACTATACACTGTGAATTCTTTACCCGGTAAATTTATATTCTGCTTTGAAAATACGGTGAGTGAGATTACATATCATAAAATGGACATAGTTACTTGCCAGATAGTACTTGGTAGAAAGGATGAAGATCAGAAATGAACTCCCAATTATAAAGCTATAAGGATTCAACTGCCAAAAAAAACAAACATTAAAATTAGCTGATCTTATATATAGGCTATAGCTAATATAAAAAATATTAATTGAGAAACACAAAAAAGGAACAAATTGAATTTACAGTATGCATTGATTTGCAAATAGAAGTCAAGACAGAGATAATATCTGTCTTGTTTGTAAAATTTGAAATCCCAAGCAGTGATTTGAGCTGTTGTAGTCCAATCACACAAGCAGCACCAGCCATAAAACCAACAATAGCAGCATGTGACAGAAAATCAACCAGAAATCCCAACCTTTAATTAACGTCGGGTCAGAATTTTTATCAAGCTATTCAAAAGAGGTAAACTTGCGAAGAAATAAAGGAGGCAAACATCTACTACATAAAAAGTATTTTCGATAGTGGAATTTTTTTTTACCTTAGTAGGCCAAAAGCAGCTTGAAAAACACCCGCGAAGAAGGTAACAGTAAGCACGAGTTTTCGATATGCAATTGGATTAGTAGTAGGATCTTCAAGTTTCGGAATCATTGAGGACAAGAGTAGTGAAACAACAGCAACTGGTCCAATTGCTATATCTCTTGAACTCCCCATCATAGCGTAAATAAGTGGTGGAATAACACTTGTGTCTGATGAGGAATTAATAGACAAAAATGTTAGTAATATGTTTTAGTCTAATTTCATAACCATTTAGCTAGTATAAAAGAATCACTTACATAGGCCATATTGAGGATCAAGTTTTGCAAGAGTTGCGTAGCCAATGCTCTACATGAATAACGAAAAGATCAAAGTTGAAACAGGACAGATCACTTAGGTGTTATTAGTGGAAATTTAGTTAATTAAGTTACCTGAGGGATGCAAAGGCTTGCAAGAGTTAAACCAGCCAAGATGTCCCTTCTGAATTTTGTGACATTATATTCTTTACACCAAGAAAGTGGTGGAAATATAACGTTGAGAATCGAAACGAGTGCAGGAACTGGATGCTTTCCAAGGCATTGAATCTTGTTTTCAAGAGGACAGAGTAGTGTTTTCTTGAATGAAGACTTGAGATTAGAGAACAGTCCTGGTGGTTCGGGCACATTAAGTACCCAATCGCGCCTTCTCTCAGAAGCCACGGGTGTTTGAAGTGTTTGGGAGAACACAGAAAGTTGTACTTTCTCACTATCAGCAAAAGATTGAAGTGCTTGGGAGAAGTCTTTTGTGTTTGATGGATCAGTATTTGGTGTAAACTGTGAAGACTCTGTCTCACCTTCTCTTGTTACGGCCATTTTCTTAGTTTCTCTTTAGAGGAATGATTTCAAGATGAAGTTAATAGCTTGCTAAGGCTTCAAAGTGAATTGAAAACCTTTGACAGAGCTGAAGTTTTTCAAACCATACCTTCCAACTATTTAAAAGGCTTCATTAGCTTTATTAACTTGGAAAAATATTAATTTTCTGACTAAATTTATTCTAAAGAAAAGTGTTTCACTTATTAAAAACATATTTTTCTTTTAAGGGCTAGTAAAGGGATTTGACTTGCACGCAAGAGAAATGAGTTGTAAGGTAAATTACCCCAACAAATAAGTCAAATATTCTCAAGTCCCTCGTACATATAATTTTAAGACATATTATATAAACATGCCCTTTAACTTGGCTTCAATTGACATCTATGTCCTTCAACTTTGAATGTGCACAAGTATACACTTAAATTTATATAAAATTAAATAAGTAGACACACGTGTCCTATATATGAGGCATAATACACGTAGGATGCTACATAGGACACAAGATTGTCACGTAGGACTCCATGTAGGATGAATGTATCTATATGTTCAATTTTTATACAAGTTTAAGTGTCTGCTTGTCACACCCAAAGTTAAAAGTCATAATTATCAGCTGAAGCCAAGTTAACAGACATGCTTGTGTATATTATGCCTAATTTTAACTAGTTTTTTTACTACAAAATGGTCAGCACAATTGTTACTTTATGTTATGCTTGCTCCTAGTTTATATCAAAAGAACATGTGAAATTGCGAAGGATAATACCACCATTTGCTAAAGACATAATATATTAATATGCCCTTCAACTTGACTTTGACTCACATTTATGCCCTTCAATTTTGAATATGCACAAGTAGACACTTAAACCTTATACAAAGTTGAACAAATAGACACATGCGTCCTACATGACATCCTACATGTCAATTTGCATCATACATGTTGTCCTGCGTGTATTATACCACGTAAAACTTATATGTCTATTTGTTTAACTTTATACAAGTTTAAGTGTCTATTTGTGCACTCACAAAGTTGAAGGACATAAATGTGAAATGAAGCCAAGATAAAGGGCTCATTTATGTATTATACCTTTGCTAAATATCTTTAAGAACAATGTCCTAGACAAGTCTCAAAATTTCAAGTATTATTATGATTTTCTACAAGTTTTCCCTTGATGTATTATGTTAAAAACTCATCACCAACTTAATATCAAAACTAGGGTTGTTCATGGTTATGGTTAAAAAATCAAACCAAACCGCAATCCGAATCAAATCGATTAAAAAAATTGATAGTTGGTGTGGTTTGGTTATGTTTGGTTTTAAATTTTGAAAACTGATACTACTTGGTTTGATTTTACTAAAAAAATCCGCAAAAACAACCAAATCGAACCGAGAAATTTTATATATATATATATATATATATATATATATATTATAATTATTTATATATTATTCATAAATAAAATATAAATATTTTGTCAAATTTTAATTAACTTAAATCTAAACACTATCATTTTCTCAAGACCAACACTTAAATTTTAGCCCAACTATTAAAACCCTAAGACCAAGTCCATCAAAATCTATTACTTTAATCTTTACCTACCCTACGTCACATTAGATAGTCACACTTTCTCTTAATTGAATCATTTTATTCGTGTAATAATAACTCTAGTATTGCTTAATTAAATCCATAATAACTGTCTGTGGATTGTTCATGTATTAGGTGTATGTGTCTATAGAGATATGTATGCTCTCATCAAATTTACTTTATTACTTCAAAACTGAAAAAACCAAGAAATCCGAACCAAACCAAACCAAATTAACAGTTATTTTTTTTCATTTGGTTTGGTTTGATTTTAGAAATTTAAAAACTGATTAAATTGATTTGATTTTGATTTTAACCAATAGCCGATCCAAACTGAACCATGAAGACCCCTATCCAAAACAATGGAAAATCTAAAATGTAGTAATTCAAGAGAATTCATGAAATCAAAGAAGATTTTTAGTATGAAGTATATAAATGTTCTAGAAATAACTAGAAGCGTGAGTCTAGAAAAAGATAGTTAGGAATATTCAAGAAAAGAGTAGTAAAACCTCTTACTAAATCCTTTCATCACCACCTATAAATACAAGTAGTCGTTTGAGTTGTAAAAAAAAATTAAGGAAGAAATGAGTGACGAAGTGAGAAATAATTGAGAGCAACAATTAGAAGATTATTAAAGGGTGAGTGAAAGAAAATATCGAGTATAAAGGGTTGTAAGGTTGAAGTTAGTCCTCACATTTTGAAAGGACAAAATTCAAATTCTGAACAACCAATTGTGTCCAATAGTATTTCAACAAGTGGTATCATAGTCTCGTGGATCAAGAGAGATTAGAAATTTAAGGAAAATCCTACAAGCTATTGTCAGGGAGTATGAGTCAAGAGGCACTAATTAGTGGAAGGTTTGCAAGCACCCTCAATAACGTTGAGAAGTTCAACGCAAGAAATTTTAGATTGTGGAGCATAAGGATGCGATATTATTTTTTCAGTAATATTATTTTAGATTGTGGAGCTCAGACACCACCACCAACATATATCGATGCAACAAAAGAGTGAAAGATAAAATTGGAAAGACTATGTATACTTATAATGTAACAGTTGAGAATGAGTTCTCAACAGAGGATTAAGAGCATCAAGACACAAAAATAATATTGAGACACATTATCAACAATTCTCACAAAGAAGAATGATGTGAAATTACTAAAGTTCGAAAATGACTTTTTTTCAATCTGACATCAGAATCTGATAATTAGTCAATATTTTTCAAAGACAAAAACTTTATGAGATAAAATATCAAGATCAGATCTAAAAAATACCATTATAGAGACAAGGATGAGGAGAATAATTGTTCTTGATCTGAAGCCAGAGTATAAAGACATAATTATGAATATACACGGGTGGCTCATAAAACCAACTTTATCAGAATTGAAAAATTTATTGGCAAATAATGAAGAAGACTTGGAGAATCTATCTATTATCAAGATTTTTTTTTATAATAGATGAAAGTAATGTTGTCTTAAGAAAAAGACCAAGCTTCAAAGAAAGAATGAGGAGAGATTCACGACCAGAGGGAGGCTGGAAGAATCAACATTAAAGAAGCTAGCGAGTCAGCAAGCAGATAAACCAAAATTTCAACAACCTACAAATTAATAAGTGCTATAATTGCGAGAAGAAAGGGCATAACGCTAGGGATTGTTGGTACATGAAAGTTAAGGTAATATAGACATTTATATTTGAAACAAGCAAGACGAAGAAGAAGCTTTCCATTTAACAACTAGAAGAGATTACCTTTCAATATGGTAAAGAAAGTGAGTTAGCACTTGAAATTGTAAAGGGGAAATTAATCGATTATGAACATGATTGAATTATTGATTCAGAATACTTCAATTACTTGATCGACAATAAAAAAAGATGTTCAATATGAATTAATATAAATGTGGTTGAGTAGTGGTAACAATAAATAATTTATAGAATTGCAAATAACTCATATTGGCACAACTTCATGCCTCATAAAAACTCAAGACAAGAATAACTTCAAAATGTCTACCATATTCCTTGTATGAACAATTTATTGTATGCGATGCAACTAACAACGTCGGACAACTATATCATGTTTGGGATAAATGACGTAAAAGTATATCAAAATTTGAAAGTTACAATCTCGTCAATCATGAAGAAAAGAATATTAGAGTCAATCTATGTCATGTTAGTCTAGATAACTTATGTGGAGAAAACTCAGAGTAATAGAACATATGATCTATAACATGCACGTGAGCTATAGCAAACTAACAATCATGATGAACCAATCAAAATTAGAAGGTCTTCCCCAGCTTGAGATTATAAGAGACCCTACTTGTGTTGGATTCCAGTATGGGAAAGTACGTTATCTTTCATATAGAGCGCCAAAGTATATATCAAGACAAGGAGATACTAAAATGGGTGCACTCCAGTGTATTTGGACCATTAAATCCGCAAATCATTAACAAATATTGATACATGGTAACAGTTATTGATGACTTCACAAGGTACTAGTAAATTCACTTCTTAAAAGAAAAGCTTAAAGAGTTTCAACATACTATGGAGAATACTATTGGAAGGAGAGTAAAAAATGTCTATGTACGATAATGGGGACGGGGGGAGGGGGGGGGGGATATGCATCATGTGAGTTCAGTGACTATCTTCAAAAAGATATGGTAAGGTGATAATTGACTCGTCTAAATACGCCAAAACAAATTAAATGGAGTAGCTGAAAAAAAAAATAGCAGAAATATGCAAAAAAATGTGTAATGCATAGTGTGCATGTACCAACAAGGTTTTGGGTAGAAAGCATGAATACCATTGTCCACATTATTAACAGGCTACCACAAGTGAGATGGGAATTCATCTCACCATTCGAGAAGCTCAAGAAGATGATGCCTATAGTAGTTGATTATTTGGATGCATGCGCTATGTGTTCATGTCAGATCATCTTCGCAACAAATGTAATAAAAAAATTGTTCGATGTATCTTTGTCAATTACAACGAACAAAGAATAAAGGTGTTGTGGTCCTACCATTAATCATATATATGTGTCAAAAATGCGATGCTTAATGAAACATCCTTGTGGTGGTCAACTAAAGTTATTCCACTAGATTTAATAGAAGTTGAGCAAAAGTTGCGAGATAAGCTCAAAAAAGAAGAACAAGAGAACAAAATAGAAGCTAACCAAGAGACAAGATGAGAATCTGAATCACCTATACTAGATATATCTTCAAATAAGGAAAAGAAGAATTCAGGGGAAATCGGAGTTTGTGAAACTCCAAATGCGTTGCAAGAAAAAGTCCAAGAAACACTACAACTGCAACTAAGGAGGTTTACACGATTAAAATATCCAAACACCAAGTATATAGATACAACATCAGTAAATATGGTCGATGTCAAAGAAGCTGCCACCTCTGAAACAAGATACAAAGAGTAGTAATTAGAAAAAGTCGATGAAAGAAAAGATTCACAAAGTGCCTAAATATCAGGATGATTTCAAAGTTTTGGGAATCGCCAAAGTGACGATAAAGAATAAATCAAGTTGATGCCGAGACAGAGTTAAAAAAGTCATCACCAAATTAATCTCCGAGACAATGGAGAATCTAGAATGTTTAAATAATTCTAAAGGGTTGAACAATTTTATTTCTAGAAATCAGAAAAAGATAGTTAGAAATATTCCAAAAGAGAATAGTAAATATTTCTCATTGGATTCTTTCATCAACACCTATAAATAAAGGTGATATTTTAGTTGTTAACATAATAAGCAAAAAGTAAGAGATCAAGTGAGAAATAATAGAGAGCAACAAACAAGCTAAGGTTGTTAAAGTGTGAGTGAAAGAAATATCGAGTAAAAAGAGTTGCAAGATCGAAGTTAACCCTCGCTTTAATCAAAATAATAAAATTCAAATTGTGAACAAACAATTGTATCCAACATACCAATTACCCAACAAAATATTCAGTAGACAGTACAGTTTCTTCTTTTTTTAAAAAAAACTTATTCGACTCATGTTGAGCACTTGGAATGTAATATTATCTTCATGATGCATTGCGTGAATTTGAGGTAGCCAATCCTAGAAAAATTGTAGAAAAGGTGAAGTGTACCCTCCCTATTATTTCTATTTTTCTACAAGTTTATAAAAGTGAAATATTCTCCACCCACAAAATGTTAATCACAAAATAGTAATGGTACCATCTACCAACTTAGCTAGAGCCTAGAATGCATCTATGCAAAGGTCACCAAGGGATATTGATGTAATGCTTCATTTTTTGCATCTTTCATTTGGATATTGATGTAATGCTTCATCAAATTCTTATCTCCTTTGGAGGTTTTTATTCTCCAATTAGTCCTACCATTTCCTCATTCAAACTTAAGCACACATGAAACAAGTTTCAAGTTTATCTTCTTATCTTGCTCATAAAAAAGTATGCAGCCTATGAAGAGCTAAGAACAAGTATTTGCACTTCTAATGTCATACATTTATAGAAGCATTTTTTGTTAAATTTAGATAAAAGGTTTGAAATAGTCTTTTATTTTTGAGCTTAGACTCAAAGTCATCTTTGTTCGTTCACATGGTAATTGGTACATTATGTTAATAACAGCTCCATGTTTGCAATTTGATTTTTTTCCAAACGTTAGTCTATTTTTTAACATTGATTTCCTCCACAGTCTAGTGTATGGAATGCTTAGTTCTTTCTCTTTGTTGAGTATAAACCACGTTAAAGAATGTTACAAACATGCAGGGTTATTAATTAATGTACCATATAAAAAAAGGAAGGGATTGGATGGTGTGAATGGAAAATGATGGGATTGACGAGACGTCTTATCTCAAATTTTACGCACTGAAAAAGATTTGAAATCCTCTTCCCCTCTTCTTCTATATTGTTTTCAAAAATAAAAGCAAGTGTTTAGTGTGATTTGCATCATTCTTTGAGTTCACTAAAATTTTGTAATTTGAAGAACCGCTATTAGGAGTCGTTTGGTTTGAATTCAAGTTATGACGGGATTAGTTATGATGGGATAAATTATGATGGGATAAGTTATGTTGAAATTATATTTTATTGAGTGTTTGGTTCGTTATATTCAAAATAATAGATTTTGCATAAATTTTAAGAACAATTTATTTGTTTACAAAAGTACCATTCATGAATGTGAAAGTGATGTATAAAAACGGGTTTAAAAGGATATTTTTGTCATTACTTATTTTATCTCGGGATAAGTTATCCCGGGATTACTATACCACCCAAGGGGAGGGATAACTTACCCCGATACTAATTATTAATCTCGGGACACATTATACCGAACATGCCAACCAAACGACAAATGAAGTGGCACTACAATTTAATTCTAGGACTATTTTATGTTATAATCCTACACACCAAACGACCCCTTACACAATTACTTGTTCCATTCTGTATCATGTGAGGAATTAGTCCCAACATCTTAGACAATAGTGAGAAGATTAAGTACACACGGTGTAATTTCAAAATTAATTTAAAGCTACCATTTAATTGCAAATTCTGTTTTCTTAAATCTGATTAAGGATATAAAAAAAATAACAACTATGTTAAGAGAACCAAATTCTTATTTACTTCGATTGTATTTTTTTTCTAATTCGGGGTGTCAGGTACTCACGTTAGGGTCCAACTAAATTCTGATTTACCCTAGAAAGACCCATATTGAGGTAAAATACTTCCTAACAAAGACAACTCCATATACTCGAACTGGTTAAAGATATAGAAGTACTTACCATTCCACCACAACCCTAATTGATACTTCGATTATATCTCCAATAATATATTGTTTCACGAAGAATATATAACGATCAAAGGTACAAAGATTTGGTGGTGTTTCTTTAAAGTCAAAATAGATCACATAGACATGCATAATCCGAAGCTACATTCAAATAACAATATATCACTTCAAAATTGACTGTTGTTTGTGCTCCATTATTAACTACTAGTACATGTATGAGAAAAAATATTCTAAAATCAACTCTCTTTTGTGTTCCATGGTCCACAATATTCTGATGACGCTATTTAGTTAGTGAATAAATAATTAAAGTGCTACTAGCTTAATGAAAAGTTAAAAATACCTTTATGTCAGAGGACAACTATTTACTTTGTGGAATTGGTGAACCCTATGTTACATATTTAGCCAAATATCCTGTCCATATACAACATTTATTACCACCTTGCCTATTTAACAGGCTCTATTCATTTATCAATGCTTTAAGGTTGGTCATGATGTGATATGTCATGGATGAAGTAGCATGATCTTCACAGGTTAATGGTAGAGTGTATATAATAATGTTTTTTGAGAAAAAAAGAGAAGAACTAATTAAGTCATGATATACATACCAAGGGTTTAGTCAACTTTATCCAAACCTACATGCTAAGGGATAATTGTAGCATTTGGAGATATGAGCTAGATTGACTCAACTAAGGTTAATTATGCCACCAAATCATGTGGTGTAGTGGATGAGAGAGCTTCTTCCTTAACTAGATGTCTCGGGTTTGAATCTTGGGTAAGAAAAAAATCTTTCGTAGAGAGTGTTTTCCCCTTAATGATGCCCTAAGCAGCACAAATCCAGAATAATCAGATTCTAATATGGATACTAAACAATATAAAAGACAAAAAAAACACTAGGGTTAATTATGAGGTATCTTGGTGATTGTAATGGTATTCTATTCTTGAGGTTTACAAGAAGAAGAATCTAAGAATAGTGCTCCCTCTGTCCCAATCATGTGACATAATTTTTTTTTAAGTATAACACATAAATATGCTCTTTAATTTGATTTTTGCAGATATTTATTCTCTTCAATTTTGATTGTGCACAAATAAACACTTAAATAGTTATGGAATTGAACAAGTACATACACATGTCCTACATGACATATTATACATGTAGAATGCCATATAGAACACAAAATTGTCATGTAGGACAAATGCGTCTATTTGTTCAATTTTATACAAGTTTAAGTGTCTATTTGTGCACAAAAATAAAATAAAATTAAAGGTCATAGTTTTCCGCTTAAGCCAAGTTAAAGGTCATGTTTAGTATTATGACTTTTTTTTTATCCTTCATGAATGATTTATACTTATAAATATCTAAGATTTATTTTGGACCACAAAAAGATTGATTTTTCTTAATTTTTTTTATTATAAATGATGTCACATAAATTGAGACTGACAAACAACAAATTGACCATCTAATTTGGTTCCTCCAAAAGGTGTAAATACTATTCCACTTCACGTCGTGTGATTTCCTCAACCTACCACATTTCTCCATTAAAATTAATGGTGTTCGCTTTTCCCTATTCAAATCATGACCAACTAATTAATCTTCCCCATATTTCAGTCTCTATACACATCTCCACTATGGATGAACTATATCAACTCTAGAATATCATAATAAGTAATCAACCTGATTATTATATATATTCCTTAATGACTAGCAAAGACAAAAAACAAGAAGAATACCATTTTGTTAAGTCTGATTAAACTGTTCAGATATATAATATTAGCCATATATTTAGATATAATCTTTATTATAGAATAATTGTTTATTCAATTTTAATAAAAGTTTTAATAGATCATATATTCGTTTATTGTGTCTGCTTACTTATATAGTAGATGATTTAGTGTATAAAGTTTTAGCTTATATACAGAGGATTAAATTATCGATTCTTATAAGTATAAAGTTTTTTGTTCACAATCTAAGATGAAAATTGGACATGTCATCGGTACGATTGTAGCACAAGATTATATATAATTTATTTTGATTATGAGAACGGTATAGTTCCAACTTATTGTGCTACTGCATTTTGTGTGTATTGAACGGGACTAAGTAGAGATAGTTGTTTTAGACTGATTGACAAAAGCATATTCTCTAAAATGTTAAATGTACTTATATTCTCAATCCTGATATAACTATTATCATCTGTATATATTAATTATTGTTTTGAATTATTAAAAGGTGAGATTCTGAGAAAGGTCAATATGTCTGGTAGATTGGATGATAATAATATATATTGGTGAAATAATAAGTTAGTTGATGAAATTCATGCCTCTATATAGAAATTGATGATATGCCTTTTTGAGAAGCTTATAAGTTCTCGTCATGTCAAATCTTGCAAGTGGATTTATGAATCCAACACATGAAATAAGTTATGCAGTGCTTTAAAGGAAATTAATCATTGAATTAAATCAGTACTTTAATTTATTGACTGGTATCTGTAATCTTAACATGGGGAATTACATTAGTATTTAATGGGAAATTTCGAAATATAAATTGAGGAGTGCAATTACGAATTTCTAGTGGAATGATTTGTAATTTATTATGGTAAGAATAATTTAAATTAATTATTTGGAATTATTTCCATAATAGGAAGCCTTTATAATTAATTATGTGGTCTCTACAGTGCCCATATTTAACTAGAACTCAGAATCCTATTTCTGAAGGAAAAAGGGGAGACAAACGCAAGTTTTCTTTTAAAAAGAAAACAAGCGTGTAATATTGTTTTTGAAGAAAAAAACGTGTCTTTTGGTTCTCCTCTTTTGACTGGGAAGAAATCTCTATAATTAGGGATTCTTCTAACCCTAGGAAAAAGAGAGGTTTTCTATACGATACCTGCCCACCCAAGTATGGAGAGGGTTCGGATGTGAACTTGGGATCATTGTAGAAGACTGCAAAGTTGTTGGCTATCTTGTTTATTTGCTTGAAGGTATGTGGATTCGCTTGAAGGTACTTGCTCATGCTTTAAGACGTAATTCTTGAATTAAATTTCAGTACTTTATGTGTTCTAGCATGATTATATGTATTCTAGCATAAACATGATTGATTATCTATTATTCATGTAAGTAGTATAATTCTGGTATGCTTCCGATGTGCATATAGTTTTCCAACATAAACTACCTCCTCGGTTAACTTTTACTTGTTCATTAACGCACAAGTACCCCCTAGACTATGACCGAAATTTCTGAGACCAACCTTAACTAAACTAAGGTCCGATTACCCCCTCGAACTCATTTTTATTGTAATTTTGTACACATTTTGGTTTACGTATCACACTGCGTGACTCCACATAGTTGAAGCGCGTAGGAGATGTTTGGATGTCACGTAAGCCAAAAAAGTGTACAAAATTACAAAAAAATGGGTTCGAGAGGGTAATAGGACCTTAGTTTAGTTAAGGTGTGTCTCTGAGATTTTAGTCATAGTCTAGGGAGGTACTTGTACCATATCCCTAATAAATATATTTTCATTTTTACTTGTCAGTTTTTAGATACTCCCTCTCCCTAATTACTTGTTCACTTTTCATTTTTTAGTTGTCCCTAATTACTTGTCCATTTTGACAAATCAAGAAAGGACAAAATATTTTTACCTATTATACCCTCAATTAATTACTTTGAAAAAGGTATAACTTCTTTAAAATCTTAAGTTTTTAATTCATTCACTTCATAATTAAAGGGGTAAAATGATAAAGTCACTATGTCAATAATTGTTTTCTTAATAGGTGTGTCAATTCAAAAGTGGACAAGTAATTAGGGACAGAGGCAGTATTAAGGAAAAAAGACAATTATTTTTTTCATATTTTATTCTTAGCAGTTAGCATAAATCATTTTGCAAGATTTAATACTAAACATAAATTAATAGAGATATTATGATAAATAGTCATGTCAATAATTTTTTTTTTCTTAATTAATAAATATGTCAAATCTAAATATGATAAGTAAAAGTAAACGAAGAAAGTATTAGTATATAGCTAGATTTGTTTTTTTATTTCCTTAGCATTTACTCACAAAAATCTCAATAGCATATAAGAATTTCGATACTCCATTTATATATCCATCCTTATTACTTAATTATGTGATCATATTTTAACTTTTCGCTAATTTTTTTGCCCCATTCTATTCGGCATTTGAGCAAGCCTATATTTTAACTTTTCACTGCATAGAAAAAAGCCTTTCATCACATTTTAAAAGTGTCACACGAAATTTACTTTTGTGGTGTATGTTTATGAAGAGACTTTTTTCTTTAATCGTCACCTGCTTTGATATTGCTAAAATTTCAAATTATACTTCTCGTGAGCAGTGTAGTAGAAGAAGGAAATAAGGCAAGACATTTTATATAATATTAGGTAAGACGTAAGTTTCGAGACATGAAATGTAATAGCCCATGACATGACTTTTTAATTAATTATAAGTTAATACAAATTGTATAATAACACCAAAATATAGAAAGTACAGTAAAAGTTTT
This sequence comes from Solanum pinnatisectum, assembly GCA_035578085.1. Classification (NCBI taxonomy): domain Eukaryota; kingdom Viridiplantae; phylum Streptophyta; class Magnoliopsida; order Solanales; family Solanaceae; genus Solanum; species Solanum pinnatisectum. The sequence continues at coordinate 40,579,225 of CM069079.1, read as the reverse complement.
ATGAAGAATTAAAGAAATTCACGGAAAATAAAATATCAGCCATATTCACTATTTGAAACAAAGGCATTTTCTATCGTATATCAATGAAAATTTTATGTTATAAAATATGATTTTCATATTCATTTTTTACCTAATTAGCTCTTTGGAAAAATGCATGTGGAAAATTGATTCTCACATAAGCTTCTTAATTTTTCCTTGTGAATTGAATACACTATTAATTTTCTTTTCTCACCGATTCAATTAAAATAGTCATTGAACACCTCCCTATTAAACCCATACTCTATCAACCTCTCTAATACTAGCATAACTCTAATTGACAACCAACAACCCCTTATTTCTCAGCAATATATCTCATGTGTTTTATTTTTTCCTTTTCTATTTAATCCAAAATAAACAGGGAAATAAAGAATTATAAAGAATATACATATTTTATAGATTTCGAGTAGATCGTCTGCGAGACTCCAAATGGCAAAGCTAAAAACCCCAAGTACTAAGAAGATAATAGTTTTTAAAAAGATGCATAAATATATTAAAGTTAATTATCCCAAATATATATATATATATACATAAGAGAATTAATTTGTTAATTAATAATCAGGCATCAAATCTTTCACTAGTAAACTTTTTGGACAAGGAGAGGAAGCAAAATGAGAACTATTTTTGGCAAAATAAAAAATACGAATAATAGATGTACATGTCAAAAGGCGAAAAGGAAATCGAACTTCTAAAAGTATTTTTGTAGTTTACTTTTACATGCTTATTTTTGAATATATATTATTATTATTATATATATACACACTAAAATAGGGAGAAAAAGAAAAACAAAAAAGCAAAAGGCAAAAGGCAAAAAGAAATGAAAGAAAAATAGAGAAGCCATTCAAAATTACACTTTTCGGACCCACATTTTCTCTGTATATTTCATGTTAGTTCGGAACGATCCACTTAAATTTGCACTTCGATTATTTCCTGAGTTGTTTGTGGTTGATTAGAAGGTAAGTTGTTTTTATATTAAATGGTATATAAGTAATATTTGTTTTCATCTTAATTTATGTAATATATTTGATTAAATACGAATTTTAAGAAATATACAAAGATTTATAATCTTTCAAAATTATCGTTAAAATAAATATTTTTTTTAATAAAAGAGTACATTTTTTGTGGATCTTTTGGCCAAAAAAGTGAAATATAACCTAAGTAAATATTGATAGTGTCATTAAATATTTTGCAAAATAAAGAAATATATAATTCTCTTTGGGATAGACTGAAAAAGAAAAATATGACATATAAATTTAGATAGAGTGAGTGCTATATTTCGTGGCATTCTTTTACAATATATAAAATTAATACATGCTTGATGTGTAAGTTAGAAACTCACAATACTAATATATATATATATATATATATATATATATATATATATATATATATATATGTGTGTGTGTGTGTGTGTGTGTGTGTGTGTGTGTGTGTGTATAGAATTCTTTGATTGGACCACGTCAGTGCTATATTCGTCTGTGTTGGAGTATTAGATGGTCTGAGAATAAAATCTCCAATTAGTGGTTCACCCATTGTCCTTGAAGAGAATCAATTAGCTTCATTGGAACTTACAGAAAATAAATTTTCATCTAACTATAACATATATAGACTTTTTTACAATTGTTATTGATGAATTTTGTGGGTTATATTTTCCGATTTAGTTGTATAATATTTATTTTATACTCACTAAGAAACAATTTAGCCATCAATTGATCAAGTAAACTGTTAAATTAGGTCTTGGGCCTAATTCACACTCCAAAAGCTAACTCGAATGGTGGAGGATTGCCCAAACCTTATAAGGAGTCCACTCATCTCATTAACTACCGAATTTAACATACACTTTGGAAAAACTGTTTCCCCCTAAATAAGTCTTACGCGGCGCAAATTTAAATTAGTTGGGGCTCCAGTGCAAGTATTAAGACTGGGAGTGTGTGTGGTAGGAAGGAATATGTTTTCTACCGAAAATGAATTTCTAGAAAATATTTCTTGATAAACAAGTGAGTTTCTTACTGATTTTCTAGTGTTTGATAATCAAGCAAAAAAATATTATGCCAAAACATTTATACTTATCTAGCAAAACTCTATGGCGACGGGATGGGATGGGAAGGGGAGTTGGGGTTCAATTCGGGAGGGTACAGTGGGATGGTCAAGGGGGCATTGGATGGGTGGGGAGGAGACAATAAATTTAGAATTCTACCAAAATAATATACGACAAATGTATATATAATTTTACATATGATATATAATATACATATTTTATACATAGTATATATTTGAGCGGCCTAATATGTTAAAAGCCCAAAAAGAAGAAAAAGCTAATGGGCCGAATGATGAATGGACTGTTAGCCCTAGATGGACTCTTGTTAAACAGCAATTAGGACAATTATTTCTGCTTCAAGTTTTTCTACTTGAGTTGTCAAAACTGTCTGAATATTGCCTATCAACTCTACAAAGTTCAAGCAACATATATATATATATATATTCTTGGGAGTCTAGACAATATTCAAATATAATTGTTTTTCCAAGTTATAAATCCATTTTTCATTTTACAAGTGGAGCTTCTTCTTTTTGAAGTTATGATGATCTAAAATATATTTGGTAATATTAGTCATGTGTGAACACAGTCTCACAATAATAGCTGAAAAGATTGAAAACCTACCTATAATGCATAAAATCTCTGAATGGTGTGTGACATTTTGAAGAAAATCGTACGAACAATATCACACCTTATTATTACAAGTACTTTTGGGCTGATTTAGCCCCATAATTAGTATTCACAACAAAAGGGACTAAAAGAACACATTTCACTTAAAGATAAATTTCAAGAATAACCACTCATCTCATAAATTATTACAATATTGCAAGCTGCTGTTAAATGACAATAATTAATACATAGAAAGAAGATTCATTTAAAGAAAAACAAGGGCAGATGAAAATAGTTTATCAAAGAATTAATAAATTAATTAAACAAAGAAATACCAAAAAAATAAAAGATATGGGTAATTTCTTTGCTACTAATTCCCACAATTATATGCTTCTCTTTTTCTCCATCCTATGCAAAGATCTTCTTCTCAATGCATTGAGTTGCCTTTCCCACACATCCTTATGAACAATTCTACTACTATTTTCTGAAGAGTCCCTCAAGCTTAGCTGATAATCATAATTTTCGCGTAAAATAGGATCAGAGAGAGTCTCGTAGGCCTTTTGTAACTCAATAAATCGTCTCGTGGATTCTTCTTTGTTTGAATGATCATGGCAAACATCAGGATGATATTGAAGAGCCATGCATCTATAAGCTCTCTTTATATCATTAATCCCTACATTATTAATATTCTCGGAGCGTAGAGAGAGAACTTCATAGAAATTGTTGGGTTTTCCACTTTGCAAACATGATGTTATTTTCATTTGATGATTACTAGTAGTCTTCCATTTGTTCTTTGTGAGTTTTGGAATAATTTTGTTCATTTTCAATGAAATAGTGATCTCCATTGTCATGAATGTATGTGAGGAATATTAATGTTTGACAAAGAAAAATGAAATAGTAGAAACATATATATAGTGAAGGTATATATATATGTGTATAAGCATGATTAAATATTAATTTGTATGGCTAATTACACTATGCTAGCTGGTGATTTAATTCTTAATAAAATTAAAAGATTTCTTGTTAAGACGCGGTTTTATATATGTATGTTCAATGGTAATTTGGCGTGAAGTTATCGTCTTCTCATTCATGTTGGTTTTCTCTTCATTTGTTATTCTGTGTGCCACTGTAATTAATATATATATATATATATATATATATATATATGCACACTAATTTGTAATCTATCGGTTTATTCAAACTTGTTCATTATTTTAAAAATAGATTTTTAATTTTACTTGTCATTTATAACATATTAACAAAAGATAGTTATTCTTTTCTATGTTTTATCATTACTCATTAGCATTAATTATTTTTTTTTCCAAAATTTAATATCAAACATCAATTAATAGATATAGTATAGTAAAATAATCATATCAAACATTATTTTCTTCATTTGTATGATTCAAATGTGATACGTAAAAATAAATGGGAGAGTATGTTTTAGATTGTTAGTTGCAATTTCAATGATAATCATTATAAAAATTAAAGAAAAATCTAATTCAAATAGGTACATTTTAATAAATCCAAACTATGTTGCGACACAAAAGCCAACCATTAAAAGATTATAACAAACCCCCATCGCATATATAACTGTCATTTTAATTTTCATGGTTCATTAAAATAATAATAAATATAAATTTAATTTATTAATTTATTTTTATTTAATAAAACAAAATTATTTCCTCCTTTAATACGGTGCTAACTTTTATTATTATTATTATTATTATTATTATTATTATTATTATTATTATTATTATTATTATTATTATTATTATTATTATTATTATTATTATTATTATTATTATTATTATTATTATTATCAATTATTTTGAGTTGAAATGACGGTTAATTTGGGACAGAAGAAATTTTCTATTTTGTTTAGCTAAATGCTTAAATACATTGAGAAGCTCCAACAGACATGTTGAAATCGATTCAAAATACGTTCACACATTTTCTCCATTAATTCCATTTTAGTTAATCACTCTTATTTTTTTAATGACACTCTCGTACGCATGACTTTTGTACACTGGTTAGAAAATTGATCGTTTAGCCCAACAATACATAAACTACGTTATTAGACATACATCACTACTATATATATTAGTTTTACCTCTACTTTCAAACATTTATATATATTATCACTTTTAATATTTTATATCATATATTATTGAAGATACAATAAATACCCATATTAAAACTAAGATTGATTAATTATCTTTACATTGAAACTTCAAAATTAGTATTTTAATTAAAAACAAATATCTTTCTCTCAGAGAGTATGAGTTATGGTAAAACTCAAACTCTAACTCTAACTCTTCCTTTGAGCAATCGAAATTTACTGAGAAGAAACACTCCATTAAAATGGATGTTCAACACCTTGTCAACACACACACCAAATTCTTAGCCTTTGATTTTCTCACTCTCAAACTAATTTTTTCTCATAAGGGGAGACACCTCTCGCGCGTAGAGACAATGGGTATCATTGTAAGCAGAGATTTCAAGCCCAATAATCCAATTCGACATTGACAACGTTATGGGTTGTTGTAACGACCGGCTTCCGTCGTTATAGAAAAGCCATCGGGGAAAAATTTTGGGCCGGAAAACTTTTTCATAGTAACTTGAAATTTCCCAACCTAGTCCAGATTTGGACTAAATCGGAGTCAGTAAGGTCAAGGGAAATCTGGTAACAATGGGGTGATCTAATTATGATTTTGATCACATGAGTAGATAGCTAAGACATTAAGGAACCCGTACGACTTTACGAAATTGAATTCGAGCTAGTAGAACTCCCAAAATTGATCTTAGCATGAGAGTGTAGTTTCTGAGTGTCATGGGATGAAGGTGTGTTGTGAAATGGGGGTTTGGAAATTCTTTATTTAGCTCTCTGTTCCTTGCAAGCTGCTATGGCGGGATTTTGTGCCGCCAGGGCGGGGCCGCTGTAGCGGGATGAGGACCGCTGTGGCGGGACAGTCGCGATTTAAGTCGGAAATAAACCCCAAAAATATTTTATTCTGCATTTTCCGATTTTGAGAGCTAGGAGACGACCCCAGGCAAGTTCTTGACCCTTTTTCACCATTCTTAAGGCTAAAAGAAAGGTTTTAACTCCCCGAATCCATTTTTCGATCCGTAGAATGTAAACTAGTGGGTAATTATCTATGGGGGAGGGTTTTGATATGGAAATTATGGTGGAAAAAGCCTTAATTTAGATATTGGGATCATGGGTTTGATCTATGGTTGATAGTGTTAACTTTAATTCGGGTAATTAGACATCGTTATTGATTCCCGTGTTATATTGATTGTTTGTAGACCAAAAATAAGCGGAAATAATCCAAAAATGGAAGAATTGAGTTTCTTAGGGGATTCAAGCTTTGTTCGAGATAGGTGATGATTATGATTTCATGTTGTGTGATATATGTTTGTTCTTGCTTCATTATGATGCATGTATGTATGCGAATGTTGCATTATTGATCACACAAATTGTAAATGAGGATAGTTGAATGATTGAATGCCATGAATCATGACTTGATTGTATGATTATGAGAATATGCTTGTGATTGTGATTGTGTCTTGTTGAATGGATCGGGTGTTGCGTTCTAACACACTAACTGGGATCGGTTGCCACGTACCGACATAAATATTGGAACGAGTGTTACAATCTGACACATTAACTTGGAACGGATACCACTTACCGGTACGCTTACAGTTTGGGTGTGGGTTCCATGAGATTTGAGAATTGTGAACTTGATTGTTATTCATACATGATATTGATATTGTATATGTTCGGTGTATGCATGTTATTATTATGTTGTAATGGCTTATGTACATTGCACTTATTGGGATAACCGTATGATCCTACCAGTACACTGTGGTTGTGTACTGATACTGCACTTGCTCTTTCTTTGTTGAGTACAAGACATCTTCAAGTGGCTATTGACAAACCTCGTTTAGAAGATCAATGATTGTTTGAATTCAAGGGTGAGCCAGTTCTTCCGGGCTGCCATGAGTTCTATTTTCGTTTATGCCCCCATTCCGGACTTAAACTAGTACATTAGGATTTTTTATGTTTAATTGGGTTGTACCCATTTTCTTAGACTTGTTAAACTTAATATGTTTTGGCACATTGACTTTCATATTCTTGGTAATGTTTTCGCATTTGTTTTGTTAGACTTTTGTTGGAGTTTATAGGAACTCCCTATTTTTCTTTTCTTAGACATTGAAACCCGTTTCCGTATCTTTAAATGCCTTAGTTTTTCGTTAAGTTGCTTACCTTGGGTTGTAGTAGTGGTTCTCCCACCCCGAGGGTTAGTGTGGTTGCCAATCACGACGGTCTGGGTCGTGACAAAGTTGGTATCAGAGCCTAGGTTCTTTGATCTCGATGTACCAAAACGAGTCTAGTAGAGTCTTGCGGAACGGTACAGAGACGTCTATATTTTCTTCGAGAGGCTATATGACTTTATGAAATCTCTCTGTTTCCCTTGTCTTCTTTCGTGCTATAACTTGATTCCAATTGGTATCTGGCGATTCAAATTGGTATCTAACCTCCTTCACTCTTTTGTCCGCAGATGGTTAACACTATGTTCAATGGCGTCAGGCTCGTAGCTCCCGTCAATATTCCAGCTGAGGAATCTGCAGCAAGAGGTCGCGGTCGAGGCATGGGTAGAGGAAGAGCTAGGGGTAGAGGCCGAAGAAGGGTGGCGCCTACTAGGGATAGAGCACCAGTTGGAGATGCTCCCAGAAATGAGGCCCCTCCTGCGCACCATGAAGAGGTAGAGGAGAATGTAGAAGTTGAGGAGGAAGATAATGTTGGACAAGAAGAAGAGTTACATGTTGAGACTACATGAATTCCTCCCTTAGACCCAGTGTTAACTCAACAGATCATGTCGTACTTGAAAGGATTGGTTGGTCCTGGAGTTCTTCCCTCTGTTCAAGCAATTCAAGCTCCCGCCAATCCCTCTATTGTTATCACTGTCCCCAAGGTAGGTAGAACTGTAGGTACTGATGCCTTCTTCTATCCTTTGTTGGGTCTTGTTATGACTGGTAATGAGCACGAGATGTTGACTAACTTCTTGAAGTTGAAACCGTATGTGTTCCATGGTTTTGAGAATGAGGACGCATATGAGTTCATCCTAGATTGTTATAAGATGCTTCATAAGTTTGGAATTGTCCATCAGTATGGAGTTGAGTTTGTGACTTTTCAGCTTCAAGGTGAGGCTAAGCAGTAGTGGAGAGCTTATGTGGAATGCAGATCTTCAGTTTTACCCCACTCACTTGGACCAGTTTCATGTTCTGTTCTTTGAGAAGTATGTGCCTTGGACTTTGAGAGATCGTAAGAAGGATGAGTTCATGGCTTTGAAGTTAGGTGGTATGTCTGTGGCTGCTTATGAGGCTAAGTTTCATGTCTTGTCTAGATATGCTATGCAACTGGTGACTACTAAGGAAGAGAGGATTCGTCTATTTGTTAATGGGCTTAATTATGAGTTACAGGTATTGTTCGTTCATATGACCTCTGCAAGAAAAAACTTCAATGAGGTAACAGACTTTGTGAAGAAAGTGGAGGGGGTGAGGCGAGACGATTAGGTTAAGACATTGGCTAAGAAAGCCAATAATTCAGGTAACTTTCAGGGTTGTTACTCCAGATATTCGGGAAGGCCGACTCTTGCAGCCTGACCAATTTAGTCCGCTATGCCCGCTTCTACAGGTAATTACTCCAAAACTCCACCTCAAAATTTAATTCAGGATAGCCAGGGAGCCATACCTTCGGTGGGCAGCATGCCATCTTTTGATCGTATATGTTACAACTGTAGAGAACCTGGGTATATGAGAAGAGATTGTCCCCACCGCGCATGCTGGATTCTGTGCAGCAACAATCTAGAGCAGTGGTACCCGTGGAAAATGGTAATATTGGTCGAGAGCGTCCACAAGGTGTTTGAGGAGGAAATCAGCGAGGCCGCGGAGGTAGGGGAAATGATAATACAGGCAGAGGTACGGTGCAGCCAGGCAGGGAAGTCGTTTGTCACGATTATAGGGCTCAATGTTATGCCTTTTCGGGTAAGACCGAGGCAGAGACGTCTGACGCAATGATCATATATACTATTCTTGTTTGTGGCCGAATGGCTAATGTGTTATTTGATTCGGGTTCTACTTATTCTTATGCATTCGTGCAATTTGCCTAAGAATTTGCTATGATTTGTGATATACTTGATGCCTCCATCCATGTTTCTACCCCAGTTGGAGAGTCTGTCATAGTCACCCATGTCTATCGTGTTTGCCCTATTTTGTTTATGGGTTTTCAGACTTGGGCTAATTTGGTGATTTTGGATATGACTGACTTTGATATAATCTTAGGCATGATTTGATTGTCCCTTTATTATGATGTGTTTAATTGTAATACTAAGTCAGTAACTCTAAAAATTTTCGGAAGGGAAAAGTTAGAGTGGGAAGGGGTGTACAAGCCTAAGCAAGCTAAGATCATATCCTCCATTCGGGCTAGGAAACTAGTAGGGCGGGGTTGTTTGGCTTATTTGGCTCATATTTGGGATGTTGAGGTTGGGTCTCCATCTATTGAGTCTATCCATGTGGTGTCAGAATTTAGAGAAGTGTTTCTTATTAATTTGTCTGGTATACCTCTGGATAGAGATATAGATTTCTACATTGATTTAGAACCTGATACTCATCCCAATTCCATTCCTCCCTATCGCATGGCTCCGGCAAGATTAAGAGAGCATAAAGCTCAAATACTTCTTGATAAATGATTCATTTGCCCTAGTGCTTCCCCGTAGGGTGCTCCAGTTTTGTTTGTTAAGAAAAAAGATGGTAGTATGAGGATGTGTATAGATTACTGGCAATTGAATAGGGTTACCATTCTAAACAAGTACCCATTGCCTTGAATAAATGATCTTTTTGACCAATTGCAGGTCCATCCGTTTTCTCTAAGATTGATCTAATGTCTGATTACCATTAGTTAAAGATTAGGACTGGGGATGTTTCCAAGACGACGTTTAGAACCCGTTATGGGCACTACGAGTTTCTAGTTATGTCGTTTGGGTTGACTAATGCGCCTGCAGCTTTTATGCGTTTGATGAATGGTGTGTTCAAACCATTTCTTGATTTGTTTGTTATAGTCTTTATTGATAACATTTTGGTCTATTCGAAAAGTAAGGAAGAGCATGCCGACCATCTTCGTATTGTTCTAGTGTTCTTGAGAAACAAATGTTGTATGCAAAATTTTCTAAGTGTGAATTTTGGTTGACTTCGATTGCCTTTTAGGAGCACGTAGTTTCAAAGGAAGGGGTAATGGTAGATCCCCAAAAGATTGAGGCGGTTAGGAATTGGGTTCGGCCTAGCTTTGTGACGGAAGGTAGGAGTTTTGTGGGGCTCGCTAGCTACTATTGTCAGTTTGTGAAAAACTTTGCTTCTATTGCCACATACTTGACAAATTTGACAAAAAAGGACATACCATTTGAATGTACTGAAAAATGTGAAGAGAGCTTTCAAAAGCTCAAGACTCTCTTGACCACAACACCTATTCTAGCACTATCGGTGGAATGTAAAGATTTTATAGTTTATTATGATGCTTCACATTCTAGTTTGGGTGCGGTGTTGATGCAGGATAAAAATATAATAGCCTATGCATTGCGACAGTTGAAGGTGCATGAGAGGAATTATCCAACACATGATTTGGAGTTGGCAGCGGTAGTATTTGCTCTTAAGATCTGGCGACATTACCTCTATGGTGTCAAGTGTGAGGTGTTTACTGATCATCGTAGTTTGCAGCATGTGTTCTCTCAAAAGGATCTAAATTTGAGACAGAAAAGGTGGATAGAGTTACTTAAGGATTATGATGTCACCATTCAATACCATCCGGGTAAGGCTAGTGTAGTGGAAGATGCTTTGAGTCGAAAAACAGGGAGTATGGGTAGTCTAGCTTGCTTGAGTGTATCCAAGCGACCTTTGGCTAAGGAAATTCAGACCTTGGAGTCTAAATTCATGCAGTTGGGCATCTGAGAAAGAGGTGGGGTGTTAGCTAGCATTGAGGTTAGGGCCACGTCAAGGTCAAACAGTTTGAGGATGAAAATTTGAATAAGCTTAGAAAGAAGATTGTGATTGGAAAGACTCAAGAGACCACTCTTGATGCGGAAGGTGGGCTCAGTTTTAAAGGAAGGATTTGTGTTCCTCGAGTCGATGACTTAATTCGAAAATTATTGACAGAATCCTATGGTTCGCAATATTCCATTCATTCGGGTGTGACCAAGATGTACCGAGATTTAAAGCGAATTTATTGGTGGCCTAACATGAATAAAGGCATAGCGGAGTTTATGGCTAAGTGTCAAAATTGCCAACAAGTAAAGTATGAACATCAAAGGCCTGCAGGTTTGCTTCAGAGAATGTCAATTCCGAAATAGAAGTGGGAAATGATAGCTATGGATTTCATGGTTGGTCTTCCTAAGACTTTGGGGAAGTTTGATGCTATTTGGGTAGTGGTTGATTGATTGACTAAGTCAGCCCATTTTATTCTGATCAAGATAGATTATAATGCTGAACAATTGGTGAAGGTTTATGTGAAAGAGATAGTGAGGTTGCATGGGGTGCCCCTTTCTATCATCTCAGACCATGGTACGCAGTTCACCTCCAAGTTTTGGAGGAAATTACATGAGGAATTGGGCACACAACTCACTTTTAGTACAACTTTTCATCCACAGACGGACGGACAATCAGAAAGGACCATTCAAGTATTAGAGGACATGTTGAGGGCATGTGTGATTTGATTTTAGAGGGCATTGGGACATGTTCCTACCATTTTGTGAGTTCTCCTATAATAATAGTTATCATTCCAACATAGATATGGCATCGTTTGAAGCACTCTATGGGAGGGGATGTAGATCACCCATAGGATGGTTTGAGGTTGGAGATGTGAAACCTTTGGGGGTTGATTTAGTGAAGGATGCGATAAAGTGAGGAGTATTCAAGCTAAGATATCAGCAATCCAAAGTAGACAGAAGAAGTATGCAGACTATAAAGAAAGAGACATGGCATTTCAGACTGGGGAGAAAGTTCTTCTTAAGGTATCACCTATGAAAGGGGTAGTGAGATTTGGCAAAAAGGGCAAGCTTAGTCCCCGATACATTGGTCACTTTGAGGTTCTTGATTGTGTAGGGCCAGTGGCCAATAGATTGGCTTTACCTCCTAACCTATCGGGAGTTCATTCGGTATTTCATGTGTCCATGTTGAAGATATATCATGACGACGGGGACTAAATCATAAAATGAGACTCAGTAGTGGTGTTGGACAAAGACCTTCAGTATGATGAGGATTCGGTTGCAATTCTTAATCATGATGTCCGGAAGCTGAGGACCAAAGAGATTGAATCCGTGAAAGTTCAATAGAAACATCGTCCAGTTGAGGAAGCTACTTGGGAAACCAAGATAGACATGCAAGACAAGTATCCCCAGTTGTTCGTCGATTCAGGTACTACTCCACTCTTGCTTTAACCTATTTTCCTAAGTTTGTCACTCAGGGACGAGTGATGGGTAAATTGGTATCTATTGTTACGATCGACTTCCGTCGTTATTGAAAAGCCATCGGGAAAAAATTTTGGGCCGAAAAATATTTTCGTAGTAACTTGAAATTTTCTAACCTAGTCCAGATTTGGATGAAATCAGAGTCAGTAAGGTATAGGGAAATCTGGTAACAATGTGGTGATCTAATTATGATTTTGATCACATGAGTAGATAACTAAGATGTTAAGAAATTCTATATGACTTTACAAAATTAAATTCGGGCGAGTAGAACTCTCGAAATTGATCTTAGCATGAGAGGGTAGTTTCTGAGTGTTATGGGATAAATACGTGTTGTGAAATGGGGATCTGGAAATTCTTTATTTAGCTCTCTGTTCCGTGCAAGCTGCTATGGCGGGATTTTGTGTTGTCAGGGCGGGGCCGCGGTAGCGAGGTGAGGACCGTTGTGGCGGAACAGTCGCAGGGATGAGGACCGTTCTGGCGGAACAGTTGCAGGGGTGAGGACCGTTGTGGCGGAACAGTCGCGATTTAAGTAAAAAATAAACCACAAAAATGTTTTATTCTGCACTTTTTGACTTTGAGAGCTAGGAGACGACCGCAGGAGAGTTCTTGACCCTTTTTCACCATTCTTAAGGTTAAAGGTAAGGTTTTAACTCCCCGAATCCATTTTTCGATCAGTAGAATGTAAACTATTATGTAATTATCGATGAGGAAGGGTTTTGATGTCGAAATTATGGTGGAAAAAGCCCTAATTTGGATATTGGGATCATGGGTTTGATCTAGGGCTGATAATGTTAACTTTAATCCGGGTAATTAGACATCGTTATTGATTCCCGTGTTATATTGATTGTTTGTAGACCAAGAACATGCGGAAAGAATCTGGAAAGGGAAAAATCGAGTTTCTTAGGTGATTCAAGCTTTGTTCGAGGTAGGTGATGGTTGTGATTTCATGTTGTGTGATATATGTTTGTTCTTGCTTTCTTATGATACATGTATGTATGTGAATGTTCCATTATTGATCACACAAATCATAAATGAGGATAGTTGAATGATTGAATGTCATGAATCATGACTTGGTTGTATGATTATGAAAATATGTTTGTGATAGTGATTGCGGCTTGTTGAATGGATCGGGTGTTGCATTCCGACACACTAACTGGGATCTGTTGCCATGTACCGGTATAAATATTGGAACGGGTGTCACGATCTGACACGCTAACATAGAACAGGTACCACGTACCGGTACACTAACAGTTTGGTTGTGGGTTCCATGAGATGACCATTGACTTGACATAACTGTCTAGTTTGAGAATCGTGAACTTAATCATTATCCGTACATGATATTGATATTGTATATGTTCGATGTATGCATGTTATTATTATGTTGTAATGGCTTATGTATGTTGCACTTATTGGGATAGCCACGTGTTCTTACCAGTATATTGTGGTCGTGTACTGATAATGCACTTGCTATTTCTTTATTGAGTACAAGGCATCTTCTAGCTGCTATTGACAGACCTCGTTTAGAAGATCAGTGATCGTTCGAATTCAAGGGTGAGTCAGTTCTTTCAGGCTGCCATGAGTTCTCTTTTTGTTTATGTCCCCATTCCGGACTTAAACTAGTACATTAGGATTTCTTATGTTTAATTGGGTTGTACCCATTTTCTTAGACTTGTTGAAAATTAGATGTTTTAGTACATTGACTTTCAGGTTCTAGGTAGTATTTCCGTATTTGTTTTGTTAGACTTTTGTTGGAGTTTATGGGAAATCCCTATTTCTTTTCTTAGACATTTAAACATGCTGCCGCATATATAAATGCCTTAGTTTTTCGTTAAGTTGCTTAGCTTAGGTGGTAGTAGTGGTTCTCCCACCGAAGGGTTAGTGTGGGTGCCAATCACGACGGTCTGGATCATGATAGTTGCACACCTTGTATACTATGGATCAAGCAAGAAACTTCGTGTCACTTCTCCCATTGGATCTAGGCGCATTGAGCAACACCGATGTGTCAAAATTTGAAGCAAAAACCGCCGTGATGAGATGCACTGACCAGCCACTAACATAATAAAAAAGTTTCAATAAGGGGAGATTTACGCATGTATTTGACACATTATTGATGTATATGATACATAATTGAGATACAATTATATGTATCTAACTTTTATCACTATGTCTTATTAAGTGTGCATGTATTTAATGAATATATTGGAGATTTACGTATTATTGAAAAGTGCATCTTATTAAGTGTATATGTATCTAATGAATATATTGGAGATTTATGAATTATTGAATATTTATGCATGTATTTGACACAATTTGTTATATCATGTATCTGAGTCTCATCATATGTATCTGGTCTCCTATCATGTATCTTAATATTATCATATATATATATATTTGTCATGTTATTACAATGTATCTAACTATTTTCATATTCTGAGGTACATGTTTTTGGATATAACGTATGAAATTGATACTTGATACATCAAATTATACATATAAAAGATACATGAAATAATATTATTTCAAAAAATAATAAATGAAATTAATTAAACATAGATACACTCCTTGATTTTTGCCTTATATTAAGAAATTTAATTAATTTAAATTTTCAGAATTAATTGTTCATGTATTTTGAAAATCCTCAATTACTCCTCTAATTAAGGAAATCTATTACAACCAATTAATTTAAATAAATATGTATCTCCATTTAAAATTCGGCAGATACATGTATCTCGCGGATTCAGATTCATGTATCCTAAGAACAAAATATGATAGAGAAAATAATATTTGAAACTACCGAGAATCTTAGTGATTAGGACCTAACCTAGTGGCATTTATTTAGTTTGCCCGACTTACCAATATCGGCTTCTTTCATCATGAATAACGGTTCAATTAACTTGTTCGACTAATTAGTTTTTATGAATGTGTATTACACTTTATTTTTTGTCTATGGTAATAAAAATGTTAGATTAAATTATTTGTAATCATATATCATTTGTTTTATGAGGTACAAAAGTATTGTTTATTCAAATCAATATATTTTTTAAAAAATGTGATATTTTTGGTATATATTTATTTAGTTAGTTGTTCTTTCTCATTTTAAAAAATATTTCACCATAAAAATAATCCACATTAGGGATTAAGTGCGCTTTTGTTTAATCTATTGTCATTATAAATATAAAATTATTGAAAAAGTTATATTAACAAGTCTACACATTAAATTTAGGGAAAATGGTCTGAAAAATATTTTAACTTTGGCCGAAATTGTTGTTACGATACCAAACTTTATGGAGGACCTTTTACCCCCCTCCCCCCGTAATATTTATTGGTGTATTTTAAAGGTATATGTGTGCCCACATGGACACGTTACTATTTATAATAATGCAATATTTATGATGTTCACGTGGGCATATATATACATTTAAAATACACTATTAAATAGTGCAGGAGGGTAAAATGTCATTTTTAAAGTTTGGCATCGTTACAACAATTTTGGATTTCAGACCTTTTTCCCTTAAATTTATAAGTACAACATTAATTTAGATGCGGAGAAGGTAAGACTGGGCCGATTTGGACGTGTATTGATGAAAATCAAGTTAACTAATACCAAATAAACAAAGACATCCTCTTTTTGCAGTTAAGGATATCAAGCCCTTCAATCTTTAACATGATCCAAATATCCTTCCACATAATGGTAATCAATAAAGGATCACTTTCTAATAATTGATTCGTATTTCGATTTGGTGATTTTTTAATTTCTTTTTAACATATAACGTAATAACTTTGGATTATATTTGTATTTATGTATAGACTCTTATTGCAACAATTGAAGAAATCAACTAAATATTTCATTAGTACTCAAATCTTTTTTAAGTAAAGTCAAAGGATTATGATCGTTTTTAGTGATCTTATTAAATTTCGAATTAATAAAGATGAAATGAAAATACAAATGTTAAAATAACAGTTGCATGAGGTCTTCGCAATGATTTTTATACGGTGGTTCAATGATGATATGATTAGTTTTCATATTTACCCCCTATTCCAAGCATTACATTCTAAAAAATAATTTTCTTAGACACATTAATCAACCGAGGTTAACATGAAAAGTAGAGTAACTGATCATTTTTCATACTTGTTATTTATAATGTAGTATTTCTTGAGAGACATAAAGCATTAACATGGTACTGTTAATTTTTGTGTTATAAAAATTAATCAAATTATAAGATTTAATCATGTGAATATTATAAATTACTTTGAATATTATTGTATGAAACATAATATATTAATGTGAAAATCTAAATAGTTCAATTCACATATTTAAAATATTTATAATGTTAAAAACATATTTCATTCTTTCTTCTTTTTAATAATAAAGATTTCTTGCTTCTTCTTTTCCCATAAACTTATATTAGCTAAACAGAAACAAAATTATTTATATAACATATTAGTAAAAAAGATTAAGGCTTCAAATTTTTAATGACCTAAAGCAAATGCCTTATTAGCCTCTTGTAACGACATGTTCCCGTCGTTATGGAAAAGCCAATAGAGGAGGAATTTGGGCCAGAAAACTTCTGAATAGTAACTTGGAAATTTCTAGCATAGGTCAGATTTGGACGAAATCTAAGTCAAGTAAGGTCTAGAGAAATCTGGTAATGAATGGGGAATTTAATTATGAATTTGATCACATGAGTGGATAGCCAAGACGTTAAGGAGCATGTACGACTTTACGGAATCGAATTCGGGCGAGTAGAATTCCTGAAACTGATCTTGGCGTGAAAGGGTAGTTTTAGAACGTCCTGATTTGAAGATGTGTTGTGAAATGGGAGCTTGGAACTCAAATTCTGAGGTTCTGTCTACGTGCAAGCCACCGAGGCGGGATTAATCCCGCCAGGGCGGGGCCGTTGTGGCTGGATGGGGTCCGTTGTGGCGGGCCAGTCGCGAACTTAAGTCGGAAAAAACCCCAATTTCGTTATTTTCTGCAAAACTCATTCGTAAGATCTAAGGGATGACCCAGGTCAGTTTCTTGACAGATATCCACGACTTCTAGTGCTAAAGGTAAGGAAATTACTCCCCTAATCCATATTTTGATTCTTAGAGCTTAAAATCTTGGGTAATTATCGTTGGGGGAGGGTTCTGTCCTGAAGTTAATGGTGGGAAAAAGCCCTAGCTGAACATTAGGATCTTGGGTTTAGCCTTGGATTGATATTTTGATTATTATCCGGGTAAATTAGGCCTTGTTTATTGATCCTTATGTGAATTACTTGTTTATAGACTAAGAACAACTGAAAGACTCCGAAAAGGGAAGACTCTCGTGTCTTAGAAGGATTCAGGATTGATTTCGATTGCTACATTGTATGCATGTGTGTATGTGAATAGGAAAATATGAATCGAACCTAATGAAATAATTATGTGTAAACAATACAGTCATGAACTTATTACTTGATTGTATGATTTGAGTATTGTTCATTATGAATGTGATTGTGATTGTGGTTGTGTTGATTGGATCGGGTGTCACGTTCCGACATATACATTGAATCGGGTGTCACATTTCGACACGTATATTGGATCGAGTGTCACATTCCGACACATATATTGAATCGGGTGTCACGTTCCGACACACTAACAGTTTGGGCGTGGGTTCCAAAGAGGGCCATTGTGATTGTTTTGTTTATGTCTACTTGCCATTGATAATGAGAGACGGTATGTTGCTTTAAAATGATGATTGAACTGTATTATGTACATGTATGCTTATTGTGTTGTAATTGCTTGCGTATATTGAGTTTATGGGAGTGGCCACGTGGTCCTACCAGTACATTATGGTTGTGTACCGATACTGCATTTGCTCTTTCTTTGTTGAGTACATGGCATCTTCAGGCACTATTGATAGACCTCAGCTAGGTGACTATTGAGCTTGACTGGATTCAAGGGTGAGTCAGTTCTTTCAGGCTAAGATGGATCTTTCTTGTTTAAGTCTATTCTTTTCGGACTCAGATTATTTGTTGAGGGTGTTTTGTTTAGTTTTCGGGGTTGCGCTCTCTTTTGTTAGACTTGTAAGTTAATAAGAGTTTTGGTACAATGACTTTCAGTTCTGGAGGTTGAATTTCCGCATTAGTTATTGTGTTAGACCTTCGGAGTTCATGAGAACTCCGTAATTTTTTTAGTCATTTAAACCTACTTTCCTATCTTTAAATGCTTAGTTTTCGTTAAGTTGTTTATTCGAGTTGTAGTAATGGTTTTTCCACCGAAGGGTTAGTGTGGGTGACAATCACAGCGGTCTGGGTCATGACAAAGCTGGTATCAGAGCCTTAGGTTCGTTGGTCTCATTGTAACAAAATGAATCTTGTAGAGTCTTGCAGAACGGTACGGATACGTCTGGATTTTTCTTCGAGAGGCTATAGGAGTTTAGGAAATCTCTCTGTTTTTTCTTGTCTCCTTTCGTGCTATAACTTGATTTCAATTGGTATCTAGTGATCTAAATTGGTATCTAATCTCCTTCACTCTTCTTTTCGCAGATGGTTAACACTAGATTCAACAACGTCAGGCCCGTATCCCCCACCAATGAGCCAACAGAGGAGTCCGCAGCCAGAGGCCATGGTCGAGGCAGGGATAGGAGAAGAGCAAAGGGCAGGGGCAGAAGAAGAGTGGCACCCGCTGGGGGTCGATCCCCAACTGACAATGTTCCGAGGGAAGAAACCCCTTCTGCACCTTAGGAAGAGGTAGAAGAGAATCTGGAGATTAAGGATGAGTGGGATGTTGGATAGGAAGAGGATGCACTGGATAGGAATACTGGCGTTCCTTCCTTAGACCTAGTGTTAGCTCAGCATATCATGTCTTTTCTGAAGAGGTTGGTCGGCCCTGGAGTCCTTCCCATAATTTAAGCTGCTCAACCTCTGATCAACTGCCCCGTTACTGCTACTATTCCCAGAGCGGATGAATCTTTAGGCACTGATGCCTTCTTCTGTCCCTTGTTGGGTCCCATGATGACTGGTAATGAGCATGAGATGTTGACTAAGTTTCTGAAGTTGAATTCGCCTGTGTTTCATGGTTCTGAGAGTGAGGACGCCTATGAGTTTATTTTGGATTGTTATGAGAGGCTTCATAAGTTGGGTATTGTGCATCAGCATGCAGTAGAGTTTGTGACCTTTTAGCTTCAAGGTGTGGCTAAGCAGTGGTGGAGAACCTATGGGTAATATAGATCGTCATTTTTCCCCCCACTCACTTGGACACAGTTCCATGTTTTGTTCTTGGAGAAGTATGTGCCCCGGACTTTGAGGGATCACAAGAAGGATGAGTTTATGGCCTTGGAGCAGGGTGGTATAACTGTAGCTGCTTATGAGGCAAAGTTTCATGCATTGTCTAAATATGCTACTCAGTTGGTAACTTCAGAGGAGGAGAGGATCCGTCTTTTCGTCAAGGGATTAAACTCTGAGCTACAAGTATTGTTTGACCTCTGCAGGTAAAAGTTTTAATGAAGTGACCGACTTTGTGAAGAAAGTAGAAGGAGTTAGACGTGATGGGCAGGCCAAGGCCTTGGCTAAGAAGCCCAAGAGCATATGTAACTTTCATGGTTCTTACTCCAGAGGTTCAGGTAGGCCGACACTTGCAGCCCGGCCAATTCAATCAGCATTGCCCGCTTCTACAGGTAGTTACTCGGGAACTCCACCGCAGAATTTTATTCAGGATAGCTAGGGAGTCGCACCTTCGACGAGCAACAGGACATTTTTTGACCGCACTTGTTATAATTGTGTGGAACTTTAGGCTTATGAGGAGAGATTGTCCCCATCCGCGCATGTCTGACCCCGTACAATAGCAGACTAGAGCAATGGTACCAACAAGTAGTAGTAATAATGGTAGAGGATGATCACGAGGTGGGCGAGGAGAAAATCAACGAGGTCGTAGAGGTCGGGGAAATGATAATGCATGTAGAGGAAAAGTGCAGCCAAGCAAGGAGGTCGCCCTTCATGATGACAAGGCTCAATGTTATGACTTTTCGGGCAAGACCGAGGCTGAGGCATATGATGCAGTGATCATAGATATTATTCTTGTCTGTGATCGGATGGCTACTGTCTTGTTTGATCGGGGTTCTACTTATTCATATGTGTTAGTTCAGTTTGCCTTCGGATTTGATATGGTTTGTGATGTACTTAATGCCCTTATCCATGTTTCTACCCCAGTTAGAGAGTCAGTTATAGTCACCCATTGTCACGACCAAGGGGTACACTCTACATGTAACATGGCGTACTTGACCCTGAAGGGGTCTCATACAATCCCTTAGCATATCATAACATAAGATAATAGAAAAGTACGAAAATTTTAAAAACTTTTATCCATACAATTGAAGTATTTTCATAAATTGTAAGCGGAAGTCTTTACTACACTTTTGTCTCAAACCATCTAATATAACTTTATAATAAAACTCTTGGGACATAGCCCATACAATAGTCTCAAAACATGAAATAAAAGACAAAGGAAAATAGTGGGTTTTGTCCTTGAAGCTATGGGGACTCACCAAAATCTTCAACTCCTTTGCTCCTCAGCAACCTATCTCTAAGAATAGAACTCAATCTCCAAACCCTACATTTGATTAGAATGTAGGCAAAGTATGCATTAGTACAAAATGTACTAAATATGTTAGCTAGCATAATCATAAGAGCATAAGACAAGGGTTAGTTAATATAAGACATAATCTAAAATCATATGAAATACTTCATGAAACATCAATTATAAGCATAAGAAACAATATCATAATAATTAAGCAAAGTCTCCAACGTAAGCATCATATAAGCATTATTCAACTCTTAGTCATTTACAGCATAATAAGACCATTCTCAAGTAACCTCAAAGCATACTTGTGCAACGCATGAATAGCATCTTATAATACCATCCACATTAAGCATAGCCTTGAAGTCACCGTATTCAAATTTACCATTCATTTGGTCGTATTCCAAGCTTACTTTATATAGACAAGGGAACTATTACCTTTAGTCAATTATGTCATGGAAGGCAACTATAGCAACAATCCATCAGACATACACCATAATCATAAAACAATAGCACATTTATCTCATAGGTCATCATAACATAGAGGGAACACACCTTAGATACCTTCAAAGCGTACTTATGCAATGCATAAGTAAGATCCCATACTCTTACCCATACTAAGTAAGGCTTCTTAAGTACCCATAGTTCATAACTCCTATTCTTATTCATACTACTACCCTATTGGGGACACAAGTCTTAACCGACATAGTCCATGTGAGCTTAACATGGAATTCGGTGTCTACTCCACACCGAAAATAGGTTGTTCTACTTGCCGAGGGTAGAACCACACTCTTAGCTTAGGTGGATCCAATAGATAAGTAACTTATGTGGGCACATAGTTATGGGATAAGGAGATTGCTACTAGAAACCCGGACTCAACTATGGTAGAAAGTTTCCATCTCATGAGATACCTACTTTGGGAACTCGGACTCAACTAGTGTAAAAGGAACCCATTTGGAAAGTCGGACTCAACTAGTGTAAAAGCTTTTAAGGGGAAGCCGGACTCAACTAGTGTAAAAGCTTCCATCTCATATTCATATCCACTCGGTGCTAGGCATTAAGTCCCATTGAGTTCACATTAAGTCAAGTCTTGACTTAAGTTCATATTTGTGGAAGAATGTCTTGACACTCAATCCAACATAACTCATACTATAGCTCATTAGATCATGCGTGAGCAACTATCACCATCCATGACCTATTTATGATGGCTCTAGAGCCTTTGATTCAATTAGGTGAGACTAGTCTTCCAACCTTAGAATCACTACATGTGATAAACCTTTCACATTTTATCATGTTATTCATGCCTAAATGTGTATATGGAATTAACATTTCAACAACACTACAACTAGGTCAAGAGCATATTCACTTTACTCTCAAAGTGTCTCTAAAGCATGTACTAAACTTCATACAACATGACACTATCATATCTTGCCCTTTTCTAAGGTCAAAACTCATAACAAATCAACACATCTATAATGACTACATTAGACATGGATATACTCATAATCATATCAAATTAACATATCTAGGATGACTACATTAGACATGGATTATAACATTATTCAAATAGTTCAATTACTATAAGCATAATCTCATATTTCACCTCCTTGAGGTTCAAGCCTACTTTCAAATCTTCACACCTAGGGTTCATGAACTAAACATGGATATCATGCTAACTTATGTGATTCTATCACTGTATGCATTCTACCATTCATGAGGTAGATTAAGTAGGTAAAGATCTTTCATCATAATTCTATTCATTAGTCTTCTATTCTCATATAGCTTTTACTCTCAAAGCCATTCATGGCTACAAGTCTTACACTCAAATATTTACTCCTTACAATCATCATACATAGCTAGATTTCAAGATATTCTTATCACATTCTGCATTATTAGGTGATTCTAGTCATAATTCATCATTAAGGTTCAACTTCAAGCTTTACTAGTAAAGATCTATCATATTCACATTATTCTAATTCAATTCATGTCTACATGTTCATATTCTTTAACAATTACCACTCATAACATCAATTCTAGAAGATCACCTAAGAATCACCAAGTTCACCTTTCATGGCATAAACCCACATAATACCAAATTCATCAATTAGGCTAGGGTTAACCATAGAAATCACATAAGTTTATCATAATCTCACAATTCAATACTAAATCAATCATAATTAAGTATCATCCACTTGATTGGAATCAAACTTCAACACTACCCACAATGTAAAAAGAAACTCTATCTAGATTGGGGTTTTTCTTCACAATTGGGGGAAACCTAGGGGACTCTATGGGTGGAATAACCCATATATGAATAAGCTAGCATACCTTAGGTAAAGATTCTCCACGAATTTGAGTAGCAAAGACAGACCCTTCAACCCTAGACTTCACCTTCTTCTTCTTCTATGGTGTTTTAGAGAGAGAATTATTTGGGGGGAGGGTTAGTTATGATTTTTGGGTTAGGGATTTATGAAGTGTAAAAGGGTTAGTTAATAGCTTAATAACTCTTATATATATCTACTAAAACAATATAAATCAACCCTACAATATACTAACTAAAATAGAATTTACCTAAACTAACTCACATTTGGCCGAGCTTGAGGCAGATTGTAAACCATGACTCATGCCCATGACCTACGGTCCGTAGGTTGGCCTACTGGCCATCCTGTAGGTCTGTAGGTCTATGGCCTGTATCTCTTTTCTAGGCCTTGACCCACGAGATAGAGCTACCATGCGTGGATGGACCTATGCCCATTAGGTCTCATCCGTAGGTCACAAATTTTTGGCAACTTCGATAGTTTTAAGGACTCTTGGGGGTTAGGCTTTAGGGTCCTCCTCAAGAACCCTTGGTTGGTCCTTGGGGGTCGTACCTTGACGTTTAACCCCTCAACCTAAGTTCGGGAAACCATTTTACAACACTAACTCACACATCAAACTCTAAAACTCTCACGTAAGGCTCTAGTTTCACCTACTAGTTTTTCAGGTGTTACACCCATGTGTATCGTGCTTGTCATATCTTATTTATGGGTTTTCAGACTTGGGTTGATCTGATTATTTTGAATATGACTAACTTTGATATAATCTTAGGTATGACTTAGTTATCCCCCTATTATGTTGTGCTTAATTGTAATGCTAAGTTTGTGACTCTAGAGATCCCGAGTAGGGAAAAGTTAGAGTGGAAAGGGATGTACAAGCCAAAGCCAGCTAAGGCATTCAGGCCAGGAAACTGGTGGGGCAGAGGTGTTTGGCATATTTGGCTCATATTCAGGATGTTGAGGTTGAGTCCCCTTCTATTGAGTCTATTCCTGTAGTGTCTGAATTTAAAAAAGTATTTCCTACTGATTTTCCTGGTATGCCTTCGGATAGAGATATAGATTTTTACATTGACTTGGAACCGGACACTCGCCCCATTTCCATCCCTCTGTATCACATGGCTCCGGTAGAATTGAGAAATCTTAAGGCTCAAATCCAGGAGCTTATTAATAAAGGGTTCATTCTTCCTAGTGCTTCTCCATGGGGTGCTCATGTCTTGTTTGTTATGAAAAATAATGGTAGTATGAGGATGTGCATAGACTACCGGCAGTTGAATAGGGTCACCATTCGAAATAAGTATCTGTTGCCTCAGATAGATGATCTTTTTGACCAATTGCATGTTGCGTCAGTTTCTCTAAGATTGATCTAAGGTCAGGTTACTATCAGTTAAAGATTAGACCTGAAGATGTACCCAAAACGGCACCCGTTATGGGCACTATGAGTTTTTAGTGATATCGTTTGGATTGACCAATGCGCTTGCAACCTTCATGAGTTTGATGAATGGTGTGTTCAAATCATTTTTGGATTCTTTTTTTATTGTCTTCACTGATGACATTGGTGTATTCAAAGAGTAAGAAAGAGCATGTTCACCATCTGCGCATTATTTTGGGTGTCCTTGGGAAACGAAAGTTGTATGCCAAATTTTCCAAGTGTAAGTTCTGGTTGGATTCAATTTCATTTTTGGGGCATGTAGTTTCAAGGGAAGGGGTAATGGTAGATCCCCAAAATATTAAAGCGGTTAAGAATTGGATCAGGCCTAGCTCAAGTTAGGAGTTTTGTGGGTATCGCTAGCTACTATTGTCGATTTGTGAAGAACTTTGCTTCTATTGCCACGTATTTAACAAAGCTGACTAAAAATTAGGTGTTTTTCGAATAGACTGAAAAATGTGAAGATAGCTTTCGAAGGCTCAAGACTCTCTTGACCACAGCACCGATCCTAACACTACCGGTAGAAGGTAAAGATTTCATTATTTATTGTGATGCTTCACATTCGGATTTGGGTATTGTGTTGATGCAGGTAAGAATGTTATAGTGTATGCATCACGACAGTTGAAGGTGCATGAGAGGAACTACCCGACGTACAATTTGGAGTTAGCAACGGTAATGTTTGCCCTTAAGATCTGGCGGCATTACCTTTATGGTGTCAATTGTGATGTGTTTACTGATCATCGTAGTCTGTAGCATATATTCACTCAAAAGGACCTAAATCTGAGACATCGAAAGTGGATGGAGTTACTTAAGGATTATGATGTCACCATCTAATATCATCCGGGTAAGGCTAATATGGTGGTAGATGCTTTGAGCCGAAAGGCAATAAGTATGAGTAGTCTTAGTTTGTTTGGGTATATCCAAGTGACCTTTGGCCAAAGAGATTCAAACCTTGAAGTCTAAGTTCATGCAGTTGGGCATCTCAGAGAAAGGTGGGGTGTTAGGTAGCATTGAGGTTAGACCCACGTTCATTGAGGATATCAAGGCCAAACAGTTTGAGGATGAGAATTTGAATGAGCTTAGAAAGAAGATAGTGTCTGGTATGACACAAGATGTGGTTCTTGATGCGGGAGGTGTGCTTAGTTTGAAAGGGAGAATTTGTGTTCCCCGAGTGGATGACTTGATTTAGAAAATGTTGATAGAATCCCATGGTTTGCGGTATTCCATTCATCTGGGTGTGACCAAGATGTACCGAGACTTGAAATGACTTTATTGGTGGCCTGGCATGAAGAAGGACATAGTTGAGTTTGTGGCTAAGCGCCAAAAATGTCAGCACGTAAAGTATAAGCACCAAAGGCCCGCAAATTTGCTTCAGCGAATGCCAGTAGCGGAATGAAAGTGGGAGAGGATAGATATGGATTTCGTGGTTTGCCTTACCAAGACCTTGAGGAAGTTTGATTCTATTTGGGTAGTGGTCGACAAATTGACTAAGTTAGCCCACTTTATTCCAGTCAAAGTAGACTATAATGCTCAACGGTTGGCTAAGGTTTATGTGAAGGAAATAATGAGGCTGCATGTGGTGCCTCTTTCTATCATCTCAGACCATGGTACGCAGTTCACTTCCAAGTTTTGGTGAAAATTTGATGCGGAGTTGGGCACTCAACTCACTTATAGCACAGCCTTCCATCCACATACGGACGGGCAGTCAGAGAGGACAATTCAAGTGTTAGAGGACATGTTGAGGGCATGTGTGATTGACTTTGGAGAACATTGGGACAAGTTCTTACCTTTGTGTAAGTTCTCCTATAATAACAGTTACCACTCTAGCATTGACATGGCACCATTCGAGGCACTTTATAGGAAGGGATGTAGATCACATATATGGTGGTTTGAGGCTGGAGATGTCAAACCTTTGGGGGTTGATTTGGTGAAAGATGCTCAAGATAAGGTAAGAAGCATTCAAGCTAAGCTTCTAACAGCCCAGGGTAGACAGAAAAAGTATGCAGACTGCAAGGTAAGGGACATGACATTTCAGACGGGTACGGGTAAACAAGTTCTTCTGAAAGTGTCACCCAAGAAAAGGGTGATGAGATTTGGCAAGAAGGGCAAGCTTAGTCCTCGATACATTGGACCATTTGATATCCTTGACTGTGTAGGGCTAGTGGCTTATAGATTGGCCTTACCCCCTAGCTAATCTGGAATTCATCTAGTGTTTCATGTGTCCATGTTGAAGAAGTATCATGGTGACGAAGATTACATCATCAAGTGGGATTCAATTTTGTTAAACAAAGACCTTCAGTATGAGGAGGAACCGATTGCAATTCTTGATCGTGATGTCCGAAAGCTAAGGACCAAGGAGATTAAGTTCGTGAAAGTTCAATGGAAGTATCATCTGGTTAAGGAAGCTAATTGGGAAACCGAGAAGGACATACGAGACAAGTATCCCAGTTGTTCGACGATTCAGGTACTACTCTACTCTTGCTTTAGCCATTTTCTCCTAGTTTGTCACTCGAGGATGAGTGATGGATAAATGGTATCTATTGTAATGACATGTTCCCGTCTTTATGGAAAAGCCAATGGGGGAGGAATTTGGGCCAAAAAGCTTCTAAGTAGTAGCTTGGAAATTTCTAGCCTAGGCCAGATTTGGATAAAATTTAAGTCATGTGAGGTCTAGAGAAATCTGGTAATGAATGGAGAATTTAATTATGAATTTGATTATATGAGTGGATATCCAAGACGTTAAGGAGCTTGTACGGTTTAACGAAATCAAATTCGGACGAGTAGAAATCCCGAAATTGATCTTGGCATGAAAGGGTAGTTTTAAAACGTCCTCGTTTAAAGGTGTGTTGTGAAATGGGAGCTTGGAACTCAAATTCTGAGGTTTTTTCTCCGTGCAAGCCACCGGGGCGGGATTAATACTGCTAGGGCGGGGCCGCTGTGGAAGGATGGGGTCCGTCGTGGCGGGCCAGTCAGCAACTTAAGTTGGGGAAAACCCCACTTTTGTTATTTTCTGCAAAACTTCGTTCTTAAGAGCTAAGGGACGACTCAGGGCAATTTCTTGATAGA
The DNA here is from genome assembly GCA_035578085.1 of Solanum pinnatisectum. Classification (NCBI taxonomy): domain Eukaryota; kingdom Viridiplantae; phylum Streptophyta; class Magnoliopsida; order Solanales; family Solanaceae; genus Solanum; species Solanum pinnatisectum. Next base: position 40,551,679 of record CM069079.1, on the reverse strand, counting down.
TTTCCACGACTTCTAGTGCTAAAGGTAAGGAAATTACTCTCTTAATCCGTATTTTGATTTTTAGAGCTTAGAATCTTGGGTAATTATCATTGGGGGAGGGTTTTGGCTTGAAGTTAATGGTGGGAAAAAGCCATAGCTGAACATTGGGATCTTGGGTTTGGACTTGGATTGATAGTTTGATTATTATCCGAGTAAATTAGGCCTTGTTTATTGATCCTTGCATGAATTACTTATTTATAGACCAAGAACAACTGAAAGACTCTGAAATAGGAAGGCTCACATGTCTTACGAGGATTCATGCTTGATTTCGAAGTAGGTGATGGTTTGATTTCCTGTTTGTGTGACATATGCCGATTGATTGCTACATTGTATGCATGTGTGTATGTGAATAGGGAAATGTGAATTGAACCTAATGAAATGATTATGTGTGAACAATACATGCCATGAACTTATTACTTGATTGTATACTTTGAGTATTGTTCATTATGGGTGTAGTTGTGCTAATTGGATCGAGTGTCACGTTCCGACACATACATTGGATCAAGTGTCACATTTTGACACATATATTGAATCGGGTGTAACATTTCGACACATATATTAGATCGGATGTCACGTTCTGACACACTAACAATTTGGGCATGGGTTCCATGAGAAGGCAATTGTGATTGTTATGTTTATGTCTACTTGCCATTTATAATGGGAGACGGAATATTGCTCTAAAATGATGGCTGAACTGTATTATGTATATGTATGTTTATTGTGTTGTAATTTCTTGCGTGTATTGTGCTTATGGGAGTGGCCGCGTGATCCTACCAGTATATTGTGGTTGTGTACTGATACTGCACTTGCTATTTCTTTGTTGAGTATAGGGCATCTTCAGGCGGCTACTGACACTGACAAACTCAGCTAGGTGTCTATTGAGCGTGACCTGATTCAAGGGTGAGCCAGTTCTTTCAGGCTGCCATGGATCTTTCTAGTTTAAGTTCACTCTTTTCGGACTCAGACTATTTGTTTAGGGTGTTTTGTTTAGTTTTCAGGGTTGTGCCCCCTTTTCTTAGACTTGTTAGTTAATCAGAGTTTTGGTACAGACTTTCAGTTCTAGGGGTTGAATTTCCGCATTAGTTATTGTGTTAGACCTTCGGAGTTTATGGAAACTCTGTAATTTCTTTTAGTCATTTAAACCTACTTCTGTATCTTTAAATGCTTATCGTTAAGTTGCTTAGTCAGGTTGTAGTAATGGTTCTCCCACCGGAGGGTTAGTGTGGTGCCAATCACGGTAGTCTGGATCGTGACACCTCTCACTTGAGTTACCCCTATGTTTTGCTTATTAGCCTCTCACTTGAGTCCACCTTATGTTAACATGAAGAAATTGTTTGAGTTTTAAATTCAATATTTGTAATCTAAGGTAGATTAATTCTTCAGGAGTGATAAATAACAAGGCTGACTTGATTATAAAACAATGATTTGGAGCATCAATATTTTCATGACACCCTACTTTATATATATATATATATATAAGGCAAAAGGGAAGGGTGTGGATAAATTATGTATACCTTAGTCTTCGGATACATATAAAAAATCTTCGGATAAATCAAATCAAAATCGAAATTATTAAAGTTAAAAGAACTAAAATTGAAAAAAGTGAAATTTCAAAAAAGAAGAAAGATAAATAAAAAATTAAAATATAAAAAAATGTATTTAAACTGTATATTCATTAAAAATTAACTACAGAATTATCAAAATTAACTACACAAGAACTAGAACTGAAAATTAGTCAGAAACTAGCTCAAATCTTCAAGTACTTTTTTGAGATATCACTCATTCAAAATAAAATTTGTTTACAATATTTTCTTTTTTATTTTATCTTAACTTACTATCTACCTCGTACCCTACTTTTTTTTTATAGGTTTATCATTCAAATTATTGATGTGTGGCATTAAATAACGACGTAGAACGATACTCTGTCCAAACATTGTATATATAAAAACGCTCTAATACAACACAATATAATATAATACATTATGAAATAATACATAATAATCATCAGAACAAAGTGTTAAAATAAATACATGAGTTAATTTGAAAGAGAGTTTTTAGTCATTTTTCCACACAAAATGAAACATGAAAAAAATTAAAATATAAGATCTTATTTATGTGGAAAACTTACATAAATACACAACTTAAAATATCATAATCTCTAAATTTTCTATCCTTTAAAAAAATTACAAAAATCCCCTCTCGGGTATATATATCCCTATCCCCTCTCGGGTATAGCTTTATCCCCTCTCGGATACATCTCTATCCTCTCATATACAACCCTATCCCCATCGGATACATCCCTATCCTCTCTCGGATACATCCCTCTATTAAGTAATGTATTATTTTCAATGTATTAGAGAACCAAGGAATGTATCCAAAAGCAATAAAAAATTTGAGATTTTTATAACTAAGAGAACTTTCAGAATATAATGTAATTAACACCCAAATATATGGGATTTATGTGAGTTATACTATTTAGGTATGATTAGTAATTCTCTCTAGTTTTACTAGTCCACATGTTATTGGACCCAAATCACACAATCCAGCCCATTTTTATGAGATCCAATACCTCTTCCTCTTCATCCAACATAGGACCTTAATTGTGTCTACATGGTACTCACAAGTATACATGACCGGGTTGGTTCGGATTTTTCAAATATCAAATCAAATCATTTGTGTAAAAATTTTAAATTTATAAACCATACCAAACTAATAAAATTCAGATTTTTTTAACCTCGGGTTTTTCAAATACCAAACCAAACCATTGTGTCAAATTTTTAAATTTATAAAGCAAACCAAACTAATAAATCTCGAATTTTTTCAGATTTTTGGATTTTTTCGGTAAAGTTTGCATACAAACATATAATTAACTTGTGCTCCAAATATTTCTTTAGTCCAACCAAAATACAATTATCTAAGGTGTTTCTTAAGAAAATAACACAAATATGAGATGAGTACCGATGACACTAAAATATTCAATAAAAAATAATAATGAAATCATCATATAAAATAAATATTGCAAAGTCATACTGAAAATGATCATAATTTAAAAGTACTAATCATGCTAAAATATGTTTAATAAGTATTAAGTAGTTACATTACTAAATATTAAAGGAAAATTAAAATTAGATTATGTATTTTAATTGTCTAAATCAATGTAAAACTAAAGAACAAATATTCAATAGTATTGTCACTCTTAGTGTTGAATTGATTTTCTTTTTGCATTAGTATTAATTTGATTTTGATTTAAGTTTTATTATAATTATCAACATCTATGAACAATAACCTTTATTGGAACATTGAATTCTAAGTTTTAAACTTTAAATAATATATTAAAAGATAAAAACTATGAAATGGTATAAGAAATATTTTAAAATTATATCAAAGTAAATATTTTAATGTATAAAATAAAATTTTAAAATTACATATATAATGTCGGGTTGGTTTTTTTTAGTTAAAACCAAACCAACCCAAATATAGTTGGGCTTTTTTTCCAATACCAAACCAAGTCAAACCAAACCACTAGTCGGGTTTTTCTTTTGGTTTGACTCGATTTGCGGTTTGGTTCGATTTTCGGTTCGGTTTTGTACACCCCTACTCACAAGTCACAAATTAGGACTTGAACTTATAGGATCATTGACTAATGAGTAATTTCTGAACAAGAAACTTTAATGTACAGTATATATATATATATATATAATGATTTAATATCAATTAAGTGAAATTATCATTCTTAATGATACCAATACAGAATATTAGTATCAGTTAAGCAAAATTATCAGTCTTAATGATACCAATATTGTATATGATACTAATTTAGTATCAGTTAAGCGAAATTAATTAGGGGTATATAGTGTAATTATTTAGTGGGATATATGTTTGTAATTATTTTTCTTTTATGGGGTATTTGCTTAGCTTCCCCTATGTTGAAAGCCCAAAAAAGAAGAAAAAGCTAATGGGCCGAATGATGAATGGACTGTTTGCCTTAGATGGACTCTTGTTAAACAGCAATTAGGCCAATTATTTCTTGTTTCAAGTTTTTCTACTTAAGTTGTCAAAACTGTCTGAATATTGCCTATCAACTCTATAAAGTACAAGCAACATATACATATATATATATATATATATATATATATATATGTTCTTGGGAGTCTAGACAATATTCAAATATAATTGTTTTTCCAAGTTATAAATCCATTTTCATTTTGTAAGTTAGAGATTCTTCTTTGTCAAGTTATAATGATCTAAAATACATTCAATAATATTGGTCATGTGCGAATAAAGTCTCATAAATATGGTAGCTAAAAAGATTAGAAAGTTATATATAATGCGTAAAATCTCCGAATAGTGTGAGGTCTTTTGAAAAAAAACATGCGAACTTCACTCATAGTGAACAATATCATACCTTATTTACAATATTTTTGGGCTAATTTAGCCCGATAAGTAATATTCACAACAAACGGGACTAAAAAGAACACGATTCACTTAAAAATAAATTTCAAGAATAACTTGAAAGAGTTCTCATGTTGCTTTTAAATTCATAAATTTATACAATATTGCAAGTTGCTTTTAAATGACAATATTAATACATTGAAAGAGTTCTCCTGTTGATCCTATTCATTTAAAGAAAAGACAAGGGGAGATGAAAAGAATTTTATCAAAGAATTAATTAATAAATTAATTAAACAAAGAAAGACCAAAAAAATATAATATAGGAGTAATTGTTTGCCACTAATTTCCACAATTATATTCTTCTCCTTTTCTCCACCCCATGCAAAGATCTTCTTCTCAACTCATTAAGTTGTCTTTACCACACATCTTTATGAACAAATTATAGTACTACTATTTCCTATATACTTAATTTTCCCAATTGAAGAACCCCTCAAGCTTAGCTGATAATCATAATTTTCGCGTATCGTGGATTCTTCTATGTTTGAATGACCATAACAAACATTAGGATGATATTGAAAAGTCATGCATCTACAAGCTCTCTTTATATCATTAATCTCTACGTTATTAATATTCTCATAGCGTAGCGAGAGAACTTCGTAGAAATTGTTGGATTTTCCACTTCGCATACATGATGTTATTTTCATTTGATGACTACTATTAATCTTCCATTTGTTCTCTTCATTTATTATTCTGTGTATATAATATTACTTATTATAATAATAAGTTCGATTGTTATTTTAATAGTAAAAGTTTAAGTTTTCACCAATTGAGAGTCCAGAGTAGGGGTGTGTATCGGTCAGTTCGGTTCGGTTTTAAGTATTATCGGTTCAGTTTATCGATTTTCGGCTTTTGAATATGCTAAACCGATAAACAAACCGATAAACAAACCAATAAGATATTTGTTATCGGTTTTCGGTTTATCGGTTTTAGGTCTTTAACGGTTTGGTTTTCGATTTAACCAATAAGAAAATGATTTCAAAACAAATATATGACTTATCCAATAATTTGACGTGATACGCATACATCGAAATAATCATCACAAACGGGACAACAGGGACCAACATGCTGTATTTTGGTCATCACAACAAAGTCTTGGTCAATTTTCGATCACCATAATATATAAAACGAGGTCCCCTTTATGCAATAAAGAGAATCAAATAAAACCAAATCATAGACAAGAGTCAAAACAGTAGCAAATGAGGCCATGCTTATGGTAAATCATATATAAAAAAAAAGACCCAACTAAATGAAGTTCTTACTTTATTTAAAAAAAAAAAAAACACAATCTGAATTCCATTAATCAAATTGTACATATTTACAATCATGCAAAAGCTAATATTAGTCAATTATAACCTAACTAAAGTAAATAAGTAATACTAAAATGTAGAACCTAAAGGTTAAATAACTAAAAGTAGAGAGGAGAGTTAACTGTTAAGTAGTGTTAATTATTGCATAAGGTTTTTATATGTTTAGTCTAATATACTACTAATTATATTAATATTTTTTGTTTAATATATTATATAATGTATAACTAAAAATTAAAATAGTAAATAATTATATTTTTAATGGGTTATCGGTTAACCCAACAACCCAATATTAAAAAACCAATAAGGAACCAATAACCCAATAATTTTTTTTTGTAAAACCATTAAATAACCGTTAACCCAATAACCCAATAACTATACCAATAACACTTTTTTCGGTTCGGTTTATCGGTCGATTCGGTTTTTGCACGTCCAGACTTTGTCAATATCAATTCCCATTTTCGTGAAAGAAAGCATAGTCATATAATGGACCAATCAATATTTAATGACAATAACTCTACTATAATATGCAACTTTTCTCCACCTCTAAAATCAAAATGTATAGTATATGGTACACGAAATTATTAATTGACTACAATAATGACTAGCTACTGCTTCGAATATTGTGGAATAAAACATCTCAATCACACCACGGGGAAAAAAAAACCTAAACTTAGGAAAGAGCATAATCTTATTTGTTATCTCTTTCGAAAGCGAAACTAGAATTTCAATTTTATGAGTTTGAATGTTATAGTGACGATTTTAAGTGATAATAATTGGTTTTTGAATTTTATATTTGTACATATTTAGTGAATTTAGTAACACACATACATTATTTAATATAATTAAAATCTATTTAATCTTCTCACTTTTATTTTCTTGGGGGAGGGGGGGGGGTCCCTTGGTCCTACTCAATCCCCTTAGGGGTGAATAAAATCGAACCGAAAATTGAATCAAACAGCAAATTAAGTCAAATTTTTTAAAAAAAAACCTGACTAGTGGTTTGGTTTGAAAAAACACTCGACTATACTTGAATTGGTTTGGTTTTAACTAAAAAGAGTGAACCCCAGACCAAACCAACCCGACATTATATATATATATATATATATATATATATATATTATACATAAAAGTACTTACTATGATATAATTTGTAATAAATATTTCTTATATTTTTCATAGTTTTCATCTTTTAACATATTATTTCATGTTTGAGATTTATAATTTTGAATGGTCCAATAAAGGTTATAATTCATAAATATTACTAACTTTAATCAAGCTCAAATCAATACTAATGCTAGCAATAAAAAAATCAATTTAATACTAAGAATGACAATAATATTGAATATTTGTTCTTTAATTTTACATTGGTTTAGATAATTAAAATGCATAACCTAATTTTAGTTTTTCTTCAATGCTTAGTCATGTAATTACTACTTATTAGACTTATTTTTGCATGATTTCGTACTTTTAAAAAATGATAATTTTTATGACCTATTAATTTACAATATTTGCTTTATGTAATTTCATTAGGATTATTTTTTGTTAATTTTTTTGTGTTATCACTCATCTCATATTTTGTGTTATTTTCTTAAAAAATACCTTAGATGATTGTATTTTGGTAGGACTAAAGATATATTAAAGTACAAGTTAATTATATGTTTGTATGAATACTTTATCAAAAAAAAAACCCGAAATAATTTGAGATTGAAAAATTCGAGGTTAATTAGTTTGATTTGTTAATAATGATTTGATTTTATATTTGAAAAACTCGACCCAACCAGATTATGTACACATCTACTTTCTATAATCAATTTGTTTTCTCCTGGTGTCGTACACATTAATTTGTTTTCTCCTGAATGGTTGCATGTGTTTAAGTTTTCTTTTTAAAGTATTTGACTTGTATCAACTAACAATTTAAACTATCATTTACACCATCAAAAGGCGATTTCGTATTTAAAGGACTCAAATTTGAAATCTCTAATTAAGAATAAAAAAATATTTATCATTTCATCACTATCTTTGTTGGTCCATCGATGCAATTTAACTTGCCTTTGAAAGTTTCTATCATATTTTAGGCTACTAATTACTTCTTATGGATAGTTACCTTTAATTATATTTTAAAATTGTCTTCGAACTATTTCTAAATATATCCTTAATCTATCTATTTGCTAAAAAATTCCTTCGCACACCTTTTTGACAATGTTTGCCCTTAAAACCAACAAACCTCTTATTTATTTTTTAAATTATTTTCGTCAAAAAAACTCTTTTTTTAAAGTGACAGTTGAGGCTCTGCCTTATGCTCACACATTATTATTTTTTTTAAAATTATCATTTATTATGTGTCATATTCCTTGATAAAATTAAAACCCAACATACCCTATTTGTCATAAAATATACAAATTATTTTAGTTACTTATAAAAAGTTCTTTTATTTATCCACCATAAAATAACTACCAAACACTATTATTTTATTTGATCGCCCCATTTTGTCATAAAACATATCAGTTGTTTTATTTGTTCACCGGAAAAAACAGCAAAAAATAAAATTATTTATGAACAAAAACAACAAAGAATAAAATTAAGGTTGTCGATTGGTTCAGAAAATTAGTTTGTTATGAACAAAAACAATTTAAAAATGAACAAACAAAATAAATATTATTTTTTTGTAATTTTTGTGGTGAACAAATGAAATAATTTATGTCTTATGATAAAGTTGAGTATGCTGGGTAGGGGCAGGTTTAATTAAAGAAAAAATATTTTAATTCCGTCCAATGGGAATATGACACTTCTTAAATAATATTTTTTAAAAAAATTATACCAAAGCATAAGACAGATCTGAGCCTCAGGTGTCACTTTTAAAATAAAAAGAATTTTATTTTTCTCTTAAAAAAAAGTGGTATGTTAATTATAAGGGCAAAAGTGAGCCACGAATGCAAATTGATAGATATTTTTAGTAAAATAGATAAATAAATGAAACTGTTTGAAATAGTTCAGAATCAATTTTAACCCTTTCTAAATATTAAATATGTTGATTTCTCTTGTTGTTTTTTTCCTTTTGGGAGTGGGGTGGGGTTGGGAGTTGGCAAGTAACATGGAGAAGGCAGAGACATGTCTCCAACAAGTACTTTGGCATAGGATGGCCACTTTGATGCAATTGATGAGAAAATGGCAACAAATCAATTTGTCCTTTCGATTGTAGTGATGTTGACACAATATGGTCCTCATGGCTCCATTATTAGGTTTAAATTTACCAATCTTACACATTTAATGATTTTTTTCGATAAATATAAAATTTAAATAAAAAAATATTAAATTTGGTTGAACCTATACTCGACATTCAAGCACTGCCCTTATCATTCACTTTAGTCCCCACTCCCCCATTACTCATATGATTCCAAGTGGAGAGTACTTTGCTTCTGTGGTAACCTTCAATTCTTCTGAACTTTTCGCAATATCTTAAAAAGAATAAAGTTATTGGATATTTGTATTAGTGGAAGGTAATAGATATTTAAATAATTAATGCGTTAGAAAAAAAATTGTAATCATGTTTACAACCTATCTTATGTATACATTTCTAAACTAAAAATATTAAATTGTCAATCTCCCAAAATCAATGTCCACCTTAAAAGCTCTTTTCATAGAAGTTTTCCTGTAAAGATTATTCATCTCATAAAAGCAATAAGTAGTGATTAGCAATAGTCCCTGATTAGTTCTTGTATTAGAAACATAAGATTACATCACAATTTATGCTATATTTTTCGAATTTTAATAGTCAAATAAGTGCTAAAAATGGAGTAATCCAAATTGTAAGTTATAATAGGAGTAGCTTATATTAATTTTTTGTGTAGTTTTTAAATATAAAATTTTATTACAAAAAGTTTAACAATTTCATATCTTTGAATTCACATTCAAAATTAAAAAGTTTGAGTTTCGAAATCAAGAGAGAAAAATAATATATACATATACATGACAAGTGGGTGAATCTCATAGAGCAAAAACAAAAAAGTTTTGATAAGGGGGTTTTAGATGGGCCACTACAAAGATTTGATATGAGTTGTAACCATTGTTCACCACGTTGCAAAACTTATGATTATAACGGAATAATGACTCTAAAAATGTAACATCATTCTTGTCATTTGTCAATAACTCTTATTCGAAAATACATTATTGGAATTCTCTTTTTAACTTCACTCATTTTAACCTCTAGTTTGTAATCAATTTTTTTGATAAGCATAGCAAATGAGTGAGAGTTTGGGGAAACAAGAGAAATTGACAAATTAGAAAAAAGGTACATTTTGATCCAATCAATACTTAAAAATCAATTGGAAAAAAAAAAGGATGGGAAGAGATAAAATATGTGTGCCTTTCATATGACTAGGTCATTGATAGGAAAGTTAAACAAATAAAAACATGGTCCAAAGTGCTTTTTCATGAAAAGTCGCTTTTAAGATGTGAATGGCACAAAAATAGTTTGTGAGCCAATTTCCTAAAAGGCTTGTTTCTAAGATGGAGAAATATGTAACGCTTCCAACCATATAATTAAAAGCTTAAATAATATCAGTGTAGCGTTAAATAAGTAAAACTATCTTCACCTTTCGTCAAAAATTTTGAGTTTGAATCTTAAAAATTGAGTTTTCTTTGATAAAAAGAGCTAAATTTCCCCATAATGGACCTTCTACCAAGATTAGTTAGGTCAATAAATTTTAAATATTAACGAGTTAAATAAATAAATAAAAAGGTTTTAATATGTAATAATATGTCTGGTTATGATATTCAATTATTCAAACGGGGAAGGAATATTTCTGATTATGATATCTAATTAATACTAGCATACCTATTAAATCACACACTAATTTTAAAAAATTACACATCATACAGTATTTCCTAATTTACTAGCAAATTACATAAATTCTCTCTCGCTCTCGCTCTCGCTCTGTCCCCCTCTTTCTTGCTCGCCTTTCTCTCCATTTCTCGCCTTTTCTTTTTAGGTCTTCTTCTTTTTCTTCTTCAAATGTGAATACTTATTTCCAAAAGTCAATAAGGATGGTATTGTTGTTGTTACCCCAAATTTGTGATGAATTTCATTAATATTGTTATAGTGAATTTAGATGATTTTCAGTATCACTTCTTCTTATTCTTCTTCTAAATATGTATTTATGCACAGATAAACTTGATACAACAATGCATATTTGGTACTGGCTTATTTCATGAATGTACCAGTGTATATTTGATACCATATACATGTATTTATACATAATATACATCAAATTAATATTAGATCCATTAAATGAAATTGATACTAGATACATATATATTGGTAATTGTGAAATTGATATTGGATACAAACTCGTAGGAATTGATACAAGCTAATGCATATATAGTCAGATATATGCTTTCAAAATTGATACTAAATACAGAAATCCACTCATACGAATTGATGATACAAGCTTATGCATATGTAGTAAGATACATGCTTTTATATTCTACTAAGTGCACTCGTAAAAATTGATATTGAATACACAAATACATGATATTGTGAAACATAGATACATTGGGAAACACAAATATAAGAGGGGAATTCGAGAGAGGTAATATAGTCCATATACATATAAATCACGCTTTGAATACAATATACTCAGATCGGAACTTGGACAAAATATATAATATTGAAACTATCGCTTCATTGGATAATTAGCCTCTATACTAGCGTGCTTTATGAAATTTGCTCAAATTTTAAGTGATGGATTGGGAGAAAATAATTGAGACGTAAAATTAGTATGGGCACGGCAAAGAAAATTAATAATGGAAAAGTACACATACATCCATCTGGAACTATTTTTTCCCAAGTAAAATTTGTGAATAATGATATAAAAATTAAAATATCAAAATTAAACTTAGACTCTAAATTGTTTTATACATTCTTTTCTTAATCTTAAAGAATGATTTTGTCTTGTATAATAGATTGTCAGTATATGATACCATGTTAGTGTTGTAAAGGATTGGAAATATTTTTTTAGGGAATGAATTTGTCCTTTATAATATCTTGATAGTATATGATACATATCAAATTGGTAGCGTAAGGAACATAACTTTTTTGTGAAGGAATGAATCAATTATTCGATATCTTATCAGTTTATAATATATCATATGTGTATCAAAAATTGCTTTCTTAGGAATGAGCCAGTCCTTATATATGAAATCTTCTGTCAGTATATGATATGTTCTATTTAGGAAGTTGTTATGTTCTAATTTTTTTAAAAGAAAAATAATCATGGACCTCTTAAATATTAAGCTAGTATTATTATTACCCATACTTGAGGAGTGTAATATATTTTCAAAATGTCCAAATATAAAAAATTACGTGAAAAAGCAAACATATACTAGTTAATTAGCACTATAGTTTTAATTAATTACGGCTTTCAACTTAATTTTAGCTTTAATTACGTCACATGTCCTCTTTTATACATGTGTAAATACAAATTATACGCATATATACAATTATATGACATATATACAAATACAATTAGCCTCTCTCCACTCTTTGACCTTTCTCGCTCACCTCTCTCCTCTCTCTCCCAATCTCGCTCGCCTCTCTCCTCCCTCTCCCAATCTCTCTAACCAGATATACAAATATATTTGTATATTAGTTATATTTATACAATATCTGACAAATATACATATACAATTCGCCTCTCTCCACTCTCTGCCCTCTCTCGCTCGCCTCTCTCCTCTCTCTCCCAATCTCGCTTAGCTCTCTCTTCCCTCTCCCAATCTCGCTTGTCAGATATACAGATACAAATGTATACTAGTTACATATATACAATTATTTGACAAATATACATATACAATTCGCCTCTCTACACTCTCTGCCCTCTCTCGCTCGCCTCTCTCCTCCCTCTCCCAATCTCGCTCGCCACTCTCCTCCCTAACATGCTACGAATCGTAATTAGCAAACTATATATATGAAGCGTAATTAAGCTATTTTTGAGTGGCTATATGCGAAAGTTACCCTATATTTTTCATATAAAATCATCAAAAATATATTTTTTTAATTAATTAAAACTAAAATATATTAAATTATATAAAAGACTAGAACTGAATTTACTAATAATTGAAGGACAAGAAAATACTAGTACACTAATAAGTTATTGCTCCCCACATACTGTTTGATTGACACAAAAGGAAACTTCCCCCACAAATTCAAAAGAAGGGAAAATCGATTTTATTTTATCTTTTTCATTTTCGTCCTTTTGTCAAATGTGGGTCAAGAAATTCATAAAATATTGAGTTTGTTAGGAAAAAGAACTACAATATTGATATCGGATAAGAATTACTTTTTACTATTAACTTTACATATTTTTTTAAGAAATCATAAGTAGTGGCATTTATTATATCACTCTTTAAATATAATAAATACACTATCTTAAAAAATATAGTAGAAAAATAATTATAATTAATGATAAGAATAAATTAGGAACTAAGTGTAAAATATTTATTGATTTTATAAAGCGAACAAGTATTGTTGGACTACCTAAAATATAATACTGAATAACTTTTGTTGGACGGAGAGAGTAATTATTATAAATATTACGTACGTCATAGCAAGCTATTATTTTGAAAGTGATTTCGATCTGGTGCAAATCGTTAATGTCGATCACTACTCAAGGTTTCAAGACTCTTCCAACAACGTGCACTCATGGTTGAAAGTTTGGAGTTGCACAAATACAATTGTCCGAAAAATTCACAATAGGAAAAACAATTATTTGAGACAATAAAGAAATTGGTGAAAGAAAGAGTAAATGAAAGAACGATTTTTGTTTCTCTTCTGTACGTTTAGCTCTCTAATGATGCTCCTTAAATAGGAAAATCATTTACGTTTTCATCCATTAGAAGAACGTAAGAAACTAACGTAAAATTAATATAATAAAACATTACTTTTACTTCAATGGCAAAATTAACATAACGCAAAGTAACTTCAAGTCTTTTGTAAAGGTCATTATCTTTTCATTATGGAGTTATAAATTAAGAAACTGTCATTTAAATTAATGGCAACCATATATGTAGTGACTCTCCTATTCCACATATACCTAGGACTTAAGAATGTTTATATAGATTAATTACATAGAGTTTAAGATGTTATCTATTCTTTGCATTAAATAAAAAATAATAATATCCAGAGAGTTAACTGTTAAAAATAGATTTAAATTATCTCAAATTTTTTTAGTTTCATACTTAAATTATTTTAAGTGTGAGTTTCTTATTTGAACTATCACTCAATACTTAGTGAAATACACCTCAACTAATTTCTGATGGTAAGTGTTCACTCTCTCTTTTGTTTAAACATTCTGCCACATGGCACTCTACGTGAAAAAATAATTTTATCATGACAAATCTGAATAAATTAATATTAAGTTAAAAGTTAAGGATAAATATAAAACTATCACAACATAAATTAGGTTATTCCAACCTTGATATTCATCATCTTCTTCTCCATCTTCTTAGTCATGTTCTTATCTCTGTCGTGACATCGATAACTCTGATTTGAAAAGGAAGAGGTTAGATTTAAAAGAGTCAACCAAAACACAATTAAAAAATTAATATATCAGATGAACAAAGATCTTGTGAACAATAACACTTGAAAATATGTTCAGACAATTATTTTATTTAGTGAACATATATATGTATTTTGCTAATCATTAAATGATAGCTCAAATAAAAAACTCACGTCTTAAAAATATTATAAACAAATAAGTTTTTGTCTTGCACCCTATATCCAAAGAAATTGTAGACTTTTGTTAAATGGGGATCAATAATGCATTAAAATGAATTAAAAATTAAAGAAAGAAACATCACATATACACAATAGTATAATGTGGATAAGTCGAGAATTTTCTTTCTCGCTTCTTCTTCGATTAAAAAAAGTAAAGCGCTGTCACTTGTAATATTAGGTCTTCCTCGTCCATACAATTGTGTCAAACACACACACGACATCTCTAATTCATATCGTGGCGGAGCCAGAAAATTCACTGAAGGGTGTTCAAAAAATAGGAAAAAAAATGTTGTTAGTGATATGGCTCTTTCAAAGCATCTAAAACTACTGGCCTACAACACCTTATTCTGTCAAGAATGTCCAAAATTTGTTATTTAATCACTTTGTATATCATTTTACTTATAAATACGGTTTATTTTCTAACGAAGGGTGTCCAATGGACACCCTCACTATAGGGTAGCTACGCCCGTGAATCCATATATTTGAGGCAAAAGTAGAGTTTTAATTTTATTTGTAAGGACGATTTGAAATATCATTAATTAAATTCTAAACTAAGTGCTCTTTGTCCCTAAAGAAGTTTTTATAGTTTGATTTTATAAAAGAAAACTATGACAATTAAAGTGGAGGGAGGTAGTATCTCCTCCATCCAACAATACTAGTTAATTTATGAAATCAATGAATAATTTTACACTTAGTCTAATTTACCCTTATCACTAATTATAGTCATTTTTCTATTACATTTTTCAAGATATTATATTTATTACTGTATTCAAAGGGCAATATAATAAATTACTCTTCTATTCATAATTTTTAAAGAATTGTACAAAATCAATAGTGAACAATTAGTTTTGGACAGAGGGAGTACCAACCACAAAAATAAACTAAACAATACTTATTATAGAGGCGAACCCACCTTTAGGGTGTCAAGTGACACCGCTTCGTTGAAAAATTATATTGCATATAGAGGTTAAATTTTGATTTAATAAAAATAAATATAAATATTAACACATTTTGACACAAGTTAAAAATTTAATCTAATAATTTAGTTGTTACGAAAAAACTTTAAAGTCGTATCACGTGTGTTCTAATCCTATTAGTTTCATAATTACCAAAGTCCCTCTCATTTTTCAAAAAGCTAATAATATTCCTCCACATTCCGGGACATTCGATTGAAGAAATTAATAAAGGGAATTGCCCCCACAAAATTGAAAAGAAGGGAAGACCAATTTCTCTTTATAATTTTCGTCGTTTTGTTAGGTTGTGGGGGTGTTACACCGATGGTTTTGGACCTCTTATTGAAAGTGTAAATTACATTTGTACTTGCTAAAGGCCGTGAAGCTGATTTATCACGTTTACATCTCCGAGTTATATGATACTCCTTTCGTTCTATTTTATGTGGCATTATTTTTTTTTTGTCAGTCTCAAAAAGGATATCACATTTCCTTATATGATAAGTATTTAAAGGTACAATTCCTCTTTTACCATTGTTGGTCCCACTTAATCTTAAAAATAGTACTCCAATACATTTATGAGGAGAGAGAAAAATTGACTATTTTTTAAAGGGGTAATTTGGTAAACATTTCAAAATCTTCATTTATTTCTTAAACTCCGTGTCCGATCAAATATTGCCACGTAAAATAAGACGGAGAAAGTAGTTGGTTAGAATTATAAAGATACGAACAATAAAGAAATTAGTTATAAGTGAGCATATGTATATGTAGTGATATTATATCTTCTATTCTGCATAAAATAATATAATTTTTGCTTTAAAAAAAATAACCTACTTTTTTTAAATTCGTTAAATTCGTGTAAAAAAAAAAGTACGGAGTATTTTTTTCTTTTATGACAATACTTTAATTTCAACTTTTCACGTGACATGTTTTTTTATTTTCTTAAACTATGTAACAAGTCAAACTACGTCATTTTTTTAATTGGAGAAAGTACATAAATTCTCTCATAACGTATACATATACTTAATTATCCGAGTTGGTAAATTGTCAACCAAATGTCATATTAATTTTATATATGAATAATTTCTTTCCTATTTACTTATTAAATATCGTATAAATTATAATGTTTACAATTTTTATCAAATATAAATCATATAAATTATATAAAAATTAATATATAATAACTTATTTCTTATCTAACTACTAAATTTTCTTTGAATTTTCATGTGCCAAGGTGTCCCCAAAATACAAGAGCAATAGAAGTTATCAACTATGTAATTTAATGTGGGCCTTACACAAATTCAAATTTAATTGAGTTTTAATATAAATATCGAATATCAAATGAAAAAAAATACCTACGAAATGTACGCTCACTACTTCGGGTATCTTCTCCTCTAGCTTTTGGGTGCATCATTTTTCAAACCCAACAAAATGACCTTTTGGGCACATGAATACTGAAATGATGATTCACATTCACCCAATTCATGAGAAAATTTCATTTAAACATTTAACCTCAATCTTATTTTAATTATAAATATAAGTACATATTTGTTTTTGTCAAACACACCTAGCAGAATATTTAAGCGCGTGAATACTATCTGATTTGAAATATAACAATAACATTATAAATTTTGGTGGTATAACCGATTCACGTTATGTAATTCAGTGCAAGTATATACTTTTTGTAAACATAGGAATCCGATGTAACGAAAGTTTCTATCACGTTTAACATGAATTGTGGTGTAGTAATAAACTTACTTTATTCTTGATTAGAAATTTCTGTTCGGGCCATAAATATAGAGAATACCATATTAAGAACGTCACTTCTAAAAGAGTCATACAATATGCAATCTGAATTTAATTAAGGGCAAATTACAGAAATCACATAATTTTAAGACAAAATTACAATCTATCCCTTAAAAGTTTATAATTACAGAAATCCCTCAAATAGATACAATAATATAATCGCTGATACATTAATCTAATGCGCGAGATACAATAATTTAAGCGTTGATACATTAATCTGATGCACGAGATACATTAATCGTTAAGTAAGATACATTACTTTTATACATGATACACTAATTTGGTATACATTTTGTACATGATACACTAATCTGATGCGCGAGATACACTAATCTGATGCACGAGATACACTAATCTGATGCGCAAAAATGAGAAATTTTGAAGATTTATAAAATTTATAGGAAATAATGATAATAAGTAAATTAAAATGTGATATTTCTATAATTTTTCCTTTAATTAATATTCCAATTTCGAATATCAAGTAAAAAAAATTTAAAAAAAAAAAACAGAAAAGTTCCTGCCACGTTACGTGCAGAGCACATGTCCATCATTTTCGTCCTTCTCAGCTCCACTCGTGTCTATTCTTACTGGCCCAACCACTTCCGTCTTTATCCGATTATACCCCTTAATTTTTTATCATTCACATGAATGCCCAAAATGGGGTGGTTTTTAATATATAATTTTAGTTTAAAAATAAAAATGGTACACTTTATGTAACAAGAAAGTGGTCAAAAATCATTTTAATATTAAAACAACTAACATAGAAATATTGCAAAACAAAAGCTTATATTTCATATTATAATAGAGAAAATACATAATTATCGCATTAAATTAAGACCTGTTTTTTAAAAAGAGAATTGAACTTTATGGGATCCTATTATCCACCTCTTCTTATGTAGAGTGAATTTATTGTCCCATTACGTGCCTATGTGGCATGTAGAGTGTAGTTCACTCTTTGATAGCAAGTGAGATGAGCCAAAACGTAAATATATATTTATTTAATTAGAAATATTATTTTTTCTTTTCTTTTATTTATTTTATTGTACTTTCTCCATTCTTTATTGTTTTTGCTATCTTCTTCCCCAAAACTCAAAAGAACCTCTTCTCTATCTTCTTCAACTTAGAAGATCCATTTACTTCACTCTTTTTTTTCCTTGTCTTCTTGCTTCTCTTTGTTTCCTTTTCTTTTTTGTCCCTTATTTTTTTCAAAAATAATAATAATTGTGAACCTTCTTTGATAATATTATTTTTTTAAAAAAATAAAATAAAATATTATGTAATTCTTTAGCATCTATATAAACAAATTTCATCGATTCGAGAGTATTATAGTATTTCATTACCTCCATCATAATGGAGTTTCGCTGCATAATTGTTTTAATATTGAAAAGAAGATGGTAGATTGAAGGTGATTATTAATATTCAATTTATAATTTATTAGTAATTTTATTTTGATTTAATAATGATGTGATGATATTAATGGTGGACATGAGATTATAATAATGGCGTGATGAAGGCTACTCTATAGGATTGACGGCAATGGTGGCCAAGTTGAGGACTTGCAGTGATGGCGGCTATATGGAGGGCTGCAGCAAAGAAGAAGAGTGATGAAGAAAGAAGAAGAAAGAGAAAATAAAAAAAAGAATGAAGCTAATAAAATAAGAAAAAACAAAAATGAAAATAAAGATAAAAAGTTAAAACTTAACACGTGACAGATAATAATTGATGCGTAATTACACTTTCTTTTTTGCAATGAAAGGTGGCTGAAAAGTGAGATTTTTATAACACTTTAAAATTGTTTAAGGGGGTAATAAAACCCCCATAAAGTTCAAATATCTTTTTAAATAACAGGTCTTAATTTAATGGAATAATTATGTATTTTCTCTACCATAATATAAAGCCTAACTTGTTATGTGGCTGATGTTAGATGCACAAGTTTAGTTTATCCTCTATGCTTTGATAATTAAGGCATATTGCCTTAGGCCCCAATTTAGGAGGCCTCAAATTTTACCAAGAATAAAGATTTTTTTATTATAAAAAAATGATTATTTATAATAAAAAATATTTTAAAAAATTATATTACTTTATTATCTTTGACCCCATTATATTCTAACTCTTATATTTATTTAAAATTTGTCAATTTATTATTTATATTATGTTATAATTTATATAATGATTGTCTTAGTGAAATAAAAAAATTTAATGTTGAATTGATAAAATCATATATGAAATAATTATTGAAAAAAATACTAAGTAATAATTTGCATTTGAAAAGTGTAAGAAACATAAATTTTAAATAAACACATATGAAGTTGGTTTAGATTTTAGGCTTTCAAATGAAAATTCGCTTTAGGCCTTCGATTACGTTGAGTCGCCCCGGTAGCTCCATAATTATTATGTCATCAATTTTAGAACATTGTGTCTTAAAAAATACAAAACTTATAAATTACTTATGTGTCTTATAAAGTATAACTTAGTTCCTACAAAACTTAATTATATTACTAGAGACTTAAGTTCAGTTTTAGAACCATAAAGTTTTGGGAAAAAGGTCAAATATACCTCTGAATTTTCAAAAATAATATGTATATATCTTTCGTTATATTTTTGGGCCATACATACCCTTACCGTCATAATTTTGGATCCTATATATCCTTTGATCAAACGGAAAACACGTAGCATGATCTCAAATATTTTCCCAATTTTATTTTATTTTTTATCCAAAATTTATTTTTTTATCCAAAATTTATTTTTTTTTATCCAAATTTTATTTTAATACATTCACTGACTTTTGGCTGATCTCTGTTGATCTCCATTATCAATACATCTAATTTCAACACAATCCAACACCCATCTCCAGAGCTTGATCAACACTCATTTCCAATCAATTATTATTGACAAGATCCTTCTCAACTTTTGATGTCAATAATTCAACAACGATTCATTTCCAAGCTCTCTAGATTTTCATCACTCCCCCTCCCATAAATCTCCGATCAATTGTGAAGGTCTGCAATTTCAAGCTCTGCAGATCTGCAATTTCAAGCCCTGTAGATGTACAATTTCAAGCTTTGTAGATGTACAATTTCATGCTTTGTAGACCAAAATACGTTTGAGAAAGAGTCGACACTCACAATTCAAAAACAAAAAAAGTGAGCATATCAAACTGCTCAAATCTGAGCACCAAGAGAAAAGAGGACGAAATTTGATCCTTCACAAATGTAATCAAAACTTAAACAATTAGATCTTCCAGAAAGTGTTTTTCAAAATAGCATCATAAACCCTAAATCTCAACCACATTAAAAAAATCAACCAAAAGTTCGATCTTTGGCTAAGAAACAGATACGAGCCCTAACTGATTATATAGTTTTCTTTCCTTATGGATGAGAGATCAATTAAAATTATATATAAAAATGTTAAATGTGTCGAAAATTGAGAGAATTTTCCGGCGACACAACGACGTTTCTGGTGCCGCCGGCAACGAGAGAGGAAAAAACAGAATATGAAATTGGAGAGAGAAAGAGAAGAGAGAGATTAATTTTTGGATGAAAAAATAAAATAGGGCAAATATTTGAGATCATGCCACGTGTTTTTTCGTTTGATCAAATGGTATATATGATTCAAAATTATAACGGTAAGGTTATATATCACTCAAAAGTATAACGAACGATATATACATATCATTTTTGAAAATTCAAAGGTATATTTGATCTTTTTTCCTAAAAGTTTTTTCTTAAGAGACCTAATTTATTCATATGAAATTTTTGCTAAATAAAGCAAGAGTTCTCTACTTCTCGCTTTAATCCATAATATTTTATTAAATGAGCAGCAAATGCAAAAGTTAAAATTATCAATTTAAGGGATAAAAATTAAAGACAATTAAGGATAATCCGTAGAAAAACTTTATTCTTTTATAGTCTAACTGAATTTATTTTTGTTTTTTTGCTATGATGAAATTATTTTCACCTGCCAATTTATTTATTTTAAAAAAGAGTGACAGAGTAATACATACATCATCACATATTATTTGAGGTATATTTTTTAAATTTATGAGTGATAATTTAGGATTTGGCTCCCATCCATTACCTATTCCCTCCATTTTGTCAAGTGCATCTCTAGATAAGAGATATGTGTCTTATTAAATGTTTAAATATCAAGATTATATTATATTAACAAATATCATAACCATAGTTAAGGAAACTAATTTTAGAAAACTACTCTCTAAATTTGGTAAAATTTACAATATACTTCATACAAAATTTGATATTTATTAATATAATTAATTTCATCTTATATTTTTATATTGAAATATTAAATTTGTAGAACATAAAACATTTATATTTAATCTGATAAATAATAGTCTTCAAAAACATTTGCATTTAAAACAATGTTTTCTTTTATTTCACAAAAAAATATTTTTTTTAAAAAACGTATATTTTCTCCCTTTAAACGTCAATAGCCACATTTCTCCTTGGAATAATTTTGGTATGGTTTAAGTCTAAAAATGTTTTGTCTTTTTATTTTTTATTTTTGTTTCGTGTTCTTTTATCTTATGGTTTTTTTTTTTCAACATTGATAATTCTTCACTTTTTTTCTGTTTCTCAAAAGAGTAATATTTCAAGAATGAAGTTTATTAGTACAGAAAATAATTTAGTTGATTCTCACCTTAAATATCATACAATTTAATATTTAAGTATAAGATGAAATTAATGATATTAATAAATATCAAATTTTGTATAGAATATATTGTAATTCTTACCAAATTTAGAGAGTAGTTTTCTAAAATTAGTTGACTTAACTATGATTATGATATTTGTTACTATAATATAATCTTGACATTTAATCTTTAAATAAGACACATGTCTCTCATCTAGAGGTGCACTTGACGAAATGGAGGGGAGCCAAATTCGAGAATTTAGATGTGTTTCTTACCGTCCTAATAGTTTAGAAGTAAAACTTAAAAAAAAAAAAAAGGATAGTGTATATATAATATATATATGACAAATCACAACAAGACACATGATATTGATAAAAACCCATTAAGTTTAGGGCGAGTTAAATATATGAAGTTGATCAACTATTAAAATTTATGTGATAAAGTCATTAAATTTTATTTATATCAATAAAATTACTTAACTTAAAAAATTTCTTGTATAAAATCACTCAATCAGATTTATTATTTAAAATTTGATATAATGTTGAATAAATATGAACTCCACTTGAACTGGGCATTAATGCTGAATCGAGGAACTGACTTGGATTTAACCAAATTAATTCGATTCTTTAATTAAGTACAATTTTTGTCATAAAAATCATTTTTTTGATTTATTGTTCGATTTAAAGGTTACGATTCAGAATCAAACTTTTATTTTAAAAGTTTTAATTCCTTTTGGAAAAAATTACAGAAATCTCACATTTTAGTTTACTTATTACCATTATCCCCTATAAGGTTTACAAATTTCCAAAATCCCTCATTTTCGCGCATTAGATTAGTGTATCTCACGCATCAGATTAGTGTATCATGTATAAAATGTACATCAGATTAATGTATCATGTATAAAATGTAATGTATATTACTTAACGATTAATGTATCTTGCGCATCAGATTAATGTATCAATGCTTATATTACTGTATCTCGCGCATCAAATTAATGTATCAGTGCTTATATTATTGTATCCGTTTGAGGGATTTCTGTAATTATAAATTTTTAAAGAATATATTATAATTTTGCTTTAAAAATATGTGATTTCTGTAATTTTTAGATTGTAATTTTGCTTTAAAAGTATGTAATTTTTGTAATTTGCCCTTTCTTTTTCTAAATTACGAGTCATACTTTGGGCCCAAAACTTTTCATGACCCAAGTGGCAAGTTATTTGTCATTTCTATTCTCAGCGCTGGTTGTTGTCCCTATTGTCATTTTTATTCCCTGCCCATTATTCCCTACTATCATATGCTTATAGAGAAAATTATCACTATGTTTCATTTTAGAGTAAATACATAAAAAAAAAAACCCCTCCTGAACTTGTTCACCAACTTACTTTAACAGTATAACTTTACGGATAATATTTTACCCTCCTTAACTCATTCCAAGTGAATTTAACACCTCCTTAATTGATGATATTTGAATTTAACACCTCCTTAATTGATGACATGACAAGGAAAGTGTGATCACTCTCCCAAACTCGCGTGAAAAGGAGAAAAAGTAATAAAAAACTGACCAAATCCCAATAACGTTAATTTTTTTACATGTTTCTCTCTCTCCACCGTTCATCTTGTTCACAATGCCACAGTATGCCACCATGAATGTAAAATCAACCATTTTCCATTCCTCTTCTTCCATTCCCACCCCATCTCTTCGATTCCACCAGAATAAAGAATGAAAAAAAATACAGTTTGATTCCCTTGACAAGGACAGAAAGCTTGATGGGGGTTTTATTGCGTGGTAAAAGAGAGTGGAACCACTAAACCTTAACACTTTGAGGCGGTTTTCAGTTCATGAGGAAATAAAATTGTTCATACCGATGGTGTTTGTGGTGGGTATTTTGGAGTTGATGATGGGTATTGTGGAAAACCATCCATATTCATTTCGATGTGGAGTTTATGGCGGATTTAATTACCTGGACCCATTTTCATTCTCACCACCATTTCAATCTTCTCCCATTATTCTTTAATTTTATTATAAATTTGTTTTCAGACGTTTATTGTGGCTAAATTCGATTGACATCACTGATGTTGGAAATGGGTATTAATGTATTGTGAAATTGACAACGATGGCGTGATATTTTGGAGTTGATTTCAATGGTGGTGGTGTTAAGAAATATGAAATTAACGGCGATGGAATCGATACAACTGTTGGTGATGAGTATTGTAGAGTTGACGGCGACTGATGATATTATTATCGGTGATGGGTATTGTGGAGTTGATGGCTAGGATAATGGTGTAGGTAGTGGTGGTAACGTTGTGAATTTGATGGCGGCGGTAATGGAGAGGACGAGGAATACTTGGTGAATGGCGATGGATTTTGTGAATTCTACGGTGGTGGTATGGTGAGGGACAATGAAGGTTGGGGTGGGTGACTATTTATTTTGAAAAAATATATAAATTTTTTTTTTTGACACGTGGAGGTGCTGTAGCACAAGTGTGGTTCTAGACTTCCAAGGGGACATTGAATTCACTTCAAAAAGATAAGGGGGGTTGGGGGTAAAAATTTACGCTTAAAAGTGCTAAAATAAATTGTTCCGCCAAGTTCAGGGGTTTTTTATGTATTTTCTCTTCATTTTATTTTATTTTTAATTAGAATAGTTATTATCGTTCATATAAATTTTATCTTTTATAATTGATACGTATACGTATATTTACTTGAGACTTTTTGTCTTCTATGATTAGATTGAGTTATAATGGGACTCGAGAGTATATCAAATGTGTGCAAAAATCAAATCGATTAATAAATTAAGTCGAAAAAAATATTATTGGGTTATTGTTACTGGGTTAACGAGTTTTTAGTGGTTTTATTAAAGGGAAAAGACTCAAATATGCTATTAAATTTTAAGAAAAGTCTCACTTATGTCATTCATTAAAAGTTTGACTCATCGTTCATTCATGTCATTATTTGTTAACTGCAATGACATAAATGAGCCAAATTTTTAACGAATGACGCAAATAAGTCTTTTCTCAAAGTTCAATGTCATATTTGAATCCTTAATTTCCCTTTATAATAATTGATATAATGAATGAGGCGGCCAAATCATAATTGACCACGTGTAAAAAATGATTTTGCAAAATTGAAACTATTTTTAGTAAACAAATAATATCATGGACAATTTTTTCTCAAATGAAAATGACATAGATGAGTCAAACTTTTAACGAATGACATAGATAAGCCTCTCAAAGTTTGATGACACATTTGAGCTTTTTCTCTTTATTAAAAAAAGTTAATGGGTTATCGGTTCTTAGTGTTAGATTATTTAGTAAATCGATAACCCATTAAGATGTTAGTAATGTACTACTTTACCCCTTATAAATATTAAATATTAATAATTTAGCATAACTAGACACTATATTAGTACTTTACTCTACAATCTACACACTTCACACTTCACATCAGAAATTCCATATTATGTTTTGGTTGTAACATATATTGTATCCTTCGTACTACATTTGCCCTTATTGATGCACTTCTCATTATCTTTCTTTGTTTCACTATATCAAACCATTTATAGTTGATTTGTTTGTCTCACTGTATCGCGTCAAATTGTTGGAGAAGTGAGAAGGCATATATTTATTTTATGAGCATTTTCTTAGTAAGTAAATTGAAAATCGAACCGTTAACAACCAAAAATCGAAAACTCAATAAAAAATATCTTATTGATTTAACATATTTAAAAATTAAAAATCAATAAAGTAAATCAATAATATATAAAATTGACCAAATTGATCGATGCACACCGGGACGGGAGGTTGGCTACTACACTTGTTGCTATGTGCGGTTAAATTATATTTGTCGAATATTTAAATGTTTAAATTTATTAATAACTAATAATTATTTTAGAAATGTCGAATTGAATATGAAAAAAAATTGAATTGAACTAAATTAGTTTGATGATTAGTGCATACTTTTTCCGGACAATTTATTTTTTTTGTCAATTTTTAATATGATAAAATTTGATGAAGTGATGTATAAGAGAAATTCTTTAAGTTGAGTGATTTTATTAATTAAAAAAAAGTTCGATGTTTTTGCTATATAAAATTTCATAATTGAATGACCTTTGAGATATTAATTTAATTTATATTAATTTTAGAGGTACTATTGAATAAAAAATATGAAATCTTTGGAAAAAAATGGAATAATAATCTACTTTCGTTAAGTGATTATTGGATAATTGAAAATAGAGAATCTTGAATACTATTCGAAATTTAGAAGAACTGCATGGAAAGACTATTTAACTACTCAAGAAAGCTCGTTTTTGCTTATGGAAAAGAAAATAAAAATCGAAGCTGAGCAGTTTTAAGTGAATATATACTCCAATAAATTATGAATATTTTTAAATAAATAAATGAACAAAGAATATTCATTTTTTGTACGCTACAAAATATTTTTGACCCATTTCCTATATTCTAAAATCTAAACTATACAACTCTACTCACTTGTGCATTTTAGTAAAAATTACATAAATACCTAACTTAAAATATTATAATCTCTAAAATTTCTTATTAATTAAGAATATTAGGAAAATCCTTTCTTGAGTACATCTCTATCCCTTCCCAAATACATGTCTATCCATTTCGGATACATTCCATAAAGTAATGTATCATTTTTAATGTATCGGACAACCAATAAATGTATTCGAAAATAATAAAAAATTTGAGATTTTTGTAATTGGAGAAACTTTCGAGATGACAAGAGGGAGTTGCTCGGATGATAAGCATCATTCACTTTCATCCTTAAGGTTGTGTGTTCGAGTTATCAAGGGAGCAAAAAGATGAAAGCTCCCGTGGAGGGATGAAAAAAAAGAACTTTCGAAGTAGAATACAATTAGTCTCGAAATGTATGGATTTAGGTAAGTTATACTTCATTTTAATTTAAATTATTTTTCATCAATTTGTTCACAATTTTGCATGGCTAAGATTCTCTATTAAAGCTACTGGACATAGCGGTGGGCCCTCATTCCCTGTGAAAGTGCCATATGTATTTCCTCTTCCACAAAATCTCTCTATTTATACATCCCCATGGCTTTGCCAACAAACAGTACAAGTGGAGCTCTTAGCCTTAAAGAACATACTTTTGAGTGTCTTCTTCTCCATTTTTTTGTCAAAACACAAAAAAGTTTCAATTTTTTTGTGTTTGTGAGTGAAAATGTTTATTGAGAACTTTAAGGTTGAGAGCCCCAATGTTAAGTACACAGAGAGTGAGATTCACTCTGTGTATGATTATCAAACAACTGAGTTGGTTCATGAGGAAAAAAATGGGACATTTCAATGGACTGTTAAGCCAAAAACTGTAAAATATGAATTCAAGACTGATGTTCATGTTCCAAAATTAGGGTGTGTTTTGAGTGTTTCTTGCTCTTTTTTTTTCTTACCAGATCCTTCATTTTTGCTAAAAATTGGAACTTTATTCAAGATTTGAGAAATTAAAATATGGGTGTTTTCTGTTTTGTGATAAATTTTTTTGTGTAATTTGATTTCTGGTAGGGTTATGCTTGTTGGATGGGGTGGAAACAATGGTTCAGCCTTGACTGGAGGTGTTATTGCTAACAGAGAGTGAGTTTTTTTTTTCTCTTTTTGTTCTGCAATTTCTCTTTGTCTTTGTCATGATTCTTGCTTAAACAGTGGGTGTTGTTGGAAATTGACAGAGGAATTTCATGGGCTACCAAGGATAAGGTGCAGCAAGCCAATTACTTTGGCTCTCTTACACAGGCCTCTACTATTCGAGTTGGTTCCTTCAATGGAGAGGAGATCTATGCTCCCTTTAAGAGCATACTTCCCATGGTAACCTTAATTTGTTTTGAAATGGCACTTTGTGGTGGTGGTTTTACTTTTTATTTGTCCCGTTTTGACTTAACGCGGAGTTTAAGAAGGTAAAGAATGAATCTTGTGGTATGAAACATGCAAAGTTGGAATTAGAAGTTATCATAGTAGAAAAAGAAATATATTTTTAATCTTGTTTTGAATTGACACGGAGCATAAAAAGGTAAAGAATGAATCTTGTGGTATGGAACATGCAAAGTTGGAATTAAAAGTTATCAGAAAATAAAAGACTTTTTTTTAAAAATGGACTAAAAGGAAAATAAGACAAACAAATGGGACCGGAGGATTAAATTCTTTCTGTTTGTTAATGTATTTTTTTTTTTCAATTGATAATGAAATAGGTCAATCCAGATGATGTAGTGTTTGGAGGATGGGACATCAGCAACATGAATTTGGCAGATGCCATGGCAAGGGCAAAAGTTTTTGACATTGATCTTCAAAAGCAGCTGAGGCCCTACATGGAATCCATGGTCCCACTGCCTGGTATCTACGACCCTGATTTCATTGCTGCAAACCAAGGCTCACGTGCTAACAATGTCATCAAAGGAACCAAGAAAGAACAAATTGATCAAATCATTAAGGATATTAGGTACAATGGGGTTGTTTTATTATGTCACAAAGTGTGTAGCTTTCTTTGGTTTTTAATTAGAGTTGCTAATTATAGTGTTGTTTTTGGGTAAATTAGGGAGTTTAAGGAGAACAACAAAGTGGACAAGGTGGTGGTTTTGTGGACTGCCAACACTGAAAGATACAGCAGTGTGGCTGTTGGCCTTAATGATACCATGGAAAACCTCTTTGCTTCTGTGGATAGAAATGAGGCTGAAATATCTCCTTCCACCTTGTATGCTATTGCTTGTATTCTTGAAAATGTGCCCTTCATCAATGGAAGCCCACAAAACACTTTTGTCCCAGGTATGTTCCAATTTCAAATTAAAAAATCTTGCTTTGGTTTGATGCACTTGAGCGGAGTGTCTTTTACACTCCACTCAGTGGGAGTGGGGTCTCACTGGGTATGTTGTTGTTTCTTTGGGAAATCAGTTGTGTGCTAGTCTTATGTATTAGTTGAAAATTTGTTAGGCCTCATTGATTTGGCCATCAAGAGGAACACTTTGATTGGTGGTGATGATTTTAAGAGTGGTCAAACCAAGATGAAGTCAGTGCTGGTTGATTTCCTTGTTGGAGCTGGTATTAAGGTATGACTATTGCTGCTTCTAATTTCACAGAGCTTTTAAACTATTAAAGCAAATTTGATATGTAAAATATGGAATCTTGAAAGAGGAAAGTTGAGTGATGGTGATACTTGTGTTGTTTACAGCCAACATCAATTGTGAGCTACAACCATTTGGGTAACAATGATGGAATGAATCTGTCGGCCCCTCAGACTTTCCGCTCAAAGGAGATCTCGAAAAGCAATGTTGTCGATGACATGGTTTCTAGTAATGCCATCCTTTATGAGCCTGGAGAGCACCCTGACCATGTTGTTGTGATTAAGGTAATTGATTACTAAATCATTTAACATTACTAATTAAAAAATATAACAAGGCACAATACTAGTTCTAACATTGGATTTATGGGATTCAGTATGTACCATATGTGGGAGATAGCAAGAGGGCAATGGATGAGTACACATCAGAGATTTTCATGGGTGGAAGGAACACCATTGTTATGCACAATACTTGTGAGGATTCTCTTTTGGCTGCTCCAATTATCTTGGATTTGGTCCTCCTGGCTGAACTCAGCACCCGCATTCAGCTCAAAGCTGAAGGAGAGGTATGTTTCTTTATCCCTGACTTTTTATACATTTACATTTAGTTAGTTGCAAGTTGCAATTACAAGTTGATTTGTTCTGAATTACATGAACCATGTCTGATTTTCAGGGTAAGTTCCACTCCTTCCATCCCGTGGCGACCATCCTCAGTTATCTTACCAAGGCTCCTCTGGTAAATTCTCTTGAAGCTTCATTTCATTCTGTAAAAATAGCACCAAAAGATGTGTTCCTTGAACAGTTAATTGGTTAGGCAATAGAGGATGTTCTCATTATGTCTACTCTAATAACCTGAAAGGCAATGTCTTAGACTAAGACAAACAGAACAGTTTTTGATGTTTGTGTATGTTGTGAATTGGTAAACAGGTACCACCAGGTACACCAGTGGTGAATGCCCTTTCAAAGCAGAGGGCAATGCTTGAGAACATATTGAGGGCTTGTGTTGGACTGGCACCAGAGAACAACATGATCTTGGAATACAAATGAAGATCTCATAAGTAGTGAAAGCACTCAAGAAGCTGTGTAGCAGAAGAACCATGTTGTCTTTCTTTACTTTTATTTTTGTAATCTTTTGTCTTATCATTAGTACTATAATTAGCTAAATCTCAGCCAACCCTAGGAGGTATAGCTGTTGTTTAATCACGGGCTAAGTTGAATGTCATTATGATTTCTTTGTGAATTAGCCCTTCATTTTCAAGATGTATTATCAGTGTTGTCTTAGCTCTTCAGAGCCAGCAACGCCTTTTCTCTACCGGAAATACACCGTATAGTCTTACTCTAATTTTCCTCTCTTTTTAATTTTCCTTTGGAGGATTTTGGTCCCTTTTCCTGCCTCTTAGATTTAAGTTGTAACAGTCAAAAGTATGAAGGATATTATTATTAGATAGAAAAAGGAGTGGGACAAGGAAAGAGAGGGTATGCACAAAAGATAAGAAAGAAAGCTGAAGAGATAGAAAGTAGATAATTATTGCTAGCATATTCAAATCATATCCAGAAACTATTCTCTTATTAGGTATGCTATACTGTAATAAACTCATATTGTATTGAAATGGATAATTGGAATTACACGTACAATTATAAGAGTTCATCATTCTGATTGCTCCAAATAGTAACAAATCCTTTCAAGGGAAGCAGTAGAAATCCAAATAGTAACAAATCCTTTCAAGGGAAGCAGTAGAAATAAAAAGGGAGAATGGAGGGAGGTTCCAGATTAATCTAAGTAACTAACAAGTTCATAGCATAAACCCTAATTGACTAGTTCCCTCTTCTACCAAATGTAATGTGACATCTTATCACATGGGTCCTCCATTGTAGTTATCCTCAAGGTTCGAATATAGTCCTAATGAGACCACAGTATTGTCTTATTCCTCTTTATCAGTGTTAACAACCCAAAGGAGTTCTTTAGACGCTTCGTTATCCAAAGCAACATTCAATAACGGTCTTTTATTTTACTTTTTAAACCAGAGGATGTATCCATGTCTAACAAGATTAACATCAAAGAGTTTCTTGAGAGATGAAGATGGCGGGACTAAAGTACCAACGTTGAACACCTTGTGGAGCTTCGATCTGAGGGCATTGAAAATTGTTGGATTTAACTCCTCTAAAACATTATGAATTGATGGCATTGGCAGTTGTAAGGTCTCTATAGTCAAACAAGCACTCCAGGGGACAACGACTTTCTCAACTAGTTTGAAAAAAATCCTTCCAACACCGAACACAAAACCAACTTCCAATAGCATATATTCATTAAGGGATAACTCGTCTAAAGACGTAACCAAAACTATGTATCTCGCCCCAATTTCAGAAGCATCCAACAAACACTTGATCGTGTGTTGAGAGCAAGACCACATCTTTAGTTCATTGAACACATTTGGAGCAATTTTTGGGCAATATCCAGCCAACATGATTTCCAACACGTTATTTGTGCCTTCCTTTTTGTTATTTGTTGCCTGCAACTCACTTTCGACAAAATCAACAGCTGCACAAATATGCGAAAAGATTTCTTCTTGTAGCATTTTTATAATCTCCATCTGTTCGCTGACTACAACAATTGTTTTGTCAATATCCTCAATAATCGGTGCCTTCAGCGTGACTTCCCTTGTAGCTGCTACAGTTTCCCACACATCAATAATAGTGTTTGTTGTGGTGTTTGCACCTTCTAACAGTAACATTTGATCACAGAGAGGCAAATGGAATTTTTCAAGCTGGGTAACTTCTTGTTCATGGAGCATTTGCGTTCGTAAAAATGGTATTGTGAGTCTTTTGTTTTGTTCACCGTTAAAATCTTCCACTCTTCCAACCTCAGGAGCAACCTTTTTAAATAAAACTGCCTTTCTTGCAAGCACCTCAAGCATCATTCTAGCTTGGATCCAGTAGTGCGCAAACTTGTGAATTGGAAACTTGTCGTCAGAAAAGATATGGTTGCTCCTTTATAAACTGGTTGTAATTGGATATTCTAATGGCATTAACCCACAAAAGAGTTGAATACAAATCTCAAGGATGATCCATAAGACTATTACTGAGCAGTCGTCAACCCCTACAACAATTGAATGACCACTAGACAAATGAAGAAACTGGTTGTGACCAGTAGGTGAAACTAATCCAAAAACACTACCGTTCCACTTCTCAGATTGAGGGCCAACATTCAGAACACCATGGATAAAGCTTATACCAGAATTCATGTTTACAACAGCTCTCTGATTTATATCATTGCTGCCAGACCGTTTGGAGTTCCCCAAACATGCAAATACTGTTCTTGCACATTGGTTGTTCACCAAAATATGCAATACTTGGTCAGCAGAAAAGACAATCAGCCCAAGCCAATTGCCACTTAGCAAAACATCTGTTGTTAGATTGATCTCGACATTAGAGTTATACCACAAATAAACAGGCACCTCTCCTGTGGTATTTAGCTTCTCCAACAACCCAAGCATAGTAAAATTATTGTCGCCGTATGAGAAAGCAACAATAGTGTATAGCTGCCAGGACAAGTTGAAGTTGCGAAAATTGAGGTACTGACGGAAGTCATATGCATCGATATACTTTTCTAATGCACTGGGCGAAACAACCTCGATAGCACGGTTAGCATATACGCAAAGATATTCAATATGGGTAACAATTCTAATATCTTCACACATGTCACAGAAGAAAATGACAACATCATGTGTGACATATACACCGGGATCAAATGGAAGTTGTAAGCATTTAATCTTATGAAGCAATGCGATTCTATCCATAATCATAATGTCACTCCCAGATTCAGGGTACAGTCTAGTTGAGTCAAGAATAAAAGAGTATGCATATTTATACCTGTCCGACATATCAGCAAACACCTTATGTGTAGTGGTCACTGAAGATACATCACATACATCTGAAGCATCGTCCACACTCAGAAGTGGAAAGCATTTCGAATAACCAAAAAGTAGAACTCGGTTGACTGAATAATCACTCGAGTTTACTTATCAAAGCAAGCCCAGAAAACCTCCCCTGTATCAAACCAATTACAAATGTGTAAACCAAGCGAACCAATAGTTGTATGAGGGCCAAGAAATTCTGCAAAAATATCTCTCTTCCGCATTTTATCGAACACCTTGCAGTAAAACTCCATGCCAAGCTTATGTCTGTAGCCTTTAACTGGAAATGTCGATTCTTTAACTGAGAAGGACAAACGAGAAAATTTAAGCTCGGTAGTGGCAATAGAAGCACTGGACAGAACAGAGGGAGAGATGTGCTTTTGTATTTTATATCCAACATCAAGAATAGGAAGCTGATAATCCAACTGTGATTTCATGGTATCAACGATCTCCGTGTCATTATCATTGCACGCTGACTCTAGCACAGAGGTGATAGTTTTATCATCTGAAATCTCTGGAGTATCAGTGAAAGTGGAGTCCAGTCGCATCTCCTCCTGCAGCAGTGACCGCACATGGCAAATAGCAGAGAGCATACGCTTGTTGTTCGCCTGGAGCTCCTTCATCGATTCTCGCAGCATCTTCAGAGAGGGTGTTGAGTTGATCATCAAGCATGGCAGAAAGGTAAAGAGGCATGGAGCACAGCAATGAAAGCACCAATGTAATGAACTCATATTGTATTGAAATGGATAATTGGAATTACACGTACAATTATAAGAGTTCATCATTCTAATTGCTTCAAATAGTAACAAATCCTTCAAAGGGAAGAAGTAGAAATAAAAAGGGAGGAGGGAGGCTCCAAATTAATTTAAGTAACTAACAAGTTCATAGCATAAACCCTAATTGACTAGTTCCCTCTTCTATATATAGGCATCTACCCCGGTCTCAAATGTAATGTGACATCTTATCACATAGGTCCTCTATTGTAGTTATATTCATAACATATACATTCTTCTCTATCTTTTTTGAGAGAGGTAATATAGTTGTATTTACTGCAACTCTTTCTTATCAAATTTCAATCATTACATGAATACACAAGACTAAAGAGAATCAAGTAAAGAAGGCTTATTCTGCCATAACTTCTTTCATGACAACACTATCCCACCTTAGAGGAGATGACAAAGAACTAATGGAAGTGCTCCATGGAACACCTGTTGAAGAAACCTACAAGATTGTGAGGGATCATCAGGCTTTGAAAACCCTGGAAGCCCAAATAGAGGAGATTGCACATACTGCTGATAATATGGTGGAGTCAGAATTAGGACAACTTACTCATCTTGCAGAAATCAAACTATTTGCAAATACTTGCAACAAATGAAAATGTTGATTCTGTAAGAGAGGAATGGATGAAGATGAAAACCTTATATGGAAACATCAAAGATAAAAAATTGCAAACTTTTGATCTTGTTGGTTCGTCGTCACAACATGTTCTAGAGTTAGAGAATATAGTGGTGGGTTACAACTATGAACTTGAGTTGTTGCAAGATAAACTTATTAGAGGCCTTGAAGAAATGAAAGTTCTCTCCCTAGTAGGAATGGGGGGGAATCGGGAAGACAACCTTCGCAACAAGGATTTTCAATGAATCAGTGATAACGTCTCATTTTGATGTTCGTGAAAAGATCACAGTTTCTCAAGAATATCATGTGAGAAATTTATACATTGGCCTCCTTCATTACACTTCCTCAAGCAGTGAAGGACTTGAGGAGAAAAATGATGAAACACTTGCAGATTTACTTCAAAAAAGTTTAAAAGGTAGGAGGTACTTGGTTATTGTTGATGACATATGGACCACTGAAGCATGGGATGAAATAAACATGTGTTTTCCACTTCACAACAACGAAAGTCGAATCCTACTGACCACTCGAACACAGAGGTTGCTGAGTATGCTAGCTTAGGTACACCTCCAATTTAAATGTGTCTGTTGACTTTTGATGAATGTTGGAACTTGTTGTATCAGAAGGTATTCGAAAATAAATGCTTATCTCCTAAATTTGAGAAAATCGGGAAAGAAATAGCCCGGATATGCCAAGGATTACCACTGGCAACTGTTGTGATGGCTGGAATTCTCTTGAAAATAGGAAATTCACTCGATGAATGGAAGAAAGTGATTGAAGATGTGAATGTGTTGATGAGCAAAGATCTTGACCATCATTGCTCAAAAGTGCTAGAATTGAGTTACTACCACTTGCCTTGTCACCTCAGAGCTTGCCTTCCGTATTTGGTTGTCTTCAAGAAGAGCAATGAGATGTTAGAGTTTGTGTTAGAGTTGATCTCTATGTATTGTAGTTGTAATAGGATTGTAATTGTGATTATTCTATATTATAAATATAAGTCATGCGGGTGACCAAACACACACGTTTTACTCATCAATTCTGTCTTTCATCTTGGTATCAAGAGCCATATATGATTCTTCCTCTCTTTTTTTTCCGATGGCCCCAGAAACATCCTCCGTCTCTTCTACTTAACAAACCTTGAATCAATCTTCCCCTGGTCTTCCCGTCCCCCCTCCAACAATTTCTAATATCAAAGGTTTTGTCCCTATTGAATTGACATATGTCAATTACCTTACTTGGAAGAAGGTTTTTGTCACAGTTCTGAAAGTTATAATCTGTTGTCCGTTATAGAGGGAAAAATATTGTGTCCATCGCAAAATCATGAAGAATATAAATTATGGATTCAGTGTGATACTATTGCATTAAGTTGGATTAATGCAACACTTTCGACGGCAGTTCTTGATACACTTTTGAACTATTTTAGTGAGACATCTAAAGAAGCTTGGGACACTTTCGCTTTACTGTATTTGGATCAAGTTTCTTCCTCCTCCATTCATCTTTAAGTAGAAATTTCAAAATTTCAAGAAAGGTTCTCTTTCTATGGAGGATTATCTTCAACAACTTCACTCGATTGCCTACTCTCTAGGGCAATTGGCAAGCTTTTGACGGATGACGATTTAGTCACTCAGGCTTTACAAGGTCTACCTTCATCTTATCATACTTTTGTGTCATGATTAAATGCCACTGGCTCGCTTTCTACTTTTATTGCGTTATGACCACTCCTCCTTACAGAAGAAGCCCACATTAGTACAATTTCTTCAGAAGAATCAAAACCTAATTCTGCCTTGCTTGTGAAAACTCATGGGCAAACCAATTCTGATGCATCATCCCCTCACGGACATCAACCTGCGAAAGGACACTCACATGGACGAGGTTGTGGCAGGAATAACAAAGGACAATATGGGTAGGGGTCGAGGATCCAATAATTCTTCATGGTCGAATTTTCAAAATAATATTCGACATCCTTCACCCACTAATAGTATTTTGGGATGACCACCATTTACTCCGGCTAAACAGTGTCAAATATGTTTTCACTATAACCACATTAGCTTGGAGTGTAAAAACAGGTTCAATCACTCCTTTGTAGCCAACAATATTCCTCAATCATTTGCTGCTATGAATTTGGAGGATGTTCACCCAACAGTTTTGTATCTGGACTCTGGAGCATCGGCGCATATGACAAATAATACTTCTACCCTTACTTCTCATGCTCCATACTCTGGTTCTTCTCAGGTCATGGTTGGTGATGGTACTCTTCTCTCCATTAACTCTATTGGTTCCTCTATTCTTTCTACAACCTCTAAACCTCTTGTTCTAAAGAACGTTTTATATGTTCCTTCCCTTGCTAAGAATTTACTTTCTATTCAACATTTATGCGTCGATAATAATTGCTTCATTTAATTTACTGATTCTAATTTTCTTGTTAAGGACAAGAAAAATAATACAACACTGCTCCGTTGTAACAATACTGGATCTCTTTATCCCATCCGCATTGTTTCATCCAGATCCTCCAGGTTTGGTCTCTTCGCTAGTGTCGTGCCTGCTTCTACTTGGCATCAACGTTTGGGACATCCTGGTCACCAATCATTGCATTCTTTAGTAGATATAAAATTGATTAGTAGTACTTCTTCCTTTTGCAATAATTTTTGTAATGTTTGTCATTTAGGCAAACAAATTAGAATGTCGTTTTGTTTATCTATTAGAAATGCAAATTCTCCATTTATTTTAGTTCATTCGGATGTTTGGCATGCTCATGTTGCCTCAAATTCTGGCTACCGTTATTATATTTTATTTCTTGATGATTATACTAAATGCTCGTGGATTTATTTGATGCGTGAAAAATCTAAATCCTTCGAAAAATTCAAAAAGTTCCATGCAATGGTTAAAAATATTTTTATACATCTATTTCTTATTTTCAATCTGATGGGGATGGAGAATATGCTAACCAAAAATTTAAATCCTTTTACTAGCAAAATGGCATCATCCATCATTTTTCTTATCCTTACACATCTGCTCAAAATGGTAGTGCTGAAAGAAAACATTGACATATTGCTAATGTTCTTCGTTGTCTTATTTTTCAAGCGTCTATATCTTTTAAATATTGGGGTGGTGTTGTTTATATGTTGTCTTTCTTATCAATGTAACCCCTCTTCCAGTGTTGCATTATAAATCTCAGTTTGAACTACTTTATGGCCATATCCCTAATTACGATTCAATCTGTATGTTTGGGTGTCTATGTTATCCTTTTGTGGCATTTAATAATTGCTCTAAGTTCCACCATCGAATCTCGATTTAAACCATGTTTGTTTCTTGGTTCATCAGATAAACATAAAGGATTTAAATGTTTGGATCCTTGCTCAAATAGAATTCACATCTCTTGGCATGTTCATTTTGTTGAGGACTCTTTCCCGTTTAAGAGTATGTTTCCTCTTTTTCCGCCAACTTCTTCACCTAATTCTACCTCATTCCTAACTATTTTTGACAATTCTAAGTCTTTTACCTCTCCCGTTCATATCACTCATTTTGAAGGAATTTCAAAATGGAGTAATAGTCTAATTTTACCTACTCGGGATCACATTTTAATTAGGAGTACTCAAACTCCATCTATTTTGCAGCTTCCTCCTCCAAATAGGAGTCTTCAGACTCCTTTACATCAGGGGAATACCTCTACCAATTTTCTTCCTTCAACTAGTAGCGTTACTCCCATCCAACTACCTGTAGTCTCCACTTTGGATCCCTTCTCTGCTACTCCTCTTAAACGAGATATTTCATCTCCTGCCCCTTCCATGTAGACCCTTTCTCCATCTAATAATCTCCAAATATCTCCCTCACAATCACCCATCGTTAATCCTCAAACTTATCATATGGTCACTCGTTCTAAAATAGGATCACTCAAGCCTCGCGTCCTCTCTTCCTTAACAGCTTCCACATGTTCCATTTTATCTAAACCTACTTCTTTTTCTCAAGCTTGTAAAGATTCTCGTTGGATGCAGGCAATGAGTTCTGAATTTGATGCTCTTGTCCACAACAAAACTTGGACCTTGGTGTCGCCTCCTCTAATGCAAATATTGTTGGCAACTAATGGGTGTTTCAGATCAAGTTTTAAGCATATGGTTTTGTTGAAAGATTTAAAGCTCGTTTAGTGGCTCAAGAGTTTTCGCAGCAGCCCAGGGTGGACTATTTTGAGACTTTTTCTCCTGCGTTAAGCCTAGCACAGTGCATTTGGTCTTCTCTTTGGCTCTTCAAAAAAATTGGTATATACACCAACTCGATGTGTCGAATGAATTACTGTTTATATGCGTCAACCTAAGGGATTTGAACATCCAGATTATCCCAATTATGTGTGCAAGTTGCAACGTGCTCTTTATGGTTTTAAACAATCTCCAAGGGCTTGGTTCTATTGTCTTACTCGTTTCCTTTTTGATCTAGGATTTAAGCAATGTGTTTCAAATCAAAGAATGTTCATTTTTCACTCGGGGGCTGATTGCATTATTCTTTTAATCTATGTGAATAATATAGTAGTTTTTGGCTCTTCATGTCCTTAGTATCCGAGTTCATCTCTTCAACGAGTTCCCAAATTCTCAATGAAGGACTTGGGACAACTTCACTACTTCCTTGGCATTGAATTGAAATGCAACTCTTTGGGACTTCTTTTACTTCAACATCGTTATACTACTTCACTTCTTCATCACTTCAAATTAGAGAAGTGTAAGCCGGTGCTATCTCCACTTCACAGTAAATTGGATTGGAATTCTACTTTTTCTCCTTTGCTTAACGATCCTTCTATTTATCGTCAAATGGTTGGGAGTCTACAATATTTGTGTTTTACTAGGCCGGACATTCAATTTGCTATCAACCTTGTTTCTTAGTTTCTTCACCAGCTGTGACAATTGCATCTTCAAGTAGTAAAACGCATCTTTCAATATCTTGATGGCACAATTGATTGGGGCTTACAGTTGTATAAGAATTCTTCCTTGTCGCTTACTATTTTCTCTGAATCTGACTGGGTTGGTTGTTCAGCCACTAGAAGATCCACAACTGGCTTTTTTTCTTGGCTCTAATCTTATCTCTTAGTCTACTAAGAAACAACCTATCGTTGCACGCTCAAGTACCGAAGCAGAGTACCGAGCTCTTGCTGTTGCCACTGCTGAAGCTACTTGGCTCTAATATATTCTTCAGGATCTTAGAGTTTTTTTACTTCTCCGGTATCTGCCAAATGTGATAATATTGGAGCCATTCATCTAGCTCACAATCCAGTTTTTCGCTCCCGTTCAAAACATTACTCATCAATTTCTGTCTTTCATCTTGAGAGTCCAGTCAGTAAACTTGTCAAATTATGGGCTGCAGAGGAGTTTGTAAGGGTATCAATGAATGAAAGCTTTGAAATGGCTGCAGAGAAATGCTTGAAAGATCTCATTGCTAGAAGCTTAGTTTCTGTCCATACTTGGAGTTCCCGTGGCAAAATCAAGAGTTGTAGAATTCATGATATGGTCTATGGATTTTGCTCGGAAGAAGCTCAAACTACAAACTTGTTGAACATTATCACAGAGAGCAATGTTCAGTCATGTCAAGGTTCACATTCACTCTTCCTTTTCCCTTCACATTGACGTCGAATCCAATCCAGCTAGAAGGATTATCAATTAGTCTTTAATGATGCTACAGGTTCTGAAGTGCATTCTATTATTTGCAGTCTACTATTTCCTATGACAAAAGTCATAACTTTTCATGTTTTAAGCTACTAAGGGTATCAAATATAATTTCAGTGTGGCTATTACGCTATAAGTCAAATGGTATATAAGGCTTATTTTGGTTGAGATATCTAGCTTTAGTTGTGGCTGAACATGTATCTATTCCAGCCATAGCTAAACTCAGGAATCTACAGTGTCTAATAATTCAGCGTTTTCAACCAAAATTAATGTGCCTTATTTACCAAAAGATAATTGAGGGTTGTCACAGTTAAAGTCATCTCAAGTCAAGCCTGATCGTGTTGGGTGATCCTCCATTTGAATACAAAGTCTCTTGTTTTGGAACACCTGCACACTCTTTAAAGGTTGAATATAATCATGCAGGCTGCACACTGTCTGTCTTAGCAGGAATTTTAAATGTTAAGAGGTTGAAGATTTGTGGTACCAAAGATGACTACATACTGTGACCTCAGTCATTTACATCGACTTGAGAGTCCAAGTGTTATAGTACTTAAGAAGATAGGATTTTTGTTTTCCCAAAATGAAACTTTGCGCCTTCCTCCTGCACGTGGCTTTCCACAGAAGCTAATGTTAGAAAGAACTTTTTGCCATGGGAGGAAATGATGTCGAATTTTAGTCGGTTGCCTAAACTTGAAGTCCTCAAACTAATAAAATTTGCTTGCCTAGGCATAGAGTAGGAAACAATTGACGATGGGTTTTTTCAGCTGAAGTTGTTGCTACTCAATTGGACTGATCTATCCCTGTGGAAAACCAACAGTGATCACTTTCCATGTCTTGAACCCTTAGTATTGAGACATTGTCACTCATTGATCTCCATCCCTGAAAACTTTGCAAATATAATGACACTACAACTAATTGAGCTAGACATGTGTAGACCTTCGGTTGTGGATTCCGCTAAAGAGATTCAGCAAAAGGTTGGAGACGTCGTCTTAGATGTTTATATCGAAAATACAATATAGAGTTGAGTTAAATATTCCTGTGTTTTCACTAATGTTGTTGAGAAAGCTTACAGTCTTCTTCAATGGAAGCTATAACTATGGAGAATTAAGAGAGAAAAGGAATTGAAAGGAAACAGTAATTGTATTATCTATTAAGTAATTGTATTATCTATTATTCCATACTCTCACACATGTTTTACATTGTATATACTAATACGTATATATACAGATTACAATGAGATACTCTACTTACCTCTAACTAACTACTGACACAATTAACTAACTAACTACTAATTAATTTCCTGACTGACAACTGGCTTCACATTCTAGAACTTTCATCTTCACACTCCCCCTCAAGCTTAGTCGTATAAAATAGGTTGAATACTCCAAGCTTGGATAGTAAAAAATCATGTTGTGTGTGTCCAAGGCCTTTTGTCAAGATGTCTACCAATTGATGATATGTCCTTACATGTTCTGTCTGTATCATTCCTTTTTGTATCTTTTCTCTAATAAAGTGGCAATCAATTTCAATGTGTTTCGTCCTTTCATGGTATATAGGATTTGTTGTTATTTGTATGGCTGCCTTACTATCACAAAACTACTTCACAGGCAGTGTTAGCTTCCAATTTAGTTCTGCAAACAACTCAATCAACCAAACTACCTCTGTTGTGGTACTTGTCATGCTTTTGTATTCAGCTTCTGCTGAACTTCTGGATATGGTACTTTGCTTCTTGGATTTCCAAGATATCAATGAATCACCTAGTTTAACCACAAAACCACTAACTGATTTCCTTGTCATGGGACAAGTAACCCAATCTGCATCACAATAAACAGTCAGTGCATGTGAAACTTATGATTCCTAAGCTAGGGGCATTCTTCAGGTATCTAACCACCCTTAATGCCGCTTTCATGTGAGACTTCTTAGGCGAATGCATGAATTGGCTGAGGTTTTGTATTGCATAGGCAATATCAGGTTTTGTCATTGTAAGATAAAGTAACTTCCCAATTAATTTCTAATAACTAGTAGGGTTTTTTAAGAACTCATCATTCAATGTTTTTCCTAAGCCAGCAGTTATACTCTCATCATACAGCACACTGGTAAGTCTGTGCTTTGCCTCTGAAATCAAATCAAGACAAAACTTTCTTTGGCAAACTGAAATACCTTTTTTGCTTCTAGCAATTTCAAGACCAAGGAAGTACTTCATCTCCCCAAGTCCTTGATCTTGAAATGGTGGTTGAGAAGTGCCTTAGTTTCCAAAATAAGAGTGGAGGAAGAACTAGTGATCAAGAGATCATCCACATAAACTAGGACTAGAACAGTGTCAGATCCAACTACTTTGGTAAAGAGAGAGTAATCATGATGGCTCTGTGAAAAACCAGAACTAAGTAAAGCCTCAGAAAGTTTTAAGTATCATTGCCTGGAGGCCTGTTTAAGGCCATAAAGGGACTTTTATAACTTACAGACTTTGGTTGACTCCCCCTTGTTAAAAAAACTAGGAGGTTGAAGCATGTAAACATCTTCCTCTAAGTCACCTTGGAGAAATGCATTGAACACATTCATTTGGTAAAGCCTCCAACCATTCATAGCAGCCAAAGATAAAACAGCTCTAACAGTGACCATTTTAATCACTGGAGAAAAAGTTTCCTGATAGTCCAAACCCTCTTCTTGTGTGTAACCTTTAGCAACAAGTCGAGCCTTGTACCTTTCAACCTCTCCAAGAGCATTATACTTCACCTTAAAGACCCATTTGCAACCAATAGCTCTCTTGTTGTGAGGTAGATCAATAAGACACCATGTATGGTTGTCTGTAAGTGCTTGAAGTTCTTGTTGCATGGCAAGTACCCATTCAGAATGACATGCAACTTCAGTATA
The DNA here is from genome assembly GCA_035578085.1 of Solanum pinnatisectum. NCBI lineage: Eukaryota > Viridiplantae > Streptophyta > Magnoliopsida > Solanales > Solanaceae > Solanum > Solanum pinnatisectum. The sequence goes on along the minus strand of CM069079.1, from coordinate 40,508,810 downwards.
GGTGGTAGGCTCTTTGATGGAAGAATAAGGACATATGGACTGGTAGTGAGGGACAACAATAGTGGCATAAGACATGTATGCAGATAAGGAATACTGACAAGAAGAATTAAACATATTATGGGATGGTAGAGGAGCATGCACAAAACTTTGGAGCCAAGATGCAGGTTTAACTGTCCTACTAGATTTACTGATGGCAGGAGAAGGCTGAATAGAAGCAGGTTCTGAAACAAGGGTAGGAACAGGACAGTCCAAATCATCTGCAATGTCATCATGAGCAACAACTATAATATTTGGAAATTGAGGTGGAGAAGGAGGTGTAACTAGAAAAGGGAAGATGTTTTCCTGGAAAGTAACATCTCTACTAACAAAAAAATGTTTGTGAGTAAGACTATACAAAATATAGCCCTTTTGTGTGCTGGAATAGCCTAGATGAACAACTTTCTCAGCTCTAGGACCAAATTTATCACCACAATCTTTAGTGATAGTTGCATAACAAAGACACCCTAGTACTCTCAGATGTTGAACATTGGGGCTTTTATCAAAAAATATTTTAAAAGGACTCTTTCCATGTAAGACTATGGAAGGTATTCTGTTAATAAGATAAACTACATTTTGAACACATAAGCCCCAAAACCTCAAGGGTATATGTCCTTTAAACCTAAGTGCTCTAGCAACCTCTAGGATTTGTCTGTGTCTCCTCTCAACTACTCCATTCTGTTGAGGTGTATGAACACAAGAACTTTGATGTATTATGCCAGCAACTTTTAAAAAATCTCTACAGTGTGCATTAAAGAATTCAGTGCCATTGTCACTTCTAAACACCTTGACAACTGCAATAAACTGAGACTTGATCAGCAACAAAAACTCAAGAATAACAGTACTCGCATCACTTTTCAAGTGTAATAGAAACAACCAAGTCATCCTACTACAATCATTAACTAATGTCAGAAAAAATCTTTTACCATCATGGGTAGGTAACTTGTAAGGACCCCAAACATTCCCATGAATAAGATCAAAAGGTTTTTGTGCCCTACTTACATTTCTTTGAAAAGGAAGTCTAGTCTGTTTTGCCAAAGGGCATATAGGACAAGATGACAATACAATATTTTTACAATCAACTAAAGACATTTGTTGAAGTATTTTCCTTAGAACATGGCCAAGACTCAGATGCCAAAGCTCATGATCAGCCTTAGTTCCTATTGAAGTTGCAGAAGCAGAACAATCCTCTTCTTTATGATCCCAATAATATATCCCTCATTCCATTCTACCAGTCCCCTTCGCCTTCCAGTGTGAAGGTCCCGCAGTAGGCAAAAGTCGAGATAGAAAACCATACAACACTGTAGTTTCTTTGTCATCTTAGGGACAGACAACAAGTTAAATTTAAAGTCAAGAACATGTAGAACATTCTGAATAACTCCTTGTGGTAATCTACATTGTCCTATATGAGAAATGATAGCCTTACTTCCATTAGGCTAATGAACACTTTGACCTTGTTGTGCATAGGCTCCATGTAACATTCCTAAGTTGGAAGTCATGTGGTTTGTAGCACTTACACTACTAGCATGAAAAGAAGTAACAATACCTGCAGAGTGAGCAACTATCTCAGGAGCAAGGTGTTTATCTTTGTCAAATATGTGTGAGGACTGATGTTGTGTTGAAGGAAAAAAAACCAGGCATAGACCCAACTCTTTCACCCATTTGTCCTTGACCTCCATGGGTAGATAGTGGTGAATAACCATTGTATCCATATCCATTATGAGTATAACCATCATGAAATGGGGGCATTTGAGATTGATGCATTATATTCCCATTATAACCATATGGACTCCAATTTTGTTAGTGATGAACAGGAACCCCGGAATACTGATCATAATTGTCCTTACTATGAGATGAATCATCACCTAAGAAAGAACTATTTGCTGCAATACCCTCTTTATTCCTGCCTTTGTAATTTGGTGGATATCTAATAAGCCTATAACAATTTGCCTTGACATGACCCTTAATTTTGCAAAAATCACACTTCTCATTCCAATACTCATTATGTGGTTTCTTATGATTTTGTGGTGGCCCTCGTGCACTCAACAAAGTAGTGATATCATTACCTCCATCAATTGAGTGAGGTACAATGTTCAGGCTAGATCCTTTCTGGCATTCAACCTCAATGATCAAAGCATAAGCTTGATTCAGAAAAGGTTCAAAAGTATTCATGAGAATCTATCGTCTGACTTGATCGTAATAATCATTCAAACCTCTTACAAACTATAGTAATCGTTGTTGTTGAAGGTGTTCCACATACTCATTACCTCTAACACAACCACAATCAGGGGAAGGAACCATTGCATCAAACTCAAACCATAATTCCTTCAGCCTCGTGAAATATTCAGCCACAGTACTTGTTCCCTGATTAATTGAATTGATCTCCTTATGCAATTGATAGATCCTCATTCAATTGACCTTATCAAACCTCTCTTTCAAGTCTTCCCAGACTAAAAAGGCATTCGAGGCATATACTATTCCACTAAGAAGTGAAGGTGCGACCGTATTCATAATCCATGAAAGAACCTGTGCATTGCAGGTCTCCCAGTGTTCGTGATGCTCATCACGTACTGAATCCTTCTTGCAAGCACCTGTAACGAAACCTAATTTCCTCTTCACCTGTAATGCTATTGTCATCGATCTTCTCCATATGCCGTAATTTTCCGATCCTTTTAACTGAACAGGAATAAGAACAGTACCAAGAGTATCAGATGGATGTACATACAAGGGATAGTTATGATCAATTCGGTCCGTCATTGATGAAAATCTCAAAACAGAGAATGAAAGAAGAAGAAGAAGAAGAAGAAGAAGAAAGAAAGAAGAAAAAGAAAATGAGAGAGGTCTAACAGATCCCCTGCTCTGATACAATGTTGAGAAAGCTTACAGTCTTCTTCAATGGAAGCTGTAGCTATGGAGAATTTACATTGTATGTACTAATACGTATATATACAGATTACAATGAGATACTCTACTCACCTCTAACTAACTACTGACACAATTAACTAACTAACTACTAACTAATATCCTGACTGACAGCTGGCTTCACATTCTAGAACCTTCATCTTCACAAATGTGCTATATTATGGTAAGTTGTTGTTTAGCTTATAAATACAGTACTACTCTGCGTTGGAGGTTTTCATCTATGAAAAGCTTAACACCTCTTGATTAAGTCATTTTAAGAAAGTTATTGTTATTCTGAGTCATGTATCAAATTGGGATTAAATCTTTGGTGCTTCTTCAGGCTATTAAATCTTAATCTTGAGTAAGTCTAATACATTTTAGTAACAGACAAGAGTTTCACAGGGGATACATGACTATGATTCTTACAGATATAGTAAAATTTTCTGTATGAAGATTTGGTTTTGCAATGAATTTGAGACAATTAGGTCTTATTGGTCTAGGGTCAGCTCAAAGCTCAAGGAGAGATGTATGTTCATTCACATTGACTAATAGCATTTACAATTTAGTTGCAATGACTTTAAAGTGCTAGTTGATATGTCCTCAAATTGCTTGAATAACAAGTCTTCGTATCCCAACGAATGATGATATTGATACCGTTAAATGTACTACAAGCACACATTAAATTGTTATTGACATGCGTTTCCAAATATCAGCATACATACTATGGGACTTGTTTTGAAAGTCGAAGCTTAAAATAATACGACATATCTTTACTATTTAAAAGTGAATTTATTTATCTCTAAAATTGATGTGGCAAAAAATATATAGTAATAAGAAATAAAAAAAAACATGCGAGATAGATAAAAATTAAAGTAAAAAATAAAATGCAGAATCCTTCTTACACCCCCACTTCCACGCCTCTGTCTTCACACTAGTGCACCAATTGTCCTCATCTTTTTCAATATTTTTTTTTCTTTTCAATGATCTATAACTTAATTTCTTTCATAAATTTTATTTGTATTCTTATATGTACCTAATTTCTCTTCTCTTTTTCACTCTAAAAAAGAGTTCTCCCACCTCATCAAAAAATAAAGCAAGTAAATGATAGAAGAGTTGAAGAAATTGATAGCAATGGAAGCTTTGTTGATGACTGATAAAATTGTTTGTTGGATTTAAAAAATATAATATAATGATCGGTTTGTTGGTGGTAGGTGGCAGGTGGTAAAGAAGATGAATTGACAGTGATAATAGTGTCGAGTTGTACCTTTTGATGGTGATAATGTGATTTCGGCAATGAGTTTGGTTAAGAGTGTTGATTTTTGTGGAGACAATGATGATAGTGTGATTTCAGTGATGAGTTTGATTGTAGGTGGTGAAATTCGTGGTGATTATTTTGATTTTTCCCTATATGAATTTGGTTAAAGAAGAAGCAATTGGATGATATGAAGAATTTTTTTTCAAAATCTTTCATGACATCTGATGTGGCATTGAGTTCACATTTATGTGGTATTACACTTACACACATTCCATCGTGACTTTTAAACGCTGACATGATTTATTTTTAAATAAATAAATGTCACGGCCCGGCTAGCTGCAGTCAGTCACCTTGATTCAACACCTCAATCCCTCCCCCACAAATATGCACGATCATCAAGGGGCTCAATATTATTCTGAAGGAGAAAAAGATAAAAGTACAAGTCATCAGCTAATAGTAGAGTATTGTTAATTAAATGTTTCTTCTACCTTGGATAATCTTGTTTTGTGTGTTCAGTTGAAGTTGTTTTTAAATTGACATTTAATGTTTGATTGTGCTTCAATTGTTCACTTGCCAATAATTCTGTCTAATCATCACTCTCTTCTGATGCAGCTGAATGGTGTACTGTTCAGTCACTATATGGCCTTTTCAATATCTAGCTCCATAATTTCTTCATAAAAACTACAGTAGATATATTTTATTGTTACACATACCACGTGAGTGTAGCATTACCTCGTTGTACTAAGATCATCCGGAAGCAAATTTAATCAAAATACAACTTTAGGCAAATTCTATTAATAAATGTACACCGAATAAAAGATAACAAGTTCGAAAAGGTCTTCAACTATTAAGCTTTTTAACTAGTACTATTAGTTTAAACAAAAAAACAACTATGATAGTGGCATTTGGTTGCTTATATCTTTTTCCAATCTTTCACACTACATTTCCCATTTAAATTGTTTGAAGAAGTACTTTCATGTTTTTGAAGAATGAGAAAAAAGAAAAAATAAATATAAATAGATTTTTTTTTTAAAAAAAAAAAAAGAAAAGGATTATGCAAAGAGAGATAAAGAAACGCAGTAAAAAAATACACAAGGAGGGATTCAATCTTACAACGTAGCATTATAACTTTGGCACTCAAACCATGGCACGTAGAGTTAATTTGTGTAAAATACCAATACATACTTAAAATTTTACACGAATGTCCCCAACCCACTAAAACTCACATCACTGTGCATGCCTATTCTCTTTCATTTTGTGTGTGTTCTTCAAGCTGCTGCAATGGTGTCGTTATTGCTGGAAGTTTCAGATTTAGCAGAACGAAATTCAGAGTGATTGTGATGATTTCCTGGCTTGATATTAGACTTGTCATTTCTTTCATCTTGCTTCATTTGTTCTTCTCTACACTCCATACTACAAAATGCTGTATCACCCCTGCATACCAAAAATAAAATGAACTTATTATATCATACACTACTATTTTTTTTATGACACCTTTCGCGCACCTCAACTATTTAATTCCACGACAAGTACCAGGTAGTATATCATATACTACTATTATTGCTGAGGTCCTTATTTTAATAAAGATAATAATAATTGTCAAGTGGCACACAAATAGTATAAAAATAAGAAAAGAAATCGTTTATTAATGTTCATAATGCAATACACCAATAATGTATCAAAGTCTTTGAAGAACTAAAATTCTTGCTTAATGGAGGTATTTTGCTATTTTATTCTATTGACAAAGTCTTGTTTGTTGCTATTCATTTTTAACATTTAGCAGGTGTGGTGGTCTTCATTCCCATACAATTTGGAGGAACGTCTTACATATGTTCAATTCAGAGAAACTTGAAACTATCTATTATATTCCTCCGTTTTATATTATTTGATCCATATTAATTTAACACATACTTTGAAACATGAAACATGAAACAGGAGTTACTCTTTCAACCTCACTTTACTAGGCTCCTGCACTTAAAAATCGATTTCTCCTTTTACTCATCTATTTTAGATTTTACGAGTAAATAATTATATAAACTAATAGTAATAGAGTAATAATTAAATTTAGATTTCAACTTATAACACTAAGTAATAAATATTACTAAAAAATAACAAGAGAATTTATATATTTATTTATTTGTTTGGAAAGTAAAAGAGTTGTACCTGTACATGTAGATATCTCGTCCATTAATCAATCGGCGGTTACAAAGGCCACAAATTCTCAGGAAATTAGCTCTTTCTCTTTCAAAACCTTCGCCGGAGATTCTCCGTTGGTATCTCGGCGACACCATCGCCGGCACAGAACTATATCCACCCATGATTATTCCTTCCTTCTCCGACGAAGTCTTAATCTCATCAACCATAATTTTAGGCTTATTACAATCAGATGGCTCCGATTCAGTTGCAGTACCTAGATCAACGGTGATCCCTGTCATGCTCGTCGTTCTCCTCATCGGTGGACGGCCCCTTTTCCCCAACATCGTGTATGGAGAGTGGAGTGAAGAGATATTTTGATTTTGAAAAAGAAATTGGAATTGGGGAGAAATATAAAGTGAATCTGAACCGTTTGATTCTCTGTTTTTATTTTAATGGATAAAAAATTAGTTTGATTCTGCTTCCACGTCAAGCATTTATGAATTCTAATAAGTCACGATGTTTTGTTTGGGAAGGAAGTAGTGTGACATAGGATGAACACATCTTTTTTATTTATAAATACTCTTAATACACATTCGAATTTAATGGGACTCTACAAGAAATGTCCAATTTCAATCGAGACTCTAATTCCTGTTAAAATTCTTGAAGGTTATTATACTCTAAATTTTAATTTATACCTATATAAAATGTATTATATTCCTTAAAAGAGACTTTTAGAATATTTCATAACTTTTCGATATTTATAGAGGCATTACATCAAATATTGTTTTTCTATCTATTCACTTTAATATAAATTTAAGTATTTATTTATGCACACTAAAAAAATGTTCCTTTCAAAAATAAGAAGATTCCTTACTTATTTTTTAGTGCTTGTTAACTGAGCAAACCAATATTATCTCAAGATTATTTATATGTAATCTCACAAAATATTATATGGGCGGAATAGAGTTGGGAGTGGTTGTTCACGAGTGGTGGGGGCTGGGACGGTCAAGGGAGGGGTGGAGGTGTTGGGTAGGTTGAGAGAAGATAATAAACTTGCAATATCATTTATGTAACTTGTTTTTCCTGTTATAATTAAGAAAAGTCATTTTCCTCATTTTTAAGAATTTCAAAATATTTTGACCAACCAAAATTTTTTTTCATACCAAAATATTCTAAATTAAAGATTACGTTTATATATTATTTAAAAATTATGTTTATATATTATGTCGAAAATAAAGCAATGCTTCTAAAAGCTTCTTTTTAAGTTTGTAAATTCTAATAATGAAATGTTAATAAAGAGATGAATACGCGTTCCCCGGGAACAAAGAGGGAAGGAGAAACTGAGTAATATATACTTCAAGTAAATATGAATTGTTCGAGAATTTTTTCTATTAATTTTTTATTTTCTCTTGAATATATATATATATATGTGTGTGTTAAAGTAAATATTATACTTGATGAATTGAATATTACACATAAACGACATAACAATTAAAATACTATCAAACATAACAGTACTGATTATATTTATTTTAATATATGAATAATTTACTTCCTGACCAAAATCAAACGATCCCTACATATCTAGAGGCCCTTATATTATGTACGTTGTGGTGCTTAAAATTCAAGCATGAAATTGAATAAAGAAATAAGTAGTACAATAAGATATAAAAACATGTAGTACTTGTTTCATTTGTTTGGCTAAACTCTTTTTGTGTTTGGAGTATATAACGTAGTGATGATGAAATTGGAAAAAGATGTGTAGGTTTTGATTTGTTTTTTGGGCACTCCTTAAAACATTTTTTACAAAGGAAAATGACATTAACGGTGAGCATTGGAGAGGTGTGGGACATCATATTAAAGGTGCAAATCAGTGGGTTATGAATATTCCAAATTTCTCCTTGTTTTGTGGAATTTTAGGTTTCCATAGTTTGGGGAAAAGTATCTAGGCAAATAGTAGTGTGTAATTCTCTTTATTCTGATTTATGTGGAGGTATTTGATTGATTATAAAAGTTTAAAAGAAAAATATAGTATGAAATAAGTCATTAAATTTATATAATTATGAATCATCTTATCAAGAATAAATGAAAAGTTTAAAATTGAATTATTATTAAATATAAAAAGAGAAAAGAATCACATAGGTTAAGACAGAGATTATATGTTATGGGTTTATTCGAACTTAATAAGTTTAAGATTGGTTAAAAATGAGAAAAAAAAACTCACATGATATAGCAGAAAGAGAGTATGTGTTATTGATATATCCAAACTCAATATTTTGGTTCAATTTTAGTATTTGAGGGGTTATGATGATGTACATAGAAATTTTGGGGATAGAAAATGAAGGAGGAATTGTAAATATGAATATTATTAAAAAAATTATTGAGTGATAGCAAACTCAAATTTATAAAAGAAGGATGAACACTTAATAATCAGCTTGTTATATGGTAGTAAAGAGTTTGGTCCATTACCTACTCCTTAAGAAGAATGATAGATGTTTTATGTAAGGAGTGTAAGTTAATGACAAGTGAGAATCTCACAATTCAACATAATATATTGGTAATTAATGAATCTAGAAATTAAAAGGAAGAGGAAGATGAGAACTTTGTATGACCAAAAAAGAATCAAGTGGTGGTGGGGGTGGGTTGGGGGGCACAGTCAGGAGAAATTCGAGAAGTACACTGATAATTTGTGGACACTATAAATGGGAAAGAAGTGTTGAGTTGATTGAGAGAGAACTAGGAACTCCTAGATATTTGATCTTGAGTGATTTGCTTGGTTGGAGAAAGAGAAGAATAGTGTAAGGTAATATAGAAGAGAAGTATGGATATTTAAAAAAGTTATGGTTGCATGGAAGGAAAGGGAGTATTCTGTAGAAAAAAAAGAAAAAACAAAATGAAAAAAGTGTAAATATGTAGGAATTTGTATAGTAATTTTGGGTGACAAATTGTATTAAAAAGAGTAACTAGAGAGGTGTTAGAAGTTCCATTGATAAATATAATTTATGGTAAACATATTTTATCTTGAAAATTTAATAGTTTCTTTTTAATAGCAGAAAAATGACTACGCTATTCTTTTTATTGGCTAATACTACTAGTGATTAAAAAGATATTTTTAACCTCGAAGACAGTTAGCCAAACAAACTATGTATTGATAATCATTTCAATGTTACATTCAATTCAGACTTCAACTAGTTAATACATAAATTTATTTTTTTACAAATAACAAAGGCGTCCCATCCTAATTTGTGGACGTAAGAATATCACCTCCATTTACTTTGGTTTATTCAAATTCTACCTTCCAATAGACTTTGAGTATTCCTTCTATTAAAAAAAAACACGAGGAATCCAAGTGGAGACCCATCAATTCTTAGGTCTTGAAATGCAACATTTTCAACAATAATTATGTTATTCAAATGTGTCAATTATTGGGACCATATGGACCCATTATCACCGTGACCGCCCTTCACAATAACATTAAAAAATTTATAGAAAGGATCTTCACGTAAATAGTCGAACAAATCAAAAGAAAAAATTTAATTCCTAATAATTCTTCTATGTTTTGCTTTTCTTTTTTTCTGATAATATATGTTTTAGATTATAAAAGTAAAAAATATTTTCAATGTATTATACACGTTTAATTTAAATTACAAGATTTAAAAACTGTGTGCACATTATTAAATTTTGTGAGCATTATTAATGTTTCCGAGCGAATAATTAAAGCATTGCCTGTCCATCACTATATGGGACCCGCCAAAACCAATATAATCAAGTCTTTGTTCACATTGCCAAGTGCTAACGGGTCATTGGTCAATATATAGCCAATTGCCTGTTTTCTTCTCTTTTTCCCCGGTTTCTAACACGGTGTGTGATATTCGCATTAAAGTTCAACTATTTCAAATTTACACAGAGTAGGGCTGCGTAAGGTTTGTTTTGTTCGGTTAAAGTGTACCGGTTTAACTTATTGGTTATCAGTTTGTAGACATGCTAAATTATTAAGATATTGAATTATCGGTTATTAATTGTTATCGGTTCGGTCATCGATTTAACAGTTAAGATTTGACACAACAAAAAAAATCATTGAAAATCACTTAGAAACAAGGTGACAAACCAAATGAACCATACACATGAGTTGACAAATTGCATCTTACTAAAAAACAAATATTGTCACATTGTAGAATAAATGAGAGTTTGAGATAATTTGAAATAAAAGTATGAAACTAAACTCTAAGTGAAGGACTTTATATACCAGATGATAAAAATCTAATTATTTATTTACTATCGGATAGTGGTTAACTCGTTAAGAATAAACCTCAAATTGTTAAGAATCGATTATAACCTGATAATAAAAAAAATCAAAACCACTATTGAAAATGTCAAACCAATAACTCATTATTGATAAATCAATAAAAAAATGTATTTGAGTTATCGATTTTGACCAGCCTTAACATCGAGTAGGACCACATTCGAAAGGGGGTAATGCTTTGATTAAGAAAAAAACAACTCCAACCACTGCGCCATATCTATCAGTGATGCAATCACCTGTTTTCAACCTCTTCTTCACCTTTTTTTAAAAAATTAATTATTTTCAACCATATATGTGTCCGACATAAAATATTATATCACTTAATCTAATACTTCATATAATTTTACACATTATTATAGTCGAAAGTATTATACATAATGTGTCAATCTTATATAATATTATATAAAAATGTTTATACATAAATATAGATTAAATCAAATAAAATATTCTATATTAGGCTACACGACGTAAATATTTTCTCCGAATTGACATAGAATGGAATTTTTCCTCTCTTTTTTCCTATAAAAACAAATGTATTAAATTTATTCCTTTTATAATTCATGTAATTAATTAAGTTGATGGTGGGTCCAATTTGTTATTTCAATATCACAATGGCGTATAATTGAGTGCATCTAGTGAACTTTGGATATTGATTGATTGGTAATTGTTGAGTCCTTGACTAATTGAAGTGTTCATATTCTAGAGTTGTATCAATAATTTATTTTTTCTTGAAAGATATATATATACGTAAACCCTTTAATTAATAATAATATCCTTTGTTTGGATGTTTTAGACGTTCTCTATATGTTGTTATAGATAATATTAAAATATATATATATATAATGTAATATGATATTAAAATCAATTTTTTTTTTTTTTAAAAATACTATAGGGAAATACTATGATAAATAGTGGAGTAAATTTTACAGAAAATTTGATCTTACTTGTTGATTCGTTTTACTTTTATTCAAAAATAGCATCCTTTGCATTAATATGAGTTAAGATATTATTGTTAATCATGTGAAATTAAACAGTGTTGTGGAAATCTATTGTAAAGAAAAGTCTCCTCACATAAATATATGTTGTGCACATATATTCACGTGGTTAGAGTCCAAAATATGTTTATAATCATCTTCATCAGATACTCCCTCCGAACCGATTTACTTGTCAATATTTAACTTAACATATATATTAAGAAAATAGTTATTAGTATAATGAGTTTACTATTTTATCTTTATTAATTGATAGGGTTTCAATTATATTTACTCACTACATTTTTAAAAGACATTTATTCTATGTAAATAAATTGAGGGTATAATAGGAAGAATATTTTTTCTTACTTTCTTGATTTGTCAAAAATAACAAGTAAATGTAGAAATCAAATTAATAAATATTGAAAAGTAAGGACACGTTTGGCCATGCGATATAAAATCATGAGATGGAGTTGAAGTTTTATTTGGATATACGATTTGAAATTTTTGTGTAGTATATTTCTCATAAACATAAAAATTTCATAAGTTGTAAAACTATTAAAATTGCCCCAATTATTTATTCAATATTACCAAATAAACAAAAAATTATAAAATCGCATAATAAATTATTTCAAAGTTATTGTGGTCAATCTTGTTCACTCAATATAGATGAAAAGTTATTTTTTCATTAAATATTAAAGTAATAGTAATAAATTATGGTTGATAAATAAATTTGATAAAGAATAACGAATTTGATGAATATAAATGATAAAGTAGGAATTGATTTAAAGTAATAATAAATTTTATGTTGGTGAAAATAATAGATTTTAAAAAGTAATGAAATGATTATAAATTTTATTTACATATAAACTAAATGACAAATGTGGGGTTGTTTTAACAACTTATACACTTGTGGGCCTTGTGAGATGTGTTTTTTTTCATTTACTTGAGCTTGATTGTTGATTTGTGACTATTGAACTACGGAGATTGGGCCTTGTGAGATGTGTATTGTAGAATTGCTAGGTTGGGTTGATTTCTATGCAGGTTGTAGTTTGAGGAGGTTTGTTTGGAGTGTAAGGGGTATTTGATTTCTAGCTAAATGTCTTGTTTATTAGGTTGCTTGTTGGGTACTATATTGTTGGTACTCATGTTTTGCTTCTACACTTGTGTAGGTAACGAGCCCGATATAGCGTGATTGCTCTTCTCTTTTCTGAGGCTCGTTGAAGGACTTTAGAGGTAGTTGCTTGTCAACTCGTTTCCCTTTTCTTTAAGCTTTGTTCTGACTAAGACTTGTAGTTATTTCTTAATTCCGTACTTTATGTATTTAGTGGCTTGTATACGTGACAACTAGATTTTGAGGGTTTTAATAAAAGAATAAGATTTCCGCTATATCTTTTTCATGTTGTACTGTATTTTCCGCATTTCTTTCATTTTTCGTTGGGTTTAAGGTTGACTTGTCTTGGTGGGAATAGACAAGTGTCATACTATCCTTTTTGGGTCGTGACATTATTACTGCAACATCCATTGTTCCAACATTGACTAAATTTCATTGGTTATTTTTCTAACACAATTTAGACAACCAACTTAACATTTATAATACTAACAATAAAGTCTGAATCTTTATACATCTTGTTTCTAGTTAACGATGAAGTTTTTATGTTTTTCAAATTGTCAAACGAATGAACTTTGAGTCTCGACAAAGTTTTTATATCTTCAAAATCAATATCAAATTTAGACGGAGTAGAAAATTAAAATATTTTAATCTTCAGAAATTAAAAAAAAAAAAAACAGATTTAAATTAATAATTTCTTTAAGATTTTATCTAATATGTATTACTAAAATACTTAGGACAACAACTTTGTAGAAATTCGTAAAAAGCAACAAAGTTTAAAGTATATTTTCAAAAGTAGAAAATTTAAAAATCATTAAAGATAGTAGAATCTGTAACAAATCAGAAACAATATCGAAAAGAAGACAATCGAGTCCACTGAATGCACGGTGTATCCTTAAGGTAATTATTCTCCTCAAGTATCCGAGGTTAATGAAATATATATCCTCCTAAGATAGAATAATTTTACTCACCAATGTATTGGTACCTAAAACAATGGTGTCAACGAACCACTCAATGGGAGCAACGTACACTAAAATTTATTTGTATGGAAGAAGATGAAGGTTCAGAAAATTTGCAAGGAATAACGTGAGGAAATAAGATGTACTTATAGCCATCAAAGTACTGTTTCTGGAAGTTTGCAAACCTTCCAAACAGTCACTTAAGGAAAGTACTATTTTGGAAAGTTTGCAACCTTTTAGAACAATCACTTAAAAAATGACAGGAATTTAAAATAAAATCCAAAAAAGAAAATGAATCAGATCGCACGGATTCGATTTCAGGTTGCACATTTGGTCAATTTAATTAATGATTAAATGATCTAAAAAATTGTCCAAAAATAATTTATTGATCAATCATTAGCTAAAGTCAAAAGCTCAAAATCAAAGCGAGCGGTGAAGGCGCGAGGGATTCCTCTTTCCAACTCTTTTAATAACAAGTACAAGTGTTTTTTAATTTAAATATTTGAACTTTTTTTGCCACCACCAATAAAGGAGAAATTATTTTTACCAAAGCATATGGGATCACCTTATAGTCCCTCCATTCATATTCCCTCACCTCAATTTCTCATTTATTCTTGTTATACCCAACAGATCACCATGTTTGAAAACTCTTTATCTATTTGTAAACTATTTTCTCTGACCCATATTAACTAATCACCTTTCTAAAAATACTTGTCTCAAATTACTTGATCACTACTTGTATCATCAGAATGTTTAATGTTCCTATTATTTCTTTATGGAAGCTTAAATAAATTAAAGTTCCTAGAATTTTTCTTTCCAAAGTATTCATTAAATACTTAACTACTCTTTTTTACTCTTGTTCTCACTCACTTTGGAGTACTTTATACCTTTTGTAAGCCCTATGTCATCATAAACCATCTTGATATCCATCAATATGGATAAAGGGTAAATTAGTCAAATTAATTATTTTATTTATGATTTCTTAAATACCGTGTAAAAAATGGAAAGTGATCAATTATTATGGGACGGAGGAAATAATATTTTGATTGGTATCACCTAACTCGTTTTTAGTATATCACCCGAGTTTAATGGGCTCTTAGTCTATATGATGGTTGCTAGTCAAGCAAAGTTGCTTGAAATTAATTTTTTCTTTTCACAAAAGTAGTTGCCTAGTAATTATTGTTCTAAACTCATCATAGTAAACAAAAATCAATTAAAGGAACCTTAATATGATTTAAAGAGAATTCTTATGTTTTTGGAAGAATAATTCACGTAGACTAGATTCCATTTTAATTTCATATCGAAAGCAATAATTGTTGTCTCCTAACAACTAAGCGCCAAGACATTTATGTGTGTCCCTATATGCATTATTTTTGGCTGCATGCAATGCTAGATCTTGATTTCTCTTTAATTTGGGACATTGATATCCATGTTATTATTACTCCAAGGAAGATTAACTAGTGGTTCTAAGCTAAAAGGCTATGGGGGCCATAACCTAGCATATTAATTATTACATCTCAAAGATATGATCACCTTCACAAAATCTAAGCAAAACTTTTCACTAGTGAATACAAGAATGTCCACTTGTAATTTGCACAACAAGTTGTTGAAAGTGTAAGAGCAATTATTAACTTGAAATGGCAAAGATTAAGGTTCGTTCATGAAACCTTTAGGTATTATGGATGAAAAAAGACCGGTGACAGATTTAGGATTTTTGTTTAGGTGTTCGAAAAATAAAAATATAAATGTGTGAATTAGAGTGTAAAGTACACAAAAAAAAGATAACTATCAATAATTCTCAAGTACATTTATAATACCACTCGACGAGATTTCATTGCTTGAAAAGACAAAATAATATCATCAGTTGAAACATCAAATGAAAATCAACTCGAAGAAACAAAGAAAATTTCACTAAACGAAATACAGTAGGATAACATGGATGTACAACACTAGCAAAGAATTAAATTTTTAAAAAATCAGGCAACCTTACTGGAAGAAACAAAGAAAATTTCACCAAACGAAATACAATAGGATAACGAGAATGTACAACACTAGCAATGAATTTAACAACATTAGGCAACCTTCACAACGTAACCAGCAGGACTACAACAAAAACAACTTTTAGCGCCAATAAATAGACACATTAATAAAGAGTGCTAAAGTCTTTACTGCATTAATCAAGTGTTATTAGATCTAATGTCGCTAAAGGCTTTAGGGACATATAAAAAGAGTGCTAATTGCCGCTAAAAGTACATATTTAGCGACAATTGAGTTATTGTCGTTAATTAATTGCTGCTAAAGATCATTTTTGATGTGGTGCAAGAAGCGAACCTGCAAACTGGGAATAATACTCACGACCCAAGTTTCACAATCCACTACCATCGGGCTATCTCTCCCATTTGATTTAGGTGGTAGATCCGCCCCTGCCTGGGATATATATTGGCATATTCTCGAAATAATATTAAGTTTTTTTGTATTTGAAGGACTTCAATTTATATTTTAAATGTCAAGGTCGATTTCTGATCTAGCCATGATCGACAATCGATGAGGATATATAAGGGCGGACCCACCCTTGGCGAAGGAGTGTCAAGCGACACCCCTTTACCGAAAAATTACATTATATATAGAGATCAAATTTTGATTTAATAAATATATATAAAAGTATTGACATCTCTTGACACAAGTGAAAGGTTTAATCTAGTTGTTAAGGGGTTGCAAAAGTTCCTAAAGGTGCCTCATATTTTATTTTTTTTATTTTCTTACTACAACCATTACACCACTTCATGAAAATCCTAATTCTGCCACTAAACTCACGAGGATAAGTGAACCCGGCCTCGTGTTTTCTTCAACACCCAAGGAAAGTCTTTAAAACATTTAAAATGCATAACTTATTAAAAATTTAAATTGAAAATAATTATTTTTATTTTATAATAAACATTTACACTTTACTTTAAGTTGGAGAGTACTATTCATCTCTCACAACTTCATTATAAAAGTCACATATGATCGATCAATATGACGGACGATTCCCGCCTGATCTCATATATTTAAAGTGAGTTTCAAAACATTTCATAAAAACTTTACTTCAAGACTTCTACTTTAATATAATTTATGGCTAAGTTAAACTATTGTCATATTTTTTTTTAAGTATAAATTTCTTGGATATATATTTATGGTATATATTTATTATTTTGGAAGTATTTTTTAGTAGAAAAAAATATTATATATAATTATTTATTTTGTAATATACAGATGGTATAAGTTTTTATATTTAAAATATATCATGTATTTTTATGATATAAATATAATTTATAAGAAAGTCAAATTACAGTTATATTTTTTATATAAATTTATGGGATAAATATTCATGATATAAATTGTTATGTCAGAAGTACTTTGTTTGTTAAGAAACTTATTTATTAAATATGAATATATATTTCTAGTATATACATAGTATTAATTTTTCATATCTATAATATACTATGTATTTTTTATGGTAGAAATATAATATATCGAAAAGTCAAATTATTACTCTGACTATTTTAAAATATAAATTTATGGGATAAATATTAATGGTATATAAAAATAAATTTATATATATAGTATCGATATTGTCTATAGTTTCTTTTGAACAACCCTGTAGAGACTTTAGTTTAAACTGGACTTTTACACTCTGTTTGGATTATTGTTCCCCATTGTATTGTGTTGTATCGTTATCATACCTACAATGTTTGTTTTGATTGTTACTAAAAATGTATTGTATTGTATTGTTAAATTTCATTGTTATGTACCAATGAAAACCCCCATTTTATGGAACAATCTATTTGGTGTGCTCCCATTATTACTTAATTTCTTTTTTCAATTATATCCTTACATAATATTTCATATTATTATTTTACCATTTACCCTGTATTATTTAATTCTAGTAAAACCTCATATCCTAGAATAATTAAGGATATTTTAGTAAATTTATAAATTAGAATACAGTACGATACAGTCAAACAAAACAATAAAAATGTTATTAAATAACAACAAACAATACAGTCTAGCCAAACATTGTATCTACCATACACTACAGTATAATAAAGTACAATACAATACAGTATATTATGAAACAATCGGTAACAATGATCCAAACAGGGTGTTAACGTTCCTTAAAAGGGCAACTTCAAAGTATTTTCAGAAAAAATATAGAGTTTGAAGAACAAGAGAAGCAGTGTAGCGAATGTTGCATTTCGCTGGCAAGGATGTTTGTGAAAGGCCATATTGGGTAGTAATTTTGAGTAATGTGATTTTGAGCAATAGACATTTCCTCTTCCTTTACTATGTTTGGGCTAGGCCCAGTTGCATTTGTGTTTAGTCCATATCTTTGGGAAACTTTCAAAAATATACATTGGGATTAGGGGTGTGCAAAAACTGAATCGAACCGATAAAAGTGTTATTGGTTTATTGTTATCGGGTTATTGGATTAACAGTTATTTAATGGTTTTACAAAAAAAAATTATTGGGTTATCGGTTCGTTATTGGTTTTTAATATTGGGTTAACCGATAACCCATTAAGAATATAATAATAATTTTTAGTTTTATATATATATATATATATATATATAATATTAAACAAAAAATATTAATATAATTAGTAGTATATTAGACTAAAAATATAAATATCCTATGCAATAAATAATAATTGACACTAAAAATATAAAAATCCTATGCCATAAATAACATTATGTTAGTATTAAATGTTGAAATACTTCACAAATCTCTTCCACTTTTTCTTCCAAGCTTGTGATTATCTTGGTTAGGAACTTAATGAAGATTTTGTTGATTATCCGATGGATTTGGCAGCTGTTAAAGATAGTTCAAGATGAATTGCCGATTTACAATTGGACTTGGTTTTAATTAGTTTTAGTTTATAATTGACTAATATTAGTTTTTGCACGATTGTAAATATCGAAAATTGACCAAAGACTTTGTTGTGATGACCCCCGTTTGGTATGATTATTTTGATGTATGCGTATCGCATCAAATTATTGGATAAGTCATGTATTTATTTTGAAAGCATTTTCTTATTGGTTAAACCGAAAACCGAACCGTTAAAGACCTAAAACCGATAAACCGAAAACCGATAACAAATATCTTATTGGTTTGGTTATCGGTTTAGCATATTTAAAAACCGAAAACCGATAAACCGAACCGATAATACTTAAAATCGAACCGAATCGACCGATACACACCCCTAATTGGGATTGATTAGGGATTTATAGTTATAGTTTACTTGAGAGAAAGCATAGCAAAGATAATAGGTATAACAAGGCTATATAGCTATATAGCTATAGTTTTGGTAATTGCACTTCATAACTATAGTTTCATTTGCTATGGAAGCCGCAGTTTGTATATTTCGCTTGCCCCTTTTTATATTTCGTTTGCAAATATACAAACATGGTAAGTATATACAAATGGATGTTGCGGTTTGAATATTTTGGTTGCCTGTTTATATATTTTTCTCATGAATATACAAACAGGATAAGTGTATAGAAATTATGTATTTATACATTTAGGAATTTTTAGAACTCCTTTGAATATTTTGCTTGCCAATATATAAACAGGGTAATTTATTGTGAATTTTTCATAAATCGTATACAAATTGTTAGGGTAAACATATACAGAGTCTAGATTTATATAATTAGGGACCGATTTATACAAATTTTGGATACATACATTTAGGAAATCAAATAGCAAGAATTGGGAAAACTGTAGCTGTGAATTACAATTTTCTTAAACTGTAGCTATAATACATAATATAGGCTAAAGGTTTTCTATTATGCATAATTTTTCCTTTACTTAATTATGAATTTAGCTACATGTTAAGGGAGGAGAGAGACGAGCGAAATCGAAAGAGGAAGGAGAGAGGGTGAATACATGTTGTATTCGTTATATCACAAATACAATTGATACAGGATACAAATGCAGTTGATACAAATACAAATATAATTGTCTAATTGATACATTTATTGATTTTTATCATATACATAATATAATTGTATCAATTGTTTTACAAACACAATTTGTGAAGACAAATACAATTGGCAGAATACACATTGTCATAATATAATTGATACAAAATTCGTATACATTTGATACATAACACAAAATACAGTTGATATGGCATATAAATATATTTGATACATAATACAAAATATAATTGATATATTAATGTGGAATATTTTTTGGGTTGCAACAGTTTGGGTTGTAGAGAGAGAGTAGTGAGAAATTTGTTATAAAACTCCACATGTAGCTACAATTTGTAATAATTTAAATTATAATGGTTTATTATAAATATATATCGCATATTTGTCTTGTTGTGTCCATTTTCTTTTGTTAATAAAATCTCTCTTTTCTTCACATTTTTAAATTTCTTTACACCCGTTCTCATTTTACTTCTAGCAATAACCTTACTACATGAGAAACTTCTTTTAGAAAGTAATTTAAAATGATTTAAAGTTTTTGCTTCGAAGTAAATGTCATATAACTCGATAATTGAGATGAAAAGATTAGTCTAAGAAATATAAAGGTAAATTAATCTAGTAAAATAAAATTACATACATAGTAATTAAACTACTCTTTAAGAAAATTTTCTAGGTGCTCTTTCATGAAGCATTAATTTTGTTGTTTATGTTCTGGAAGTAATATACATATATCAAAGAGTAAAAAAAATGAACTCAAACTGAACTTATATAAAGAAATATAGTTTTATTGATAAATATTTTGAGTATTTTAATATAATATTCACTTAAAACAGTTCACAAAACAAATCAAATTTTTTAAATCAAGATTTAAATAAACTTCAATGGCTAATAATAACGTGTTTCAATCCAACAAACTCAAAATCTCATCTAAACAATCCCAAATTTTATAAATAAATTCTTTTTAATCTTCCAAGTCTTTTTGTTATATTATTTACTCGAAATAATTTTTATTTACGGCACGTCAAATTTTAAATTGACAACACCCAACTACCCTCGTCCTCGTACCCCATGCTCAGTTACTGTAGCTAGCCTACTGAAAAAGAGATGACGTAATATCCTATGGAAATATTGGTGTAATGGAAAAAGATAAAATTTCACGGACATAGTTGACTTTGTTTTAAAAAGTTGAAAGAATCTAGTGTTTTATTTTATTTTATTTTTTCCTTGGGAGACTATATTATAACTTTATAACTGGGGAAATACCAATACGTATGGACAAGAAAAGGGAGAAAGGGATGAGACACAGGAACATTCTGAATTATAGTCAACAACTTTTAGTGATAATAATTATAGGCATTAATAAAGAGTGCTAAAATTTTTATCGACATTAGTTAAGAGTCATTAGAACCAATGTCATTAAAGATTTTAGAGACATATACAAAAAGTGCTAATTGCCGCTAAAATTACATATTTAACGACAATTAAGCTATTGTCGTTAATTAATTAGTGAGTGAAGTTATTAGTTGTACATGCAAATTATTAAGAAGATTTTAGTATTTTCTAAACTTCATTTTTTTTTTCAAATTATATATATCCTCAAAAATTATGTAGAGGTTCTATTACCTTCTTAACGTAATATTTTTATATTATTTAAATTCCTAAATTATTTTGGTTTAGATTTTGTTGTTGTTCAAGTGAATTTTTTGTTTAGGTTATTTGTGCTGTTTTAATGTAGTTTTTGATGGTTTTTTTTATGTAGTTTTTGGCAATTTTGATATGATTTTGATTCAATGGCATGAAGAAGAGCAATAATTTACTAATTTTACATACCAAATAAATGAAGAAAATCGATGCAATATATCAACTTTACAAAAATATATAGTTTCATAAATGGATAATACCCATGAAAATTATCATAAATAATTTTATAGATATCTAAAAGAATGATGCAACTTCATAGATATATACGCAAAAGTGCACTTAATAGTGTAACAACATTATTATAATAGACATTACGATTAAACTTAAAAATCAAAATGCAACCTTGACAATTAAGTTTAGAGAAAAAAAAGGATTCTTGATAGTTTAAAATTTTAAATAATACAAAAACAAAAAAAAATTAAACGTTAATAGAACTCCCATCTCATTTAGGGATGAAACTAATAATTTCGTTATAGTTTAAGCCTTTAAGGGATCATTGCGTCTTATTTCAAGGGTGAAACATTACATTAACAAATTTGATTTTATGGACGCTCTATAAAGTTGTCTTTCTAAAGTAGCAGTGTATAAAATTGTCTAATTTGGGCGCTCCATCTCTGCAACTTACACAGCTTTATTGTTGATTTGAAGTTTGATCAAGATATGCAGAATTTTAATTTTAATTTTCACAAATTTAAAGGTTCTCATTCATTTACTAACATAATTATATTTTACTAATTATATATAAATTAAGAATTATATAGTGCCTTATCGATTTAACAAATTATAGTTCATAAATAACATATTAAAATATTCTATTGTATTTACAAATCACATTTTCCATATTTCTTTTTACAAATAAATGTCTGTAATAATTACATAACATCACAAACTTTCAAATACATGTAATTTACAAAGATCTGTTAATTTAATAAATCAACAATAGTAATTACTAGCTATTGTTTGATATAATCCTCACTACAAAAAAAATAAAAATAAAAAACATATCACATCGAATATGAGTCCTTTTATATTAAAATTAAATTATAATGTTTTTATTTTATTTTTGAAAAAATTAACATGTGGATCACATTTTATGTTTAAATTTTCTTAAAGTATAACTTGAAATTTTAAATTCTATTTTAAAATTTAAAATTCATAATTTAAAGTTGCAACTGAAATTCTACGCAAATTTCATAAACAAATGATATGATTCAGCATTAGAAAATATCTTCTCTATTTTAAATGAGAGGGTCGAAATCATAATATGAAATCAAATAAGATGAAACTGACAATACAATTTGGATTTTTAAATTATTTTTTTCACATAAACAAAAACCCCTTCCCCTCTCTAAGTTATTAAAACTTTAAAATTACCCAATTTAATATGTGATCTTACCAAATAAGCAAAAATTTATAACAAAAATTATTCAAAAAAATATATAAAATTTATTGGTCGAACTCTAGTTCAATAAAATATATTGAAATTGAATATGAATTGTAGGGTACTATATTTTTTTTGAAGTGTTTATTAGTCAATATCACTAACAACTATATCATCAGGTTAATATTTGGTTCATATTTCATCGCTGTAGGTAGATATAACATGATGTTTTTTCTTTTACAAAAAATAAAAAAATTGGGCCAATTTTCTATTTAAAAAATATGAAGTCATGATATAAAATTTTATTTCATAATTTAAGATAATAAAATAAACTTACATATTCAAATGCGTATTTAATCGATTTCACTCGGGTCCCACTATATATAAGAAATAAATAATCAACTTACACTCGAAAAGAGAGAGAAGCAGACGCATCGTAATAGATCAACTTACACTAAAAAAGAAGGCATGGGACGCAAAGTGCATAAAAAGGTCAGAATTGCCTCTTTTGCTCCCACTAAAAGTCAGGTAAATAGAGTAGCTCTGTCAAATTTGCATGTACATTCACGTGGCGGCCATGCATACACAAATTTAATTTAATTAAATAAATGAGCTGTCTACTTGCACTATTTTTCTAATTTTAAAGTACAAGAAATGGGCAATTGTTAATTCGTTTACTCACATTTTAGATTGGATTAGGAAATCATATCATAAATTTAAATTCGCACAAAAAAAAATTCATATTTAAAGTAAAATGTTCCTTAACAAAGATAACTCCGTAAAACCTCTTATTTAAGAATAAATAAGTATTTACCATTCTATTTGATATTCAATGCTAGCATTCATCATTAAAGTTATGCATCGAAAACGAACGTAGCAATTACTCACTTATGTAGAAATTATTTGTCATATATTTTCTCCATCTTAAATTAAGTTAATTAAATAAATAACAAGAAAATACAAGAAGGATTTTAAATATTAAATTTTATAATATTGAACATGTCATGTAGCATGTTGAAATTAAAAAAATGTACTATTAACTATAGAAATAAAAAAAAAAAAATCTTTCTGGACATATTAAAAAAGAAGAAGTAAAACACTTAAATTAACACCAAAGAAATATCTACATAACTCATAATTTATATTCTTCATTTCAATTTATTTGTTTTTCTTAGTCGGTTTAAAAAAATATCTTTTTCCATTATTAGTCTTTTGATACATATTAGTTTAACATCATAAATTAAAAGAAAAATGCTTCTTTTATTTTTTTAAACACTGTACCAATTAAATCGAACAAACACCATCAGATATTTTGCGGACGTGGGATGAGCGAATCCCTGTTCTCAAGGAAGGAGTATTTCTAAGTTTAGTCGTATTGTAAAATCTGAAAATGACAACGACATATCATATTTGATATGTCGAAATTCATACAAAGCAATTAAAAATGTATCACGATCAAATGTGATATTTCTCGTTTCATATTATTTGATTTTTATATTAAAAATAAATATTTCAATTTATTTATTTATTTAATAAATAAGAGAGTGTTTTTTTATACTATCCTTAATATTGAATAATTCCATAAAATAGTAATAATAATACTAATAATCAAATTTAGAATTTCAAATATTCTAATAAGATTAGTTTAATAAATATATCTCTAATAATTATGCAAATATTAATTGTCACGATCCAAAATTTCAAGTCGTGATGGCACCTATGTTCCCAACCGATAGGTAAGCCAACCCAATAAGTTAACCAATTAAACTTAAACTGTGGAAGGGTAAGTAGCAAGCAATATCTCGAATACTAAGTCCCGTATAATAACATGCAAAAAAACTGAAATATCACCCCAAGATTTAGTGTCATAAGTACAAGAACTTCTAAAAGCCAATAAAAGTTTAAAATTATATGACAAGTCTAGACATAAGAAATATCCTATCAGAATACCAAAATAACCTAATAAGTAGAGATAGATGAATGTATGGGCCGCAGAATATCCAAGCAGCTTACCACAACCTCAAGATAATCCAAACTCAGACTCAAAGCTCCAAGAGATACGCTCGAATTTGCACCACAAAAGAGTGCAGCAAGTGTAGTATGAGTATGAAACCACGTGTACCCAGTATATCTCATAGATCGACAACGAAATAGTGACAGGAGTATATAAGAAAATAATCTTTTAATTTTACACGTCCACATTATACTTATCAACCAAGTTTTCATCAATAAGGATAATCAAATGTCAAGTAATGTCCAACCACCAATAAGGCACATAATTAATCAACAAGAATAAGGAATGTAATGAGATGCAATGCAATGTGACACTATGAAACAATATGCCTCAGATGCCAAGTACTCTCTCAACCATATATACATGATACTCCTCGGAAATACATCGAGAGTTCATGACTCATGGGAGACTCGCGAGGTCCATATACTGACACAGATGATCTCCACGTGTCTGTGCGGACGATCTCAACGCACTATCATAAAATCAACAATCCCCAGCACGGACGATCTCCACATGCCCAACTTATAATCATAACCAATCACTCGCATGGACGATCTCCACGTGCCCAAATTATAATCATAACTCGATCTCAACACGGACGATCTCCACGTGTTAGACCTTTACTCATACTCAATCTCATGTCAATGCATGTGCACAATATGATATCAATGAAAAGGGGATGATACAACATCTCAATATATCAAATGTCGCTATGACATATAATCACCTCAATTATCACAATTTTATAGGTTCAATAAAGAAACACAACCACACAAAAGAAATCAAGTCACTAAATACATCAGTTAATGCCCATGTGCTTTGGCATTCTCTAATTACAATCTATCATATTATAGTAATAAACTTTCCCTTTAATAATACCGGTACTCGTACCAATGCCCGTCACAGCATTGGTACGAGACCCCCATCTTTCGCCCTTACCCGTTGTCTATTTCATTTTTAAATATTTAGTTAGAAAACGTCCCTCAACGAAGTCTAGAAAGTCTTAACATACCTCAAAAGTCAAACATGTGTCACGAATCCTCAAGATTTCGCCTTTCCTTTTTGTATAGCTTCATAACATTCACAATCTATCAAAAAATTGCATTATTCGTAAGTAAATGTGTCCGTAGACACCCATATTGCTATACTTCCATTTTGAACCCCAAAGATCACTCAAAAGGTAGAATCCAAACCGACAAGGACAACCTAGAATTTTAGTGAGATTAAATCACCCATAAATCATAGAGCACAAATTTATATCAAGTTCCTAATCTTGATGTCAGTTAATTTGTCAAGTCTCATATTTCTTAAATTCAAGCTTAGGATTAAGTCTCAATTTCATCAATTAACATAAATCTAGCAATATTTATATACTACAATACACAAAATAATTAATTACCTATCTCAATATATCAAAACATTAAAATATATGTGATAAACCGCAAGAATTCCTCCTGATCAAAACTACACGTCTAATAAATTTAACTGGAAACAACCTCTCAGACGACATGACCTTAACTTCCAGCAAATCTACTCTATATAATATGTAATTTCTAAGGATATTAATCAAGTGCCAGTGACATCATTGGCTAATAATGACCATTAAATATTTTGTCCCCCTCTACCCATGAAATTACAAATACCATAAAACTACATTCACCATTTCAATCTTAAACACTAACTTCTAATCCCCTTTTCTTTCTTTCTTTCTTTCCCCACAACTCCATAATAATAATATGACCATTATAAAAAAAATCACGCAGGAATTTATGCTTCCTTACCTCGTTCTCTCACGATACCTCTTCGTAATTGAGCGCCCGCCGCACTGCTTTTGTCCTTCCGTGTTATGACTCAAAAATAATATCAACCCTATTTAACTTTAACTTATTCTAAAACATG
The DNA here is from genome assembly GCA_035578085.1 of Solanum pinnatisectum. Lineage (NCBI taxonomy): Eukaryota > Viridiplantae > Streptophyta > Magnoliopsida > Solanales > Solanaceae > Solanum > Solanum pinnatisectum. Next base: position 40,482,174 of record CM069079.1, on the reverse strand, counting down.
TGTTAAGTGGTGTAGGTCATAGACTTGACTTATTAACCACCAATTAAAATAATTATTTAAAATTACTCAACAACTAAATAGCCATAATTAAATAAATAACCCAAAATTCCTATTTAAATTTACGAAAAGAATTAAAATATTTCTAGTGCTCAAAACAACCTAGCAAATCGTTACATTAATAATATAAAAATTAATTATACATAATTTTAGCTATTCGTATATTAATTCTTTTTTTTTAATCTACATAAAATAACATATAAATTTCCTCATATTTTATATATGCTCTAATTATACGAAAAAGAAAAATATGAACAAACCATTGAGTATATTAGTAGTGTTATATATTATGTGGAAAAGGAAAAAAATAAAGCAAACATCGTATATATTACCGATATCTAGATTCTATGGATTTTTTTCCCCCATTTTTATAATCATACAACAAAATTGTGTGTGTGTGTGTGTTTTTTTATGATAATAATTCTAATACACAACGAATAACTCCATTATTTATGTACTCCAGTACCAATTCACCTGTATCCATGTGATCTGAATAAAGGCTTTCTGTCTTCTTTCATATATTTTTTTCAAACTTACTCCCTCCGTCCCTCATCCCTTTCTATAAATAAGTGGATCATAATATTTGTCATTTTATAAAACTTATGCATAAATTATCATATTTTGCCTATTATATCCTTGACAGAATAGTTAATTAATCTTGTCATTTATTAATAAAGTTGACTTAAGAAAACATTAAATAAGGGTAGAAGGGTAAAGTTACATCATTTCTTAATGCAAGTGCAAAGTAAAAATGTGACATATAAAATGGGACGGAGGGAGTACAATAATGTCCCTTGGGAAATTGATGTTAAAGGTTTTAATGGTAGCACGTACAATAATGTAGAAGCAAAGTAATTAAGGGATGAATCCAACTCATTATACTTTAAGCCACTGCATTAAACATAAAATTATGTACTTTAATATTGACATAAAGATATGCTTCTGAACTTAATCTCAAATGATATTTATGTTCTTTAATTTTGAATATGCATAAATAAGTACTTGTATTTGTATAAAATTGAATAATTAAATATATGTGTCTTACATGACATATGCATAGAATGCCATGTAGAACATGAATTGTCACCTATGATGCCTAATAAAACACATGTAATTAATTGTTCAAGTATAAATTTAAAACATAATATTAGATGAAACCAAATTAAACAACTAGTTTATATTATGTCTTTTAAATTTGTATTTAAAACATAATATTAGATGAAACCAAATTAAACAACTAGTTTATATTATGTCTTTTAAATTTGTACGATGTCAACTTCCAGTGGTCCATAGTGTTAGCTTTGACCGGATCAATTTTCTCAGTGAATCTTACTGTTGCTTATCAATATCAAGCGGTGTTCCTATCTCTGTTATCCACTTTTCACCGCTATCTGTTGCTCCTCCAATCCTATTATATGTATTTGAGATAAAGTGATTCACATGTGTAGAGATATTAGATATACGGGAGAGTTGTGAATGAGATGAGAGAGACGAAGGAAGCGAGCGAGATTTGCTATGTATCTCAAATACATATAAATATACTTGGATACAATATATCTAGAATAAATTACATTTGAATTTGATCACATATATACGAGATACATATATTTCAATGTAACTGAAGGTACCAAAATCTAATAAGATATGTAATATTACAAACTAGAATATATTTAAATAATTAACTCTTAAACAAGTAAGATTAACGGTTTAAGTAAGATTAACATAAGTGTTCCTTCTTAATAAATCGTGAAACCTTCATCCTTATAAGACTTAATAGTATTATTACTAGTACTTGTGTATTTTACATTATAATATTATAGGTTCTCACTATGATGTAAAATACTCTAGCACCAGGGGCGGCTCTTTGCATACAAAATTTGAGGCATATGCCTTGGGGGCCTCAAATTCTTACCAAGAATAATTTTTTTGTTGATTTTTTTTTACATAAAATTATATTATTTTGTTCTCCTTAACCCATTCAAATAGTAAAAATCAATTATTTTTCGCTAACACTCATATTATTTATTTGTTTGAACTGTTTTTCTTCAATTCTTTGATAAGGTAGAGTAATAGTCTGTCAAAAATATGAATCAATAGTCGAAAAGTGTTGAACAAAGTAAATTACAATTTTTTTTTATTTCTTCTTAAATTTTCAAGCAATGCAACAAACATATTAAAGTAGAATATATCAAGTTATCAACTTCTTGAATCAAATTCGTTGATTTTAACTCTTGTTTTTATTTAAAGTTTGTCAACTTATTACTAAGAATTATGTTAACAATTCATATAGTAATGGCCCTAGTAAAAGAGTGTTTTCTAATGTTGAATTGAAAAAATCTTACCTAAAACTAATAATAATAAAAAAAAAAATTTGAAGAAATCATCTATAAAGAAATTTTAAGCAAAAATTTACATCTAAACCGTTAGAAAAATAATTTTTAAATAAATACATATAAAGTTTAGAATTTAGGCCTCTAATTGAAATCTAAAAGTTAGAAAAATAATTTTTTTTTTAACCCTTCCTAGGAGCTCTCCCACCCCTTTTGCTCCAATGATGACTTGAACTCGCAACCTTCGAATTGAAAGTGAGGGGTGCTTACCATCTGAGATTTTTAAATAAATATATATGAAGTTTCTTTAAATTTTAGGCCTCTAATTGAAATTTCGCTTAGGCCTCTAATTACTTTGAGCCGCCCCTGTCTAGCACAGGTATAATTTGAGATTGAGGTCTCGAATCTTTTTTGTCCAAATAGTTATGTGAAGAGAAAGCTTGCTGTTGTTATATCTAACCCATGTGTATATCAGATTTGATCTAGCATGTCCGGTCTACTTCTGTTCCCCAACTGCACATACAGATTTAAATTTGTCATCACGTAAGTTTTGTTCACTGTCTTGTTACCACGCTATGGATCTCTAGACTCTAATTAATATATATATATAAAGTAAATTTTGACGGTAATTTTATGATGACCACGATAGCTCCGCTCCTGGTATATACTCATGAACAAAACATTATTTGGGTACCAACATACTCATTTATTCTTAATCAGAGGTCTTAGATCCAAGCCTTACTCTATATAAAATTGCTTTTATTAGAAAACATTTTCCCCACCAATATAAAATTTATTGATCCAAATTTAAATTTATTTGAACTTTGATAGAAATATCAAACATCAAATAAAAAATTAAAATACAATAAAATACATCAGTTGAATGATAAAGTTGGACGACAAAGCCGCGGTAGGTAGTACAAAAGTAGTAGGACAGGACATTGACTCCCTAGATCGGTTTTTCCCTACCCTAATAAAGGCAAGGCATCTCCAATCATACACTCTATTTTACTCTCTAAATATAAAATTTTATATTTTTTCAGATAATTAATTTTAATTCAATTTTTTATTTTACTCTTTAAAAAAAAAAATTATCTCTCCTTAATATTATATTATTATTTCTATTTCATTCTTATTTTCTTATTTCATAATATAAATCATTTATTTCCTTTTCCCAATAATTACTTTATATAATTCTCTGTGATACAAAATTTTATTTTTTCAAAATTTTTATTTAATATAAAATTATATTTTATTCTAAATTTTTAAATACCATAAATTGTATGATAATATTATATAGTATATAAATTAATAGACAAATTCAAATAAAAGTGAAATACGATTACATAAACAATCAATTTTTAAAATTATTACGTTGCTCCTATAAATGCTCTATTAATGCATTACGGAGTTCAAAATAAGCATTTTTGTCCTTAATTTTAGTATGCCTAGTAAAAATTGTTCAAACCGGAATTTTCATCTACCACCATTTCTGTCGTTGGAGTTGGAACCTCTACGATATTTTGAATTGGTGCATTAATATCACATTCATCCTCAATTATCACGTTCTGCAATATAATACATGTAGTCATTATATCATGTAGCACTTCCTTTCTCCAAAGACGTGACGGTCTTGCAATAATTGCAAAACTCCGAATGCACGTTCAACATCTTTTCGACATGATTCTTGTTTCATCGCGAATTAATCATTTTAATTTTGTTTATTCTTTATAATGAAAAATAATAATAAAATAAAATTTTATTATTGATGAAAATTATAAAATATATTAATTTGAAATTAAAGTAGTATATATTAAATAATATTTTTTTTAAAAAATATTATATTACATTTAAAAAGAATTATGAATATTAGATATTTAATCAATGAAACTATATGTAGAATAATATGTTAATTGGAAAGTAATTGAAATAATAATAAAAATATTTAAAAAGTGAAATAGAGAGTGTGAATAGTAGTTCTCCAAATTTGGAGAAGTACTATTCAACTATCTAAATTTGAAGAATAGAAAGTGATTTGGGAATGGGTTGGAGTACCCATTCTCTATTTTACTCTCCAAATATAGAGAATGGAGAGTAAAATAAAAGTGGATCGGAGATGGTCCGTCTACTCATTTTAGTTAGTCGTTTGAATTTATATGATCTTTTTGTTTATTTTAAATTAAAAATAAATACATATGATATGACCTTTCTCAAATTCAGAAATTAATCTAACTTAAATATCTCATTTTATTATTATTCTTAGATAGGACAACACTTTTATTATGGACCAATGTTATTACATGTTTCAGTCGGATGATTTTAATAATAGGTGATCTTAAATTTTTAATCTTACTGAATAACATTCATATTAAAAAATGATCATTGAGCTGCTTAAATTATGAGCATAAATTAGTTTTGTCTATAAAATAAAAGTTTGAGACATATTTATACAGTGAATCTACTCAACTAGCTACAAATTTTGTCTCATAAATAAAAGTTATTTGTTACTTAGGAGTGAAGCTAGTATATTGATTATGAATTAATATAAGTGATAGCTTCCGCATATATTTTGTATTTGTGTTAAAAAGATCACTTTAATATATTTACATACATAATATATATCAGTAAATTTTCGTGTCTTATATTAATTATTATATTAAAAGATAATATATAAAATGAAATGTAGGTAGTACCTTCTTCTTTATTATGAACACATATAGGTTTTGTCAGTATTTGGTTTGAAATTTCAAATAAATATCATATATACGTTGAATCAGCACCAAAGGTTGGGAAAAGTATAAAATTTTATACTAATAGAGGATAAATTAGTATCACGGCTGTTTGAATCTTGTTAGGGTTTTGTCCTGATTTTTTTACCTTATTTAAAGTTTTTTTTTTAAAAGAAAAGTTAAAGTATTATCATAAATGCTTAAATTTTTTTTGAAAGAAAAATATAATTCTCTTCCATATTTAATTTATTCTTTACTTAGAGGAAACGCATGGAATCCTATAAATAGAAGACCCATCTTCTCACACTAAAAATACAATAGCTTCCACAATGTAGACATTTAAGAGTTTAGTTTATGAGGAGATTTACTCTCTCAATAGTTTTAATATTTTTCTCTTATATTAGTTTTTATATAATAATATTATGTTTTTAGTATAAGTTTTTGTCGTCTGATTTATCAACCATATGATTTGCAAGTGTACGCTTCCGCATAACGCCCTAATCACCCTTCATAACCCAACAAGTGGTATCAGAGCACATGGTTCAAAGATTCGATGGTTCAATGATCTAATGCTTGAATGAGGTTGAAGACAAGCTCAAGTGGTTTCAAATCAATTTATAACTAATTTGATGATAAAGAAGATTTTTGTCCAGCTACATATGGAGAAAAAATTACAATCATATTTTCAACATTCTTGTTGTTGTATCTTTGAAAATTAAAATAAAATATTTTAAAACCATTTTTAACCCATATGTTTTAAACTTTATTTTAAATCATGACAAGCACGAATCAAGTTTTGTCAAGAAAATCCAGCCAAATTGGGAGATTTGTTAGGGGTTTGCCCTAATTTTCTTACCTTATTTGAAGTTTATTTTTTCCTTAAAAGAAAAATTAAAGTATTACCATAAATGCTTAAACTTTTTCTGAAAGAAAAATATAATTCTCTTTCATATTTGGTTTATTCTTTTCTTAGAGGAAACGTATGGAATCCTATAAATAGAAGACTCCTCTTCTCATACTAAAAACACAATAGCTTTCACAATGCAGACGTTTAAGAATTTAGTTTATCGGGAGATTTATTCTCTCAATAGTTTTAATATTTTTCTCTTATATTAGTTTTTATATAATAATATTATGTTTTTAGTATAAGTTTTTGTCGTCTGATTTATCAACTATATAATTTACTATTGTAAACTTTTGCTTGACGTACTAATCATCTCCATAACCCAACAAATATCTCATATGAAATAATAATTTGAAATTCACGTTTTTCTTGTACATGTAGGGTTTGTTTGACCTCAAATATATTTAGAAAAAAATTGAGAAAAACTTTTTTAAAAAGGGTGATTGATCATACAATTTGTTATTATTTAATAAATATATTTGCTAAATATCTAAAATTTTCAAATACTAAAAAAAATTAGTATTTGCAAGTTTTAATATTTAGAAATTTTATAAAATTGAAAAATTACCCGAAGCTTTTATATTTTATATTATAAAAAACACTCATTATTCATTAATTCCAACTAATATTTATCTACCAAATTACTCCATTTAGGACACATTTGATAGGCGGTATTAATTAGAATATTCTATGGATTAAAATTTAGTTCATCTAATGCATTATTTGGTTATTTTATTTAACTTAATTCATGGATTAGTTATCCATCATATGTGGTCTTATTTTATCCCTAGAAAATGTAGGGATAAACTAATTCAAGATTTAACAATCCTTCGATAAGCCTCCTAAATGACTAAACTATCTCCCTATTCTTTTTCCTAAATTTCTTTTGTAATTTGATTTCGTTTTGTTTATATTGGAATGATTTATTAGTGTTATTTTAATTCTCCAAATTCGTTTAGTGTAATTTGATTATTTCACTTTAAAAAAAAATATCTCCATTTTTTTTATTCAGTGTAGTTCATCGATTAACCACTTGAACTATTTTTTCTATTTTATTTAATAAGCTTTAGGTATTGAACAATTTAAGTAGTTGAATCTATGTAAAACTTAAGATTTATTTGATCAACAAAAAATATAGAAATAACTGTGCCATAAAGGATCTATATATAGAAAACTAGTTAAATGAAATAGAAAATTCTAACAGAAAAATAATATTGTCGGGCAGTTATATATCTATCTTGACCCAATTACATGAATAAACAATCTTATAATAGCACAAGGATGTATGGGAAACAGTTCTTTTTATAGAGTTTTAAATCAAATACAAAATTAAGTGAGAAGCAATAAATCAAATACTTGATAAAAAATAAGTCATGCATTACTAATCTCTGCATTGCTAATTTATGCATTACTAATTCCTGCATAATCAATGTTTGTACCAAACGACCCCTTTATAACTAATAACTGTTTATCTTTGCTCCATAGGCAAAAGTAATAATTTTTTAATAGGTTATAACTTATCCTGAATCAGTGACAAGTTTGAATATGTAATTGATGTATTGCTCTTGCCCATATTATTATTATGTTGTTTTTAATTATTATCAATTATGTTATAAGGTTATTTAATGGAGCATGTTTATTATGAAATGACAATACACACTTAAAGGTATTTGAAATAGTAGAACTCATGGAAAATATCATATATATTTTGAAATAGTTAAATATGTTTCTCAAAATTTATGATCAAACACATAGTAAAATTTCATTAAAAAATAATTTATCAAAATTATTTAAATATTTAGACTCAAATGTTAGCATGATAAATTTCTTCTCAAAGATAAAAATCTCACGAAATATAAAAACTATCAAAATTTTCCCCTCATATACATATACTTGATCAAATAAGCAAATTACAATTCATAACAAAATATAAAAATTATTCTAGGACACTGAATTGACCGGAGGTTTGCCCAATTTAAAAACAAGAGCAGGGTTAAAAGTCAAAAAGGTTGGAGTATTAAAAAGGCAATGATGACAAATCAACCCAATTCTCTCCCTCTCAACTAGGATCTATTATTAATAATGATACTGCTTTTTTTGTTTTATTTTATATAAATTAATTTGACTTGATATAAAATTTAAAAAGTTATATTTAGAATTTACGTTTTAAAATAAATAATAAAAATTGCATGTTTATTTAAATTATTTTATTAAGAATAAAATAAATATTTCAAAATAAATTATTAGTAATTAATATAAAAATATTTCATTGTTTTCGTGACCGACTAAAAGAGATACTCCCTCTGTTCTATTTTATATATGGTAGTTTGATTCGGCACAAAGTTTAAAAAAGAAATGAAGACTTTTAAAACTTGTATTTCAAAATGAATGATAAAAATTTATATGAGTGTAAATTATTTTATTAACGGTAAAATAAATATTTTATAATTAAATTGTTATTTAGTATAAAAATATATCATTCTTTTTTAAATTGATTAAAGAGAAAAGTAAATCAGATAAATTGGATCAGAGCGAATGGTTACAGTAGTAGCCGACAGTAGAAAATAGAGTGAATAGTAACAGTAGTAGCTGACAGTAGAAAATATATATTTCTTTTGCTTCTGAGTATCTTCTTTTGTCTCAATCTCTCCATATAAGTAGGTGCTTTTGCAACATCATTAAAAAGAGGGAGTAACTCAATAGAAAAAAGAGAGAGAATGAATATGGAGGTTATTGGGGATGGAAGAAGAATATGCAGAGAAAATAATCCAGAAATAGGGAAATCACAGAGCAACAGAGTAGTATTAATGAGAGCAAGTTTTAAAAAAGTTCAAGTTGTCTATTATTTATCAAGAAATGGACAACTTGAACATCCTCATTACATTGAAGTTACTCATCTTGCTCATCAACATCTTAGATTAAAAGGTGTAAAATTTTTATTGTTTTTCTTTGTGCTGTGAAATATATAATGAAATTAATGTGGAACTGCATTTTTTGTTTTTTTGGGAACAGATGTTATTGATAGGCTTACTGTGTTGAGAGGCAGAGGCATGCCTTCACTATATTCTTGGTCTTGTAAAAGGTATGTGTGTAAATGTCCTTTTTTTTTTTTTTTTTTTTTTTCATTTTTAACATTTTAGTATTGAATCAATATTTTACCTACGCTGAAATTTTCAAGGCAAAGTGACATGATTGAGTATCAATTTTAATTTATTACAAGTTACAAGTTGTGTTTGTATTAATTGAAAAAAAGTTTTAAAAAATTGTGACTAGTAAAACTTATCAAAATAAGTGTAGGTGTTAGATTTGGTCATAGATTTCAATTTTTCTTTCTTTTATTTGAAATTTTTATGTAGTTGAAGATGGATGTTTGTCTGATTATAGTTCTTACGAAGGAGAAAGGAGACTTTTTATTTGGAGTTTATGAAGATGTAGTTGAAAATCAGGTTTGAAGCATTTTTTTTCTAACTTTGAAATCAAACTCCAAATTGAATTTGAAAATATTTTATTAACCAAACACTAATTTTGAAAAAAAGTGGGAAACTAGTTTGGATAATAATAAGTACTTTTTTTTTTGTCTCAATTCTGTCCGTATGACTTACTTTTTTCTTTTTAGTTAGCCAAAAAAAATAAATAATACACTTATATATATAAGTAACAATTTAATTTTAAAATATATTTATTTTATCCCTAAAAATAATTTATAACCACAAATATCTAACTTAATTTAGAACAAAAGTTTCAAATTTTTTTTATTTTTTTCTTAAATTTCATATCAAGTCAAATTAACCCATATAAAATGTGAGACAGAAGAAGTATATAAATAATTTTCATGACCAAATGGCTCCTTGTGTTTCATATTTAAAAACTAACCAAAAATCTTTTTAATGTAATCAAATAATATTCTTTAATCTTAACACTTCATTGATACTAATACTAATATTAATTTGTCTGTTCCTTTGGTTGGAAATTTTAAGACTGTTCTTCATAAAATGCTAGTAATACAATAATATGGTAATTTTGTAGGAGCTACAAGAATGGATATGTGTGGAATGACTTGGCTGAAAATGATTTCATCTGCCCTTCTGAAGGAGCCGAGTATGTTCTTAAAGGATCTGAAATTATTGAAGGTTCCACAGGTAATTTTTACAGGATTAAAATTTCTTTCGTTTCAAAATAAGTGATGTTTTGACCTTTTTAAATTTTGTATCTCAGAAAAATTTCAGCAAATTCATATAGCACAGTTGATGAGAAACAGCCAACAAATTCAAGAGTCCAAACGCAAATCACAAGTCTCAAAACGACACTCAGACGAGCCAGAAATTGTTGAGAACAACCATAATTACTTAGATGAAAATGATGAAGAATTATTTGAAGAGAAATTCTCAACCACACCTAATTTCACTTGCTCAAGAGGTGAAATTTGTAGTGATGAGTTAACTCGGAAGAATAATTCTACTGAGTTAACTCACACAAACTCGTTATCTCCTCCTTCAACAACTTCCTCTTCCCTCTCAGACAAACCCAGTAACACTGAAATCACCAATACTTCCAAAAGGTTCGAAGACGGTGACCCGGTGGTTACCGAGTCATTACTGAGTCGTAACTCGGTGCTCTTCCAACTCATCTCCTGTGGCGGATCGGTGTCGTTTAGAGGGAAAAGTGCTACTACCGATCCGCCGCACATTGTGAAGCAGCAACAACAACCTCCGCCATCTCCACCGCCGTGCACGGTGGTGCCGAGGAAGAGCAGTAGTAGCTGTGCTAGGTTTCATAAAGGAGTATTGTGCAAGGTGGCGAAGAATAATGTCGAAATGAATGAGGTGGAAGAGATAAAATACATGTCGGAGAATCCACGATTTGGGAATTTGCAATTGGAGGAGAAAGAGTATTTCAGTGGGAGCATTGTTGAATCAATGACGACGGAGGAGAGAACAGCTCAAGTTGATCCACAATTGAAGAAATCATCTTCTTACAATGAAGAGAGGTGAGTTGACCCAGTTCCATTATCCCTTTCTTCATTAGCTTGCCAAATTGAATTTTTTTTTTTGAGAATTTGAAGTTAAATTTTAACTTTGTCATTCAAAGTTAAAATTGTATCGCGGTGACTTTGATCCGTCTACCCCGTGTTGAGAAAATTTCTTTTTCAACCTGTCAAAGTTAAAATTGTATCGCGGTGACTTTGATCCGTCTACCCGCGTAGAGAAAATTTCTTTTTCAACCTGCCCCGCATAAACCTGCCCAAAACAAGAAGCAGAAGCCAACAAAAACAAACTATTTATTTGAACAAAAAACAGTGTGTATGAATCTAAAATCAATGCATAAAGTAAAATTAACAACTTGAAATATACCTATGATATAAAATGATCAGATTACAACATACAGGGGTGGTTGGGTATTTGTCCATGGCTTTTTTTTTCTTATCATAATTGAGTTTTTCTTTTAAGGAAAAAGAAAACATATAATCTCCATATTTAGTTAGTCATTTTCTTGCAGAAAAAGTTTATTACTTTATAAATAAAGACTCATTTCATCTAACATAATAACATTCATAATGTAGTCGTAGCGGCTTTGAGAGTTTTGTGTACGGGAGATTATGTGAGATGTGAACCTCTTTGTATTTAAGTGAATTGTGCTTTGTGTGTGGTTATTCCTTTCTATATTTTGTATTCTTCTTATATAGTGGATTACTCATCTCTTCTTGTGGAAGAGTAGGTTGGTTGACCGAATCATGTTAAATATTTGTGTCTCATGATATACTTCTCATTTGTCTTTTTACTTATAATCTTTCGAGGTTTGGTTTGTTAGCTTTTGCATGACACCAACTTATTTTCAGTCCTAACAATTCTCGGAACCTAGTAACTTTTGCTTAAATCTCGTATGTATATATGTAAATATTTTGATAGTATACTCGGTTATCATAATATATTTAGAAATGACATAAATAACATAGACGTCCCACTAATTAATAATTGAAAATATCAAAAAATTATATTAAGAAAATGGCAACGAAAAGATAAAGTCCTATGACAATGCAAAGAGTAATTGTCCACATAAAGTGGAGTTGATGGATTTACTATTTTGTCAATGTAAGGTCAATTCATTTAACTAGAATAGCTTTAAAAACTTATTACATTGGTAAAAGTTTGTCTCAACTTTCTTATTTTAGGTGAAAAAAGTCTGTCTAACTTGAAGAAAAGAAACAATAGACAGACTTGTCATCAGGCTTTAATATTTGGATGTGTATTTACATTACTTTAATATGTAGGAGCTCAAAGGCAGGGCTAAGAGAAGTAGCAACAGAAGAAGAAGAAAAGGAGGAATTGAAGGCTGTAAAAGGAAAATGCATCCCAAGGAAAAAGTCTTCTTCTAAACACTCCAAAAAGTGACCTTTTTTCTGCTCTTTCAACGAAAGTTTTTCTTTGGGGCTTTTAGTTGGAACTTAGTTATAAAGTACTGTTTTAGGCTCTTAGGTTTTAACTCTTCAAACACTTCTTTTGGTAGGGTTACTAAAACTCATCAGAATTATTCAGGAAACCTAAGGAAGTGAGATCAAAATGTAGGATTTGTTATTCATCTCTTGCTCTCTAAATCTACAACGCAAGTTTTTTTTTTGTTTTTTGTTTTTTGCTTTCCCATTCGGATGTTCAGAAGTCTGCATTGGCGTCTCGAATAAATTTGGATTGCACATTGCAGGGCCCTGACATGATTTTCTCTATATTTGGTACTCGAACCTGAAATCTATAGTTAAGATTGGAGCAATCCCACCATAATATCACAATCCATGTTTGTAAAACCTAAGCATTATTTATTAGAGGCAGCTTTATTTGTTGTTTTTACAAAAAAAAAAAACAAACAATTTGTGTCCAAACAATTTTTCTCGCCAAAAAACCATGCTAATTAAAAGAATTTTGCACTACAGTTAAACCAAGGAGGAAAAGTATCTTATACTTGAAGGTAATACTAGCTTGCACCGTGTGACAAGATCGTAATGATATCTTGTGGCCACTTATTAATTAAACGTAAAAGGGTCATATTTGTCATGGTACTTTTAGAAAATGGTTATATTTATTTTTAGTCATATTTTTTTGATATATATGCCCTTGAAGATAACTTTGGGCACATATTTATTCTAGGATATTTAAGTATCATGTTGATATTATTATCCTACATGGCGTTTACATGACTCCTACATGGATATATTTTTACTATAATTAAAATCTTACTTCCTATTTAATATTTTACCCAATTCACTTAGATAAAATCCAGTCCATCCAATTTGAAAACCTGTTAACCCAACTCCAGAACCTATCATCTCGTATCATCTTACCCATCAAAAACATTCATGGAAAGAACACGATGGAGATGAAACAGCTGAAATTTGTTTACTAATGATAATGGTGAAAGATGAAATGTGGTTGCTAGCCCCAATTTAGATGAGATGTTAACTTCACAATACTTTCTTCACCATTTTCATTTTGTAGTCTATTCTAATTTCTCTTCAATAACGTTCAAATTTGAAGACTATTCTTTTACTTAATTTTGATGATAAAGATAAACCATTTTCATATGGATCATCTTTAATCAAATATGCCACTGTTGAGACCCGTCTTTAAAGTAACAATTTTTACACAATTCCAATTAAATTCCTCTCCACAACTCCAATTCATCCCAAGAAAACAGAAACTACAATATCAACAATCTCACACACAAAAAAAAAAAAAAAAAAGAGGAGAGAGAGAAAGAGTGTTTATGAGAGATGCTTGAAGATGAGGTAAACGATGAGAGCATTATTGAGGCATTAATGGCTAGCAACTATTGTTAAATTATGTCTTAGGCCTAACTCACACGTCAAAAGCTAGCTCAAAGGGAGAAGAATTGCACAAGCCTTATAAGGAGTTCATCCATCTCATTAACCACCAATGTGAGACTTTTTGTCATTCTTTAACAACTACATTTCATCTCTCACCATTAGTAAGCAAATTTCAGTTGTTTCATCTCTATCATGTTCTTTCTACAGATGTTTTGATGGATAAAGTGATACGAGATTATAGCTTCTGGAGTTGGGTTTTCAAATTGAGTGGGTCAAATTTTATTTAAGTAGGTTGGGTAAAATCTTAAATAGGAAGTAAAATTTTAATTATATTAAAAATATATACAAGTAGGAGCCATGTAAGCGTAGGTTGGGTAAAATCTTAAATAGGAAGTAAAATTTTAATTATATTAAAAATATATACAAGTAGGAGCCATGTAAGCGTCACATAGGATAATAAAAGTGTTGACTTAACTTACCAAGGATAAATATGTGCCAAAAGTTGGATGACAATGACATATATATCGAAAAAATATGACTAAGGATAAGGGTGAATATGACCCTTTTCCGTTAACTAAATAGAAGAAAATAAAATATTCAAATCTCTAATAAAATGACATAAATTTGTAAGAAGACTACAAAATTAAATCTATGGTAAAATAAATTAATCCAATATTTCTTAGTCGTGATAACTTGTATAATTGCAAGTTTGCAACCTTTGCATTGCGTAGCTTTTAAAAGACGTTTGTGGATGGAGAAATCTTACTTTTTGTTAATAGTTTGCAAAAACTCCAAAAGGTGAACCTTTCAAATGGTAGACATTGAAATTAGGGGTAAATTTATCTTTAATAATAATGTATCAAATTTAAAAGTAACTAACAATAGGGAAAGACAGAAATTTAAAACAAAGAAATAGATATTAAGTGAACTGATATATTTGAATATCTTGATATTAATGTATAAGTTGAATACATTGATACAAAAGTGAAAAGTATATCAACGAATAAATACATTTGATTACATTGGTACAAGAAGTACAATAGTGAATTGATACCCTTAAATATAGTGATACAAATATCTAAAAATGAACAAATACACAAAATTACTTGTTTAGTTGTTTTGGTGCTTCCCTTTACTTCCTCCACTGAATGGTCGTTCAAAAATCTTTGTTATACTGATACACTCAGTGAGTAATATGTCATATACATAAATTTGTACTTACAATATCTTCCTTAGATACGGAGGTCCTCGTACATTCTCCATGACTCTTTCACAAGAACATCTCCTCTAGATGGAGGTCCTGATATATTCTCCATGATCCTTTCACGTTGAAATGTATCAGCACTCTATATAGATTAATGTATCATACAATTAATAATGTATCATTATCTGAAACATATACTTCATCATTATTTTGAAGTTAAAAATAATGTATCTAAAACAATTAGGAATGTATCAATATTTAAAGCTGAAAATGGATGAGTGACACAATGATGTATCAATTGATTGTGAGTTACTTTGATTTGTATTTGATACATTAAATTAAATCAAATGTATCTAAAACTTACCTCTACCGCCTCATGTTCCTAGACATGTGTTTGTTCTTCGCCATTACTAAAGGTTCACAAAGTTTTTTAGATCTATTTTCAACCCAACCAATATCTTCATAATCAAAAACACAACCAATGGTAGGTTTGTTTAATTATGTCAAACCAAGATTAAAAGATGTTGCATCTTCCATATTTATCAGCGATTTGAAGAAGAAAGAAAATTGAAAAACAATGGATGAACAGAAAGTTGGAGAACAAGAGAAAGGTACTTATTTCATGTTAAAATCGTTTTGATAGGATCTTCCATATTTCTCAGTGATTTGAAGAAGAAAGAAGATTGAAAAACAATGGATGAACAATCAGTTGGAGAAGAAGATAAAGATACATATTTCATGTTGAGATTGTTTTGACAGGAAAGAGAATAATTTCGAATTTCAAACTAATGGAGCAATTAACTGAAAAGATCATGGGAACAAAGAATAAGAGAGATGTGTGGAGTGAAATCAAGAAGGGATAAACATGGATTTGGGGAGTGGGAGTTATGTATCGTGAAGTTTTGAAGGAGCTCTCAAAATAAGGGATTTTGGAAAATTTTAGAACTGGTAGGGAATGATGGGAATTATGAAAAAAAAAAAACGTATATAGATAATTTTTCTTAAATTAAAAGCTAGAAAAAGTCCAAAATGTACTTAGGAAATTTCATCCACGTAAATAAGTTTTGGGCTTTTGGGTTGTTGTTATTTGAGTTTTGTAAATGACCGCTTCTATCCTCCATTTGGTGAGATTATCGGAGAAATTTATTCGGAAAAACTACATAATTAGACATGCGTAACTATCATATATACATATTTTATTTATAGTTTAAAAATATTACTCATAATATCATTTTTTAATAATTATACCATATATTTTAAAAAATTAAATCAGATACATAAATTCCTTAAATATGGTATTAAATAATTATCTTATTTAATACCAAAAAACCATATTGATTAAAAGAATTTTCCACTACAGTTAAACCAAAGAGGAAAAGTATCTTGTACTTGAGGTAATACTAGTTTGCACCGTGTGATAGATCTTAATGATATTTTATGGCGACTTATTAATTAAAGGGAAAAGACATAAGTTTCTCTCTCAATTTATCTCGAAAAATCAATTACATGTTTAAATTATTGTGATGACCTATTACACACCTAATCTTATTCAAAGTGATATTAATACCTCCTTAGAAGGTGACATGACACAAAAAGTGTCTTCACCTTCCTTAAGGTGCGTGAGAAGAAGAAAATTTATGTTAAAATGACAAGTTTAAACACGTGGCACTATTTTGTTGGTCATTATATAATTAAGTATTATAATTTTTAATATATTAATTATATCATTTTTTTTCTATTTTTTCTTTTTATTGGTGACCCCAATTTCTTTAAAGCTTTTACATTTTTAAATTTTTTTTTTTTAAATTCTTCTTCTTTACAAATTCTTTGTTACCCTTGATGATTTCTTCAAATATCCATCACTCTATCTTAAAAAGGAACTCTAAATAGAAGTAAAAAATAGTGGGGAGGATGTTGATTTCCACCGGAAAGTTAATAATTTTAATTTAAGGTTCATGATTTTTATTCGAACTCGCCAGAGGATTCACCGGAAAAAATTATGAGAAAGATAATGGCTTCTATAGAAAATCCTATGATATTTATGCATAAAATTCATGTTTCATTCATTGCCTACATTTTTCAAAAATTCATGGAAGAAAATAATTTTCTATCTTTTTATTCTTTATTCTCGCCGGAGTACCACCCACAACCATCACAATGTTATTTTTGTCTTAAGCCATAAATAGCATATTTGATTTTTTACACACAAGAATACTAATAAAATGCTTGATTTTCATTCATAATTGTCAAGATTTCAAAAGAACTTTTACATGTCTAAAAGTTTTTATTTGTTTCGCTGGCAACAATGGCGTTGCCCACCGCCTATTGCCGCGACCAACATCACTAAACTTCATAATTGTCTTATTGTCTCATGTTCTCTCTTCAAATTTCTTGTTTTCCCTTCAATTTATGAATAATGAAGAAGAAAGAAGAAATGAATTTTAAGAAGAAAGAAATGTAAGGTGGGAGGAGCAAGAAAGCCTAGGTTTCTACTTTTTGCAGAAGTCTAAGAAAATATTAAGCAAAAATGGTCTAAAAAAATTTTAAAAAATCTTATTTAAGTGTCAAAACACGTGTATAACACATTTTCACACAAAAATTGGTATTGTCTTCGGAAGGGGCTATTAATTTCACTTTAAACAAAATTGAGTGTGTAATTGGTCGTCATGATAGTTTAAGTGTGTAACTAACTTTTCCGTACAAGTTCAGGGGGAAATTTAAGTCTTTTCTCTTAATTAAACGAAAAAAGTTTATATTTGCCCTTGTACTCTATTTACTCTTAGTCTAACTTTTTTGATATATTTGCTCTTATAGATAATATTGGGCACATATTTGTCCTTGGATAGTTAAGTATCATGTCACCACTTTTATTATCCTGTGACGTTTACATGATATATTTTTAATATAATAACAATAGTTCTGAAGCATAGAGACAACATAGCTAGTGTCAAAATCACAGCAGTCTATGCTAGATGTAGTGCTCTGGAGAGGTTGGAATTGTGGGAAGACCTTGAGGAGATCGCGAACAATGCACATGATCCTTGGATGGTAGGAGGAGACTTCAATACCATAACAGACGAGTCAGAGAAGCTTGGGGGGTTGCCAGTCTCTTAACTTGAAGTGGAGGATTTTGTCCAATGTATAAATTCTTGTTCTTTGAATGAAATAAAATTCTCAGGAAGTAGATACACTTGGTGGAAGGAGAGGCTAGAGTCTGAATGTATTTTCAAAAGACTAGATAGAGTCTTTGGGAATAATGAGTTCATGAATGAGTTGCAGCATACTAAAGTTTATCATCTGATCAGGGAGGGTTCCAATCATGGCCCATTACATGTTATTTGCAACACATCACCAGAGTAGGTGCTCAAGCCTTTTAGGTTTCTTAACTCTTGGACAAAACACCATAGCTTTCAACAAACAGTGGCAGACATATGGAAGATAGGAGTAACAGGTTTCCCATGCACAATGGTGCAAACTAAGATGAAAAGGGTGAAATCAGCTTTTGTTCAATGGATCAAGACAACCTTTGGTAACATTTTCCAACAAATTGCAACATTAGAAGATGTAGTCAAGTTCAAAGAAATTCAGCTGGAAATCAATCATACAGAAGATAATAGGTCTGCACTGAAGAAAGCTGAAGCAAAACTTAAGAGATATTTGCACATTGAGGAAGAGTACTGGAAGCAGAAGACAAGGATGAGATGGTTTCAAGAAGGAGATAACAACACTAAATTTTTTCATGCTTATGTGAAGGGAAGAAGAAGAAGGTTACAGATTTCAGAGATAAAAACCAAGCAAGGGGATGTAATCACCACTACACATAATATTGGGGAAGAAGCAGTAAATGTGTTCAATAAACAATTCATGGAGACCAATACACCTACAGATTTCTCTATGCTAGACATCATTCCTAAAGTGATAGCAGAGGAACAAAATACAGAGGAGGAAAGTTAGAGAAGTGGTATTTGCATTGAATGGAGATAGTACAAGTGGTCCAGATGGTTTCTCAGGACAATTTTTCCAAAGTTGTTGGAATATTGTTAAAATGGATATAGTAAACATGGTCAAAGCCTTTTTCTGTGGTCAGGGCTCCCTAGATACATAACTCACACAAATCTAGTCCTTATCCCTAAAAAAAAAAAATGGTTGATAATTTTGGTGATCTGAGACCTATCAGCCTTAGCACTTTCATTAATAAAGTCATATCTAGGATGTTGCATGAAAGGTTAGTAAAAGTACTTCCTAACATTATTTCCCAGAATCAAGTAGGATTTGTGAAAGGGAGGAGTATTACAGAAAATGTTCTTCTAGCTCAGGAAATTATAAGAGACATCAATAAAAGAAATAAGTTACACAATGTAGTGGTGAAATTGGATATGACTAAAGCATATGACAGAGTGTCATGGATTTACCTCACTAAGGTGCTAAGGAGATTTGAATACTCAGAAAGGATTATTGACATGGTGGTAAGATTGTTAGCAAACAATTGGTACTCAGTGATTGTGAATGGGCAGTCTTTTAGTTTCTTCCAATCCTTAAGAGGATTGAAATAGGGAGATCTACTCTCTCCAATATTGTTTATCATAGTAGCAGAGGTCTTGGCCAGAAATCTGAATCAACTTTACAAAGATAAGAAGTTCAAAGGATTTGGTCTACCAAAATGGAGCTAAGAGATTAATCATTTGAGTTATGCTGATAATGCTATATTGTTCTATTCAGGACAACCATACTCAATGAAGAAAATGATGAAGGTGTTGAGAGATTATGAAGTGGTGTCTGGACAGATGATTAATCTAGACAAGAGTCTAGTATATTTGCATGAAAAGGTACCTATTGGAGTCTGTAATTTAATAAAAAAATCACATGTATTAAGCAAGGATCATTTCCTTTTACTTATATGGGGTGCCCCATTTTCTATGGGAGGAAGAATAAAGCTCACTATGAGGTGCTGATCAAGAAGGTTTTAAAAATATTAAGTTGCTGGCAAAACATGCTACTCTCTTTTGGTGGAAGGTATGTACTAATAACCCATGTTCTTCAATCCATACCTATCTATGTTCTATCTGCTATGAATCCACTAGAAGAAGAGGTGGAAGTGAAGGAATTCATTACAGAAGAAGGATGGGACAAGGTAAAGTTATTGCAGAATCTCACTACAGAAATGACTGAGTACATAATGGAGAACATATCCCCTTCAATCTCACAGATTGATAATGATGTGGCTTGGTGGATGGCAAACACACGAGGAAGATTCAATGTTAAGACCGCCTGGGATTTGATGAGGAGGAAAAAAGAACCAAGAAGAGATTTTGAGCTAATATGGCATAAGGGGTTGCCATTTAAGCTTAATTTTTTTCTTTGAAGGGTCTGGAAAAGGAGGATTGCCACTGATTATAACCTCAAGAAGATAAAAATCCATATTGTTTCCAGATGTTGGTGTTGTGAAAGGAAAGAGGAGGAGACATTGTCTAATTTATTTCTAACAGCCCCTATAACTTCCAAGCTATGGAGGTTTTTTGCTTATTTTGCAGGAACCAACATAGAAGGAATACATTTGCAACAACTAATAATAACTTAGTGGAAACAAGAGTCAACCCCAAAGCTGGATAACATATATAGGGCAATACCAACTATTACTATGTGTAGCTTATGGAAGAGGAGAAATACCATAAAACACGGCAGTGGCATCAACTGGGAAGGAATGGTGAACATGACAATGAGATTGGTAAGGTAGTTAGTGAAGACTCAATTTCCATGGATAAAAAAATTGAGTTGGTCCTGGCATAAGGTGATTCACACGATCAATCGATATAAACCAGAGTTACATGTTTTAAGTGTTACATGAAGACCTCCTAAAAATCAACAAGTAAAGTGCAACACCGATGGAGCATGTAGAGGAAATCCTGGTTGGAGTTCTATTGGGTTTTGTATAAGAGATACTAGAGGGGACCTAATCTATGCTAAAGCAAAATGTATTGTCATTGCAATAAATATTGAAGCAGAAATTATTGCCATTCTTTTTTCTCTTAGAGAGTGTAAGATGAGAAGAATTCAAGGTGTAATTATTGAGACTGACTCACTCAGTCTCAAGAAGATCATACAGAAAACATGGAGAATACCATGGAAGTTAGCAGAAAAAGTTGAAGATATAAGAGAGATTATGCAGATGACTAGCGCAACAATCACACATACCTTCAGAGAAGGTAATTGTTTGGCTGACTCTTTGGCTAACATAGCCATAGAATCACAAACAGAACATCAATATCATAGTTTCTAGGAGTTGCCATGCAGAAAAAGCACAGATTCCTACACTAAGAATTAGGCCGTAAAATCACTCCACAATGAGCAACAATCAGACTAGAGCATACAAGGTAAACCAAGCACACACATGCAAAATCCAGCAAAAACAAAGCAGGTACAAAAAACAAAATAAGAATGTGCAAATGCAGAGAATTATACATAGGAGCAAGTTCATATTCATCATACCAGCTAAACAATAACTAATTAGAAAGGGAGAATACAAAAAAGGTGCAATCTTAAGAATTCATAAGATGACAACAGGGATACAAAAAGAATAGGGGACAGGGTTCTAACTTAACTACGGAGTAGATGTGATGATTCACCACGAACCAGCTCCTTCGTCATTGCAGAGGAAAGATAGATCGGAACACTTGAAAAGAGGAAGATATCATTTCAGAGAACGGATCAATCAAGAAATCAAATGAAGAAGAACTTACCTTGTAGGGAAATGGACAACAAAGCAACACTGAGGTAAAACAAAATGAAGAGGTGAGGTAGGAGAAGCTATCTCTCTGACAAGTCAACGACGGAAAAGGGCTCTGTCATTTCACTTCCCAAATGTGGAAATTGCCCTAATCTAAAAACATCTGAGAAGTGTTGGGTCGAATCTTTAAGATGCTCAATTATTTAGCTTTTGTTATTTGGCCTACCACATTTGAAACCCCGTTAACCCAACTCCAGAACCTATCATCTCGTATCACCTTACCTATCAAAAACATCCATGGAAAGAACATGATGGAGATGAAACAATTGAAATTTGTTTACTAATGGTGAAAGATGAAATGTCGTTGCTAGCCTCAATTCAGATGAGATGTTAACTTCACAATACTTTCTTCTCTATTTTCATTCTGTAGTCTACTATAATTTCTCTCCAATACTGTTCAAATTAAAATTGAAGACTATCATTTTTCTTAATTTATATGATAAAGCTAAATCATTTTCATATGGATCATCTTTAATAAAATATGGCATTGTTGGCACCCGTCTTTAAAGTAACAATTTTTACAAAATTTCAATTAAATTCCTCTCCACAGCTCCAATTCATACCAAATTTAAGTTGCTTACACGAGATCGAATATGAGAAAAAAAACAATTTTCTTTTGACGTATCATAAAATCCATTTTCCCCAATGCAAATATTTTCCAAGAAAACAGAAACTCAAATATCAACAATCACACACATGAAACAAATAAATAGAAGAGAGAGAAAGAGTGTTTATGAGAAATGCTTGAAGACGAGTAGACGATGAGAGCAATATTGAGGCATTAATGGCTAGCAACGACATTTCATCTCTCAAATTTCAGTTGTTTCATCCTTATCATGTTCCCTTTATAGATGTTTTGATGGATAAAGTGATACCAGATAATAGGTTCTAGAGTTGGGTTTAATGGGTTTTCAGATTGAGTGGTTCGAATTTTATTTAAGTGGGTTGGGTAAAATATTAAATAGGAGTAAAATTTTAATTATATTAAAATGTAACACTCCGGATTCTAGTAGGCTAGACTAGTGCTAAGTGTGAGGGGGTAGCTAGCCATGGAAGAGGGCAACGGCCTAAACTACCTTGGAAAGAGTGAAGGAAAACATTTTTTTCCCTTGATCCACTCGGCGGGGGGCAGTACCATCGCCAAAGTGACTTGGCGATTGGCCAAGTGGAGTCACCATCGCCTAGTAGGCAGCCCCCCTTGTCCTAGCTGCTGGAAAATTGGGTGAGCCAAGTCGGGGCTCGCAGGTTGGGTTGGTGCACCACCAAAGGGGCTCCCCCATCGCCAAGTGGGCTTGCTCTTTGTGGTGAGCTACTGTAATTTTAGGCGAGCCAAGGGTCCACTTGGCGAGTCGCCGAGTGCCCTTGGCGAGCTTCAGCGTGCAGCAGCCCTGAAGGTAAGTATGGTCTTTAATGGCATTTCCTATTTCGCCTAATTCGAAACTAAGTTGTTCTATTCCTTAACTAGTAAAATATATAAGCTTTTTAGACTCAAAAGTCCCCCAATTAAGTCATTCTCCCTAGAATCTAAAGAAAACCCAAAATTTCATCCTCTCCAAAGAAAATTTTCTTTTTAGAACTTCAAAGAAGAAGAAGAAGGAAGAAGGTGGAGCTAGGGTTCAAGAATCAAGTTCTTCTCACCAATTTCATTGAGATTCATAGCTAAGGTATGGTAGTTCTTCATCCATGGATAGCCTTCAAAAACCCCAATTTCAAAGCTAGAAATCCCAAAAGTTAGGGTTTGACTTCAATCTCATGGATTCCTTTCAAATTCGTTTTTAATGATTGAATTATGTTTTATTATGGATATATTGATCATTTTATATTGTTTTATGATGAATCCCCCCCAAGAATCCATGAATTCCCCTATTTTCCCAAATTTGATCTCAAAGAGTGGGTATTGAATGATGCAAGTAGAATATTATAGAATTATGAATGTAGTGAATTGAGTTATTTGAATCATGTTATTATCCATGTCTAATGTAGTAATTCTAGATGTGGTTGATTGAATGTGATCTTTGATCCTTGAAGAGTAAAGTATGAGAATTATGTATGATTATGAGATCGTGATAACTTGTATAACTGCAACCTTTTCATTGCGTAGCTTTTAAAAGATGTTTGTGGATGGAGAATCTTACTTTTTGTAAATAGTTTGCAAAAACTCCCAAAGGTCAGAACCTTTAAAATGGTATACATTGAAATTAGAGGTAAATTTCAATGTATAATATGATAATATATCTTTAACAATAATGTATCAAATTTAAAGCAACTAACAATAGGGAAAGACAGAAATTAAAACAAAGAAATAAATATTAAGTGAATTGATATATTTGAATATCTTGATATGAATGTATAAGCTGAAAACATTATACAAAAGTATATCAACAAATAAATACATTTGATTACATTGGTACAAAAAGTACAATAGTGAATTGCTACCCTTAAATATACTGATACAAATATCTAAAAATGAACTAATACACAAAATTACTTGTTCAGTTGTTTTGGTGCTTCCCTTTACTTCATCCACCTGATATATGATTGTTCAAAAAACTTTGTTAGACGAATACACTCAATGAGTAATATGTCATATACATAAACTTGTACTTGCAATATCTTCCTTAGATATGGAGGTCCTCATACATTCTCCATGACTCTTTCACAGGAATATCTCTTGTGGATGGAGGTCCTGATACATTCTCCATGACCCTTTCACGTTTGAATGTATCAACACTCTATATAGATTAATGTATCATACAATTAATAATGTATTATCTGAAGCATATACTACATCAATTGTGAACTTCATCATTATTTTGATGTCAAAAATAATGTATCTAAAACAATTAGGAATGTATCAATATTTAAAGCTGAAAATGGATGATTGACACAATGTATCAATTAATTGTGAGTTACTTTGATTTGTATTTGATACATTAAATTAAATCAAATGTATCAGAAACTTACCTCTACCGCCTCATGTTCCTGGACATGTGTTTGTTCTTCGCCATTACTAAAGGATCACGAAGATTTTTAGATCTATTTTCAGCACAACCAATGTCTTCATAACAAAAAACACAACCAATGGTAGGTTTGTTTAATTGTGTCAAACCAAGATTAAAAGATGTTGCATCTTCCATATTTATCAGGGATTTGAAAAAGAATTTTTTTTGAAAAACAATGGATAAACAGACAATTGGAGAACAAGAGAAAGGTACTTATTTCATGTTAAAATCGTTTTGACAGGATCTTCAGTGATTTGAAGAAGAAAGAAGATTGAAAAACAATGGATGAACATATAGTAAGAGAAGAAGATAAAAATACCTATTTCATGTTGAAATCGTTTTGATAGGAAATAGAATAATTTCGAATTTCAAACTAATGGAGCAATTAACTGAAAAGATCATAGGAACAAAGAATGAGAGAGATTTGTGGAGTGAAATTAGGAAGAGATAAACATGGGTTTGAGGAGTGAGAGTTATGTATCGTGAAGTTTTGAAGGAGCGCTTAAACTAAGGGATTTTGGAAAATTTTAAAACTGGTAGGGAATGATGGAAATTATGAAAAGAAAAAAAAAACAATGTGTATATAGGCAATTTTTCCTAAATTAAAAGCTAGAAAAGGTCCAAAATGCACTTAGGAAATTTCATCCGTGTAAATAAGTTTTGTGCTGTTGTTATTTGAGTTTTGTAAATGACCGCTTCTGTCCTCCATTTGATGAGATTATCGGAGGAGAAATTTATTCCAACAATAATACATTTCTCACCATTACTTGTACTCTATTTGATTTTCATTATCCTACTGCATGCATAAGCACTCATTTTCCAAACAAAGAAGCAAGAAGCAAGCATATACTTTCACAATTAGCATCAAGAAATTAATATATGATCTATGTTCCCCTGACCTCCAAATATAAATTTAAGTCTCAAATTTTAGATTTAATAGTTAAAACATAAATAATATATAGATTGAATATCAATCACGTTTCACTTAGCCGTGTATACTACGATTGTTTTGTCCATGGGGGAGTCACAACTATCTAAAGTTTATCAAAATAATTACAATAATGTTTAATAATTAGGGGCCATCAGTTAAATCCTCAATGCTTAAGTCAACCGCAATCCACTGCACACTTTTGGATCTGCTGGATACAAATTGTAAAATTACATTTCTGATGCATGAAGTTAGCTATTGCACATGTAGCTGTTTAATTAGATCGACACTGTTCCCACTTCACATCTTACAACTTGTAAAACTTTGACTAAATAAAAGACTTTAATTATATAGAGGGAATTCATGAGATTTTAGTACTTTATGTTATTTTTCTCATTCAATATTAATTTAACATATTTCAAGAATTTGCTTCATTGTTGTATCATATTGTATTTTCTTGATGATGCTAATTAACTTCAGGAATATTATAGTGTCAAGCATATGGGATTGTAAATTGGAATCAACTAGTTGTTTGTACACTTGTAGTGTTAATAAGAATTACTCCGTTAAGAAGGGAAATACTCCCTCTGTCCCTAATTATTTGTCCATTTTTCTTTTTATAGTTGTCCCTAATTACTTGTCCATTTTGACAAATCAAGAAAGGACAAATTCTTTTTACTTATTATACCCTCAATTAAATGACTAATTATTTTGAAAAATGTAGAACTTTTCATCCACTTAATAATTAATAGGGGTAAAATGGTAAACTCCCAGTGTCATTAATTATTTTCTTAATAGATGTGTCAATTCAAAAGTAAACAAGTAATTAGGGACATAGGGAGTAGGTAAAGCAAATTATATATAGAAAAACTATATTGTTAATACATGATTAATTTATTTATTTTTATGTATATATAGTAGATATTGAGAACCTCTTCGACTTCTTTGTATGTTTATTTCTTTATAATTTGAAATTTTTTAGTAAAATTTTGTCTCTACCACTCAAAGACTAAACAACCACATATTACTTGCTAGTATTTTATGAAACATTGACCAGCTAAAAAGTTCATTAAAGACGCAATGGAGTTGTTAAATTTATTCCATAAACTACACACTAATTCAGTTTAGTCAGTGTGTTTATTTATGTATTGTAGCGTCTCATGAAATTCATTTTTGTCCATGAAATGAGCAAAGGAAGGTTCTCCTTTCTTTTCTTACGAACGGTTACATTTAAATTCATATTAAAAAATCTCACATTAAAAAATAAAATGCTTCCTAATATAAAAACGACTTGATACTCTAGAAAAAGTTGTCCTTTCAATTTTAGAAGTAATTGCTTTTATGTGGCGTTATGTTAAATAAAAGTGGGGTCTGCGCCATAATTTTGAATGATTATAGCGCCTAATCTGGCAACGCTATCAGTAAAGAAAATTAATGCAAAAGACGAACAAAAATAAATTAGGCGGGCCACCACCACAACTTTTTCTTTATTAAACGTTAAGGATTTGGAAGAGGAACACTTGGATCTTATTGTTTCCTATTTTGACAAACTCATTGTAAAAAATGTTACGTAAAAGCAATTTCACTTCTTCTTCCGATTCACACACAATTCCTTGGCAATAAAAGTTTCCAACATTGGAACATAAACATTTACAAATTACAATATATTGTTTCGTAGGATGTATTAAAAATTTCAATTATGCTATTACTTAATTTTGTTGGACAAATAGAGTAGTAGTAATGATTAGTGAGTAGGACTTTTCAAAATCTAATCAAAATTAATAATTTAAATATATTTTTTAAATTAAGTTATCAGTAATAAGCTATTGAATTAGCTGTTTTAAATAACGATTTTGATATTTTTTAATATTAAATTATCATTTTTTAACAATTTGAATTTTTTTTTAACGATTTAACCGATAATCCTGATGATATTAACTGTTTTGAATTAGACTTTAATAATTTTAGTCAAATTATCAATTTTAACGACTTGAGATTTTTCCTTTAACAATATAATCAATAATCACGATCGTAGAAGTAACTGAAAAATTTAACAGATCTCCCGCGTAAGGAGAAAAGGACGGGGGCAGATGGAACCCACGCACTGAAATTAGTGAAACTTTGATTGGCAATGCCAGTTGAGTACAAAAAAATATTGGCGCAAGACGCGCTTAGTATATACCAGCTTTCTTAATTACTTCCACTGTCCCATGTGACACTTTCTGTTGGTCGAAGTCAAAATGATCTATAAAATATTTAAATAAAATTTATATATTTAAAAATTACGTATTAAATAAGTCATGTTGATGATTAATTTTAAAATACAATTAAAGATAAATTTATTTGAATCTCGAAATATAAACATAAATTAGGATGGAGGAGTATTCCCGATGCTCCATGTGACTTTACTACTGTCTGCCAGCCCATCCACCGACGCCTTAACCCCATTATATTCCAACTTTCCCTTCTTTCTCCATTTCTATTTATCCCCTTCAACAACAAGAAGACGCAAAAAGTAGAGAGAGTTTTGAGATTTCTTCTTCAAAAAATGGCAAGATTGGTTGCATTTGTTGCTCTTTGTTTACTCTCTGTTTCTTTGGCTACTGCCACTTCCAACCCTTTCCTTGTCAAGGGTAAATGTTATTGTGATACTTGCCGATGTGGATTTGAGACCCCTGCTACTAAGTATCTTGCTGGTAAACACTAAAAACCCCTCTTTTCTACTTCATTCTGCATTTTCCACTGTTCATATTTCAAGATCTGTTCTAATTTCTGTCAGTTTTTGACTACCCATTTGCAGATCTACTCTATAGACTTACTAGATTGAATTGTATGGTGTTTAAGTGATGAAATGTTGCCTGATTTAGTATGTAGTGAAGTAGTTTATCATCAAATTGATACTCAAAATTGGATTGTTTCATGTCGTACTGTGAACTGTTTTTGTTGCCAGAGGCGGATTTAGCCTTCCGATATCGAGTTCATAGGAATCTAGTACTTTTGACGCGGAACATAAATTTTGGGGGAAAATCTAATGAAATTGCGAGTAATAGTAGATATGTACCTATAACATGTAACAACTTTAAAAATTGAACTCATATAAAGTTTAAATCCTAATTCGGCGTCTTTTTTGCTGCTAGTTTACGGTAGGATTAACAACAATTGTGGTATGATGGACAGGATCTAAGGTTAAAGTTGAGTGCAAAAACAGGGTGACCAACAAAATCACATACAGAACTGATGGTGTGACAAACTCACAGGGTGAATACAACATCTTAGTTAAACGTGACTGTGGTGATGATGTCTGTGATGTTGTGCTCGTCGAGAGCGGTGATAAAACATGTAACATCCCCAATGCTGGTCGTGATCGTGCCCGTGTTGCTCTCACCCGCAACAATGGCATGACCTCGGATGTTCGTTATGCTAACAACATGGGTTTCCTCTCCAATGAACCTCTTGCTACCTGCACTCAGATCCTCCAGCAATACCAATTGACTGAGGATCAATATTGAAGGAACAAGAACAAGAACAACAAATGATTTGTTATGAATCTTTGTTTGATGTGTTTAGGGCTCATTTATTATTATTATTATTATTATTATTAATGTTGATGATTATGATGCTTTAGGCATCAAACGTGATACTTCTATTCTCTTTGTTATTGTTTTCTGGATGTTCAACTTCCAAGTTATATGTTTCCTTTTAGTAGTATATGAGGAAAATTTAATCGCTCATTAAAATTATTACTAATGCTTAAATTGTGGCTTGATTGATTTTCTTGCTGCTAGTCAATAGTTAAGCATAGTCTTATACTTCCAAGTTTCTTTTAAATATACTAAAAGAGTAATTTGTTGGAGCTTTGATAGTACTTAATATTGCTTCATAAAAAAACATAATGATGTCCAAGTACTTCCATATGTAACATGGTATTACTTGTGGGATTCATAATGGAATCAATGCCAACTCCGATGAGAAGCAAGCAAGCAAAATAGATACACATGAGGCCTGAAGTTTGAAATGATAGAAATTAATAGCAATAAGATGAATGTAATATGCAAGTCAAAGTGTTCTATGTTGAAGGGAGTGCTTCAACCTTAACCAGAGATCTCGGATTCGAGCCTGTATGGAAAAAATTCTATTGGGAGCGCCACCTCCGAATGATCCTTGTAGTGCGTGATCTGGATTTAGTCGAAACTCTTATGTGGACTCCGGACACCGGACACCGGGTGGGAAACCAAGAAAAAAAGAAAGTGTTCTATGCTGATTCTTCAAAATATGTTGTTATAAGAGGTTTAACTGGAAAATTAGCAAATAAAAGAACATGTTTATTCTCCAAAAAAAACTGAATCTAAAAACTAATTGCACTAGTCTCCTAGCCTAAAGACTAGGAAATAACTTATTGACTTCTACGACGAGTGCAACAAACACTATGTTGTCAAGCTTTCAAACTCCTTTAAACTGACATATTTTATAGTTTAATTTGCAAACACCAAGCTGATCACCTATTTTTAGGACGGACATTGAATTTAGGGGTTTTATGAACATGTTTGCAGCCTGATCACGTAACTTTAGAGAGGACACTAATTTTAGAGGCTTTGTAAATATGTTTGCAACCTGCTTTTCACTTCAGCAATAAATAAGACTAATCTTTGTATTCTTAGATCACATAAGAAGTGATACTTCACATCTATATGCTTATTTCGTTTTATATTCAACTGGAGTCCTTGAAAGATTAATTGCCTGTCACAATAAAATGGCATTGATTTTTCCTACGTAAAATGAAGTTCTTCAATAACATTCTTCAGTCAAATAGCTTGACAAGCACATTGCAGTGATGTACTCCGCCACAATAGTTGAGAAAGTAACGATAGATTGTTTTTTTGAAGATGAAGAAATAACTATAGAGCCCAACATAAAAACATATCTTGGTATATTTTTGTCTTAAAGATTTTCAATATAGTCATTATTAGTGTAGCCAAGCAAATTTCCAGCTGCTTTCATTTTATAAAAATATTCAAAGTCACTAGTACCATTTAAGTACCGCAAAAGTCCTCTCGACAACTTGGAGATGCATTTCTTTTTGACTCTTCATGAGCTTGTTAACGAGACTTAGGGCCCGTTTGGCCATGTAATATGGTATCATGATATGATATCATAATATGAAATTATGGGATGAAATTGAAGTTTAGTTTGGACATGAGATATGAAATTTTTGTGTTGTATATTTTCTCATAAACATAAGAATCCCATAAGTTGTAAAACTATTAAAATAGCCCAATTGTTTATTCAATCTTACCAAATAAACAAAAAATTATAAAATCGTATAATAAATTATTACAAAGCTATTTGTTCTCCACTTAAGTAATTGTTTCATCTAACTTTAATTCATCAAACTTTATTCAATAAAAAAAAATTGAATATAAATTGTAGTGTACAAGTCTTTAATATAATCCTCCCACATAGTACAGACAATTTCCTCACGTTGAACTTACATTTCTTGATCATGTGACCGAGAAGACGAACCAACATTGTTACTTTGAGTTGTAATAAATATAAAACGGTAGAAGTAATAAATTAGGTGTTGGAGTAAATTAAGAAAACAAATTTATTACTCAACAATCGGTTGGTGTGAGTTAAAGTGACTATATGTTGGTGAGAATAATAAATTTTATGTCGGTGAGAATAATAGTTTTTATAAAGTAATGATGTGATTATAAATTTTATTTATATATGAAATAAATGGTTAGTAGATATAAATGTGGGGTTGTTTTAATAAAACATAAACTTGTGGATCAATTTTGTATTAAAAATATCTCAAATCATGATATGGAATTCTCATATCATGGTTTTTGGAGAATATGGAATCACATCTCATGATATGAAATCATGAGATGGAATCAGCATAAAATCGCATGTCCAAACGCTGATTCCATCTCACGATTCCATATCGTAATATGGTATCACATGGCCAAACGCCTACTTAGATAGGTATGTTTAAATATAGCTATGTTGAGTAGATATAATAACTATGTTTGCTTCGATAGGTAAGGGAAAAAGGTCTGAAAAATATTCCAACTTTGGCCGAAATTGTTGTTACGATACCAAATTTTATGGAGGACCTCTTACCTCCTGCACTATTTAATAGTATATTTTAAAGGTATATCTGCGTCCACGTGGACACGTTACTATTTATAATTATGCAATATTTATGATGTCCACGTGGGCACATATATACCTTTAAAATACACTATTAATTAGTGCAGAGGGGTAAAAGGTCCTTTCCAAAGTTCGCTATCGTAAAAGCAATTTCGATCAAAGTTCAGATATATTTTAGACATTTTTCCCTTAATTTTTATACAAAAAAAGGACAAATATACCCCGAAATAACGTAAATGGTATCTAAATACCCTTCGTTATACTTTAGAACACCGATGACCTTACCGTCTAAATTTTGGGATGTATATACCCTTTGATCTAACGGAGAGACATGTGTCATATCGTAACAGTCTACACAAAATTTTTTATTTTTATCCATGATTAAAAAGCCCACCCGAAAACCCACCCAAATAATTATAACCACAAAAAAAACCCCAAAAAGACCCAATCCCAAAAAAACTCCATTTTTATTTTCTTCATTGTTCCACCAACCAACTGCAACCAATTAACACCCCACTAGGCCCACGCTGGAACTTCATGACACCGCCGCGATTCATCTTCTCCGACGAAGCTCCACAAATCAAATCACCTCTAATTGCTACTAAACTTAGCCTCCCTTGCTCCGGCTAAATTAGCAATGCAGCGACCCTTCGGCCACCATGAAACTTGACCATCATGAATCTGTCTCTCCTTCATTGTTGTCTCAGTAGCACCAACGAACAGAACCAACAATTTTCAAATGGATTTATAATCGCAAAAGTTATAACTTTTTTTTTGCTTTAGTGAATTTCGAATTTATAAACATTTGGGTGTTGTCAAATTTTAGTAATTGGTAATGATTTCTCAATCAAAACCTCTCACTAAT
This sequence comes from Solanum pinnatisectum, assembly GCA_035578085.1. Taxonomy (NCBI): domain Eukaryota; kingdom Viridiplantae; phylum Streptophyta; class Magnoliopsida; order Solanales; family Solanaceae; genus Solanum; species Solanum pinnatisectum. The sequence goes on along the minus strand of CM069079.1, from coordinate 40,449,405 downwards.
ATTTTACGAGTTCAAAATAAATCGATAAGTCTCTTTGTCCTTTCTCCCATATCCTTCTCGAAATCAAACATATTGTTATTGTCTCACTTTTGTGCTACCTTCATCAGGTTTATCGATTACACTAGAGAATAACATATAAACTTAGGGTTTTTGTTGGTTATAATGTGGGTGTGGGTCGTTTTGTTTGTGGAGCTTTCGCCGGAGAAGATGAAGTCGCAACGGTGTGGTGGAGTTTTAGTGTCATCTATTTCGTGGGGTGTTTGGATGGTGGAACAATGAAGAAAGGGAAAATGGGTTTATTTGGGTGTGGATCTTTTAGGTTTTTTTTTTTGGGTTATACTTATCCGGGTGGGTTTTTGGGTGGACTTTTAAATTACGAATAGTAAATTAATATATTTTGGATAGGCCGTTAAGATTATGACACGTGTCTCTTAGTTAATTCAAAGGATATATACAACCCAAAATTTGGACGATAAGGTCATCAGTGTCCTAAAAATATAACGAAGGGTATTTAAATACTACTTACGATAATTCGAGAATATATTTGTCATTTTTCCTATTTCTATATATTATTATATCATATATATAAAAAATATATTGTTGATACAAAATAATTTATAATTTTTGATACATTTGGCTAGTAATTATTTTGATCGATCATCCAAGTATAACTTGCCCTTTTGTTTTTTGGGTTCTCATTTGTTGTTTGGTACTTATATTGAATTCTCATTAATTTAAATTCATGCCAATTACAATAACGACACAAATTGTATTTGTTAATATACTTGATACAATTAATTTGCATCAACAAATTGAATACAATAGTTTTTAATACAATTGTATTCATTGTTACAAATCAGTTGTATCAATTGTATTCATGATACAATTATCGGTCAAATATATAATTATCGATCAGATATACAAATCAATTGTATCTCTCTCTCCTAGATTTTGCTTGCCTCTCTCATTCCTCTCCCAATCTCACTCTTCTCTCTCCTCCTTTTTAGTAGCTTGTTTTGTTATACAAATCAATTGTATTCATGATACAATTAAATCAATTGTATTCATGATACAATTAGATTAATTGTATTCATGGTACAATTAGATTAATAGTATCTCCCTCCCTGTTCATGCTTGACTCTCTCCCCTTTATCCCAATCTTGCTCACGTCTCTCCTTCTTATAACATGTATCTACGAATCATAATTAAGAAAACAATAGATAACTAAGAAGCCTGATTGTGTTTCTAGCCTTAGCAGTTTTTGAAATTTCCTTCTTTTATTATTGGTTCATTGTAGTTAATAAGCTACATTCCTAAAGGGCTCATAATATTGGCAAGCGGAACGGCTACGCAAGTAAAAGATCATATTTGTAAAAAATTAGCCTAATCGAAGCCCAACTTGAACAAAGCCCTTGAGGTATGAAACGGCGTCGCATCTGACTGTGACAGACTGACAGCAACCTCCGGCAGCCATTCTTTGAGATCTCCGCGTTCACATGTATGAGCTTCTTCTGTGTCTGCATTCGTTTGATTACACAGTTGTTGAAAGGTGAAGTTTGATCACAAAGAGGTAAAGATCATCTTTTTGTCAACTCTCATTTAAAATCAAGATTCCATCTTTTTCTCCTCTTTTAATCCATCTGTTTAAGGTTCTGCTTAATACCCTTAAATAGGAAATGCCTCTACTCCATGTAGCATCATGTGCCCTTTGAGCACATTCTTGATTTGGAATGATTATAGTTGATGTTGAGGTCCTGTGTATAATAGACCCTTGTGGTTCGGCCCTGAACCAGTGCATAGCGGGACCTTTAGCCCTTTTTTTCTTAGTTACATGAATGCGAACATGTATGATCAGCTTGATAGAATTTATGATAACACATTTCTGATGTAAAATTATTTTTTTGAAAAGTTTATTGTTAGCTATCCATGAAATTGTTTGTACTAGTTGATCATAAACTTATTAGACTATTTTTTCCTTTTTTAAAATGGTCCATTAACTTATCCGACAATTAGTTATCAGTATGTATGATATGCAGTTCTTTCTTTGTTTGTGAAATTTTGCTGAACACTGTGGGATGTCTATTCAGTTTCCTTTTGTTTTCTTTTATGGTGCTTAGTTGGGATAACTTTATACTCAATATGGTTGCTGCTGCATGTCACCAAGCAATATGCTTCACTGCCAACGAGGGTGCTAGGGACTTCCTGGTCACATCTTCATGTGGGAGTCTTAAAATGAAACCAGTGTTTAGAAAAGAGAGATGCAGTTTGAGGCAGTATGTAAACTGTGCGAAGTATTCATCAGAGTCATCTTTATGTGCTATTAAGCCCATTTTCTCCTCATTATCAAGTACCAATGATTCGCGGAGAACAGTACGTGAGTACACTCCTTCCCAGTAATTCTTGTTATCATCTATCAAAAAGTGAGTGTTCTCGTTATTCATTTTGGTATCTGGATTCTAGTTTGTGATCTTGTCCTATTTAAGGCTTTATTCCCTGCAGCTGAATCATACTTGATCTTAATACGGCATGGAGAATCGATGTGGAATGAAAAGAACCTGTTCACTGGTTGTGTAGATGTGCCACTCACCAGTAAAGGCGTTGACGAAGCAATTGAAGCCGGTAAGAGAATTAGACACTTACCCATTGATGTTGTCTACATCTCTGCATTGATTCGTTCTCAGATGACGGCCATGCTTGCCCTAACAGAGCACCACTGTAAGAAGGTACTTCTGCATTTTGGTCTTCAAAAAAACTTGTCTTTTTGAAGCATGGTCCTGCTAACTAGTGCAATTCTCTGAAATGACTTAGGGTAGCACTAAAAATATTCTTGAATTTACTCTTTAGTTTGAATAACTTCATGTACAGTTGGAACAATTACAGCTGTCCTTGTGCTGTCTGCTATTATGCTATGTCAAGTCCCCTTATGATCTGTCATATGTATATCAAAACTTGTCCTTTTCTTGGTGAACCATTCTGGAGAAGGTTCCCCTTATCAATTGTTAAATTTGTTTGCTAATTATTTCCAATCATTTGGCCTGCTTTATGTTAATTCCTGATTCATAAATCAGTATTCATGAGGACAGGTTTAAAAAAGTCTAGACACAGCATGAATTAGCAATGTAAAATAAGACTATCCTGAGCTTCATAAACAAATAAGCCTTTCTGTTTGTTGCGTTTCAAGAAATGTTCTTCCTGCTTCCTGGATAATGTTATCCTATCTAGAAAAGTCTCTTTCTTGGTTATCCGTTATCTATGGCTTATTGTTACCTTTCTATGCTTTTTTGTCATGTTGTAAGACATGGATGACGGTCAAACAGGATTAGCATCCAAAATAAACAATTCAGGAAATAAAAAATGCATCTTTATTGCAAAAATTACATTAAATCTTTCCATGAGATTCAAGAAATGAGGCTCCCTCCTGATTGTAGCGTAAATTGTCTCCATATTACTGGAAGGTTGGTATACCAAAGATTGCATGCTCTTTTGTTCGTATGTCAGCAATATAATGTGCAGAAGATATCAAATTTATCTAAGAAAAGGCCACTGTATATAAGCACTTATCCTTCTTGAATTGTCAGGTGCCCATTATTGTACACGATGAGACTGAACAAGCCAAAGTATGGAGTCAAATTTATAGTGAAGGCACCGAGATGCAGTCTGTTCCTGTTATTAAAGCATGGCAACTGAATGAAAGAATGTAATTTAACAGCTCTCATTTTGTTTCTATTCCAATATGATGTCATCCCAGATTCAGTAGGATGTTATTATTTTATAGGTATGGGGAACTTCAAGGGTTTAATAAGCTGGAAACAGCTGAAAGATGTGGAAAAGAGCAAGTCTATAAATGGCGTCGAAGCTATGATGCTCGGCCACCCAACGGTGAGAGCTTGGAAATGTGCTTGCGAAGAGCTGTTACCTATTTTAAAGAGCAAGTAAGCTGCTGTGACTTATAAAAAGCATATAGAGGAGACTAGTTTCTATTGACGCAGGACTTGATATCTTGTTCTCTCATTACTGAGCATTTACTTGCAGATTGAACCCCAACTTTCCAGTGGAAAGAATGTAATGGTAGTAGCTCATGCAAATTCATTGAGGTCCATCCTAATGTATCTCGATAAATTGACTGCTGAGGAGGTAATGAGAATTGTCATTTTCCTGTTAGTATCACACATTTTCAGTGCATGTATGTTAGTTGGTTATGCATAGGTCTTTGGTAACAGGTCATCCACTTAGAACTCTCAACTGGAGTGCCAATGCTTTACATATATAGAGAAAATCAATTCATCAGGAGAGGAAGTCCCTTGGGATCTACGGAGGATGGAGTTTATGCTTATACAGAGGTAAAGTCTTTTTTCCCGCTCAGTTAATGTATGTCATTCTATAGGAAATAGTTGGTAGATAGCTCTTGTTTATTTTTGTATCCTGAAGTACTTCAGATGTCAGACTAAAAATAACAAGTAAGTTGATAGAAAGTTAAGCTTATGTTTTGTTATTGAGATGCCAAGGGTACAATAGCTTTATGAAAAGTTCAAAAAAGAAGAACAAGAGGATCTCAATTGACCATAACGCTAAGTTAAATACTCCCTCTGTCCCAATTTATATGTCACTTTTCGTTTTTTGAGAGTCAAACAGTTTAAGTTTGACCGGGAATTTACGCATGGAATCTTCAATTTTTTTGAAATGAAATTTATATATTTGTAAACTATGTAAAACGTACTATAATTCACAAAAATTGATAATTCAAAATGTATAAAAGATTTATGAAAAATTTTACGGTCAAAGATAGATTTGTTTGAATCCCGAAATCTGAAAAGTGCCACATAAAATGGGACGGAGGGAGTATAATTACAATAGTCCCTTGTGGTCCGGCCCTTCCCCAGACCCTTTGCATAGCGGGAGCTTTAGTGCACGGGGCTGCACTTCTAATATGAGAATTATAATAGGAGGTTGTCAAGCAAAGAAGGTAGTTCAACAGTCAATGTTATTGATAGTTATCAAAGACAGAGTAGAAAATACCAACGTTTGCTGAGTCTCTAAGCTTAAAGTGCAACTAAAGCGTGGATTTGAGTGAATGAAGACTCAATGAAGAAGAAAGGGTAATTCAAGAAAAGGTAACTAAAAACACAAAAAACAATTGGTTGAAGAACAGATATAAAATAATACAATTAACTGAAATATATGAAGTAAAAAGCTTGTCAATCAAAATGTTACTTTAATTTCTGATCAAGATATAAAAATGTAACTTTAATTTTTTATTTTGGGTTGGTGACTAATTTTCGTATGCTAAATTTCTAATTTTTAATCCTTAATCACTAACATATTCATTCATAACGTTCTTTTAACAATTAATATGTCACTTTCCCTGCTATATTCATTGTTTAGTCTCTGCCCTAAGGGATCCTGAGAGGCATTGAAGTTCCGCCTAAGCGACTGCACTTTGCCTACACCAGGGAGTTACAAAATGTGACTTCTGAGCATCAAATGGAGCAGTAAAGTGTAATGTCCTTTAGTATACTTGTTCTACACTTATCAAAAGAATTATATTAACTCATTCCTTTTGCAACATTATAGCAAACGATGAAGGCATTTAAGAAAATGACAAATATAAAAGGCATTGTTCAAAACATTGCTGCAGGTGATGTGATATGTAGCGATATGTTACCTTAACATTTATGTCTCTAGTTGCCACCTATCATATCAAAAATCTCTTCGTAAAAGATAGAAAGCCATCTCTCCCTCTGTACAAGTTATCAAAAGAAAAAGCAGAAAATTAGGAATTAGAGTCCTGGTGTTGTTTAGATACTGTTCAAAGTGAAAATAATTAGGGATGGCAGGTGGGGCAGGGCAGGTTCAGATATACACAGTTGTGGTGCGGATCGAAAATTCTTTTTAAGAAATAGTGCGGTGTGGGTGTGGTACATCATCTCTGTTTGTCGTTGTTGGACTTTCAACAATCATACCGTCAAAACAATACCAATCTTTTTCACTTTTCCGCTAGATGCACATCTGATATGCTGCATGAAACCTCGTAGAGCTGTTGAAATTTATGTAGTCTATTATCACTTTCTGCAGAATTTGGCCCTATACAAGCAAAATCTGTTAGATGAAGTGCTAGATGAAGTGTCTTTATAAACTTTTGCTCCTGAAAACAAAATGCTATCATGCAAGCTTAAATATGTTCATGTTGTTGGAAGTTCATTGAGGTATCTTGAGTCGTCAATAATCCTGAGAAACAGAAGAGGCATGACGGAAGAAAGTTTTTGTAGCTACGTGCTGTAACAGTCAATTTCTAGTGTTTCTCAACGCAAATTGAGCCCCTCGTTATGGTCAAGTTAATATGCCAGTGGAGATCTGGCAACACAATATGAGGACTTCTTGCAGAACAGGGGATATCTCAGATCAAAAGCTGATTTCTACTTGCCTGTTTTCTGCTATGGTCATATGAGGAACTATGTGAATTCATTTTTATGTTCCTTTAGCCAGGGTTTCTCCCATTTACATTAAATATAATTGTCCATTTCATTGGTCCTGGAAGATATGTTTATTAATGATCTTTTTTTCTGTTTTGTCATGTATGTTGGTTTGGTTGTCTTTTGATCTGCTTCTATATTATTTGTCTTTAGGACAAGCTTAGCTTGTCTAATCTCAAATTCCATGGTAGATGGGTCCAAGAATGTGGCTATTCTTAGTTGTACAATCCAAATTCTCTATCATAGCAGCGGTACAGGGAGGAGGATGGATGCAAAAAGTTGCTACTGCAACAATTATTAAATTTTGAACTTTATATTGATAGTCATCTCTAGTTTCTTGTCTTTTTATTTCTTTTACTACCTATTGTTGATTTCTTTTAGTATCATTTGGCGGGAGAAAAATAAATGTATATATTAGTTTTGCTATTATCTTAAGTAGGTATAATTAATACATATTAAATCATGATCTTACCAATATAAGAGTTTTCGATACATGTATAAGTATGATTAAAAATATAATTGCTGTTGAAAGTGTATAAAGTTAAAGAGTGTGGAGAATATTTTCATTAACAAAGTAATAATTTTAGTAATTATGCAATGCATATTTTTTTTCATACACCAAATCAAATAGGAGTAGTAGATAAGAAAATAATGTTTTGTTCAATTAATCTCCACATTACTAATTTTAGTATTATTTACATTATATTTAATATTATTCTCATATACTATACCAAAAGTTCGATAGTAAAGTGACATTACAAATTAAACAAAGAGATAATAAGTCATTGAATTAATCAAGATGTATGTAGAGTGATCAAACACCAACACGAATTAAAAAAAATAAAGTATACTTGATGAAATCAATATTTCACGCTTTTTTACCATTGAATTTATTGCATTTTTGAGATCACGAAGATAGAGAAGCTCAGAAGGTTTCTTTTCTCCCACTAGTTTCTCAAGTCACTTTTAAAAATATTTTACTGAATTTTTTAATACAAAGCTATTGGTTTCCAATTTCAATAAAATCTTCTAAGAGACGTCTCCATATTTCTTTTATAAATAAATATTTCCGATTACAAATTTTTAAATACACATTGTAAGATCAACTAATCATTAAATAGTAATAATTAATCTTTAATATAATTTTTTCACATGATACAAATAATTTTTTGATGCCGAACATGAATATCTTTTCACAAAAATTAAAATAATGAATCTTTTTTTACAAACTATAAACTTACGGAGAAATTTTACAATAAAAAAAATTAAAATCATAATTTAGAATCCCAAATCTTTTTTTTTAAAAAAATAAATTAAAATCATAATCCCAAATTAATGTCCAAACACTAATTTAACATACTAATTGAAAATCATAACTTCATTTCCAAACAATAGTTTTAATTAAACATGTTTGTTAATCAAAAGGAAATAAATAAATAAGATTTAGAGAGACAGATGTTGATAATGACTGTCACCATGATGCATTAACCTCTTAATCACCATTTGCCCCAAAATCTCCGAAAGATTTGGCGCCAAACTCTCATCCCATCTAACTTTTTTTCTTTCTTTTTTTTATGTAAAGTAAAAAACTATTTTTTACTTAAAAAAATAAAACCCTAAAAGTTAAAAAAAAAAAAAGGCATTTTGATTACATTTAAGAATAAAAATTATTTTATAGAAACAAAAAAAAAACTTAAAGCTTAGGAAATACAAAGTCAAACACAAAGCACATAACCAAAAAGAACACAGAAATTTAGGTAGACAACAAGAAAGGAATCAATAAAAGTTTCTTGTATTTTTTACCTTTGGTGTTCTGTGAATTAATAGATTATAATTCAAATTAATTAGTAGTATTAATCTTTCAGAAGAAAATAGATTTGACTCCAATTTTGGAATTGTGGATTTATTAATTTAATCCAACACTATATAATCTTGAATGTCGTCTCCAACAAGATGTTGTAAATCTGATGGTAGCATCCACATGATTAAGGCGGACGCCGCCGCTGCCGTCGTCAAAACCACCGCAAGCGGCCGCGTTACCACCACCCTTGACACAATTGTCAAGAGTCATGAAAAGAACAAGGTACAATTTATTTATTTTAAGATTTTTTTTTTATTAAAATAAATTTTTTGAATTTTTTTTTATTTAATGATTTTGAATAAAAAGTCTGGCATACCAAAGCTTATTAATTCAAAAGGCATTGGAGGAAGTTTTGAAGAGGATGTAAAACAATCAGAAAAAAATGATCAAGGTTTGATTTACAATTATTATTTTATTTTTTGAATTTTATGTATATATTTTATATTGTAATTGATTTGATATTTTTTTGAAGTGGATTGGAAGATTATATCAAGGAGAAAAGTTTTATTTGAAACGTCTCCTTCAGTAAATGGAAGTTTTACAGGTAGGAATTATCATCACCACTAGTTTTTAATATTAAATTGCATGAGTAGTAATTATATTTTTTTTATGAACTTTTCTTGTGCATGATGGAATTGTATTATTTAAATTTATCCATTGTACATATGTTCATGTTAAAGAAACATATCTAGATAAAGTTTTATATTTGTGCTTTTGATGATTCTACACTCTTTTTTAATCCTCGTCGTTATGTGAGGAAAAATAATTAATAAAATACTTAAGGTGTGGTTTAGTGGTCAATGAAATAGTTGAGAATCCGTAACAGAGCCAAAAAAACCACTAGGTTAATTATTCTTTCCATCTATCCGAGTCTTGGTGAGCAAAGTTATCTAGGGAAAGTGATAGTTATCTCGTGGAATTAGTCGACATGTACGAAAATAAAATAAAAATATCGTAGAAAGTTTTTTTAATTTGAATCTGTACGTATTATGGTGAGTTAGTACTACTTTCTTCGTCACCTTTCACCTATCATTTACAGATTTGACAAAGGTTATCAATATTAAACTATAGCTGATGGTGCATTTAGTCTTACACACTGCTTTAAGGTTATAATTAAATATTGAACTTATTATGTTCTTAAAATAATGGGCTCAAATTTACTACTTGTTCCATTTTTAGTAAGTTTTGTACACATGAAATTTGTGTTATATGTTGAAAGTATTAAATTTGGATGAATCTGATACTGCAATATTGAGAGAGTATATGCCACTTAATCATGGTCATATATTGATTTGATATAAATATAATTGGGGAAAAAAGGATATTAATATTTTATAATATTAAGAAATTCGTAATTTCAATTGTGTAATGTGTGTTAGCCACGTACACTTGGGTATCTTCTCCACATTGGTAGCTCACCTAACAGTAGACTAAAATTTATTTTGATAATTAGCAAATGCTATTTCTTTTCATTGTACTGTTGTAAAATGAAAATAACGTGGAAGTATGTTTTTTTTCTTGTGTAGAAATTTGATCTCTGAGGACTTTGCCCACTGAAAAAAGTTATATATATCTAGGGATGGATGTTACAGCTCCAAACACTTCCGCCAACTGATTTGTAAAAGTACATATAGATTGTGTATATACATATAATATACATAATCAGTATATGTTGATGAATAATGTTATATATATCTAGGGATGGATGTTACAGCTCCAAACACTTCCGCCAACTAATTTGTAGAAGTACATATAGATTGTGTATATACATATAATATACATAATCAGTATATGTTGATAAATAAGTTTGGCCAAACTGTACCTATAGATATAAAATCCATACCTTTTAATTTCAAACCGAAGATTGTAAGAAAATCCAAATCACATCCACCATGGCACTAATTTCTTATCTACTCTCAGCAAGGCATAATAGTGCAAGGATTGAAGGCCTAAATCTTTCCAATTTTGATCAGTCAACGCAACCTGCTACTATGATTAAAAATATTAGGTATGATTTTTCTTGATTTATAAATAAATTTTATAACTTATTAGAATTAATTAACTAGGATATGTCTATATATATGTGTGTGACTGGAAAATTTTAGGGTTTTTGCTGGGACATGGAATGTAGGAGGAAAAACTCCTAATCATGGACTTAATCTTGAAGATTTCTTGCAAGTGGAAGGTTCTGCAGACATATATGTTTTGGGGTATGATAAATTCAACATATATTACTCCGTCCTCCATTTCAATTTGTCTATCTTATTTTCCTTTTTAGTCCATCTCAACGGGAATGTCTCCCTTTTTTTGACAACTCTTTCATTTCAATTTTTTACACATGACATGTCTAAGATCGGAAGATTAAAAAATATTTTGGTACAGTCTGCATATCTTTAGTTTAAAATCATAAGATTCAAAAGTTGACAAACAAATTGAAACGGAGTGAGTATTAATTTAGGGTCTTACAAGATGTGACATGCCTTATTTTTTCAGGTTTCAAGAAATTGTACCCTTAAATGCAGGAAATGTATTAGTGAGTGAAGATAGTGAACCAGCAGCAAGATGGCTAGCACTTATAAGCCACGCACTTAACAAATCATCATATGATCATGATGATTCAAGCAGTGCAAAATCCAACAGTTTATTCAATAAACATTCTCTTAAAGTTGTTAAAAAGAGTTTAAAGGCTAATAGTAACCTTCTCAAGACATGTAATTGTCCTTCAACAACAAGACGTTTGAGAAAGCTTAGTGATCCTTCTTGTTCTCTCTTGACACATTTTCGCGAAGACGATTTACAGTCGATTGCTCAGAAATTTCCTTCTACTAATTATGGTTTGAGTTACCATCTTATATCAAGCAAGCAAATGGTTGGGATTTTCCTTTCAGTTTGGGCACGAAAAGAGTTAGCACAACATATTGGACATCTCAGAATATCTTCTCTCGGTAGAGGTATCATGGGTTGTCTTGGAAATAAGGTTAGTGAAAGATAATATTTGATTATTATCCTTTTCTTTTTTCAATTTGAATATGGTAGGTTATATATAGTAGACTAGAATATTTAATAGGATAGAAAAGAGCTTTCGTGTTACCAACGTTGCTTGTTAAGAAGCACATTTGTTGGGGAAAGAGTTTTCGTGAATTCAGTAATTTTTGCAGACACCTTACATATATAGTAAGTATAATTTTTTTTTTGTGTGTGCGCCTCCGCCCCTATCTTATATATGTACTTATTAAATACTAAAATTTGTAAATATTTGATTATAAATAAAAGTATTATAGTATACGAACGTTCATAAATTTCAAATCGTAAATATCTAAGTTGCTCGTACTTTGTACTTTTGGTGCTGCACTTATGTCTATACAATATGGGTATGTGATCTATTAGGGTCTAGTCAACTGATTTTGGGTGCTTTGATCAAATTGATAAATGGAGAAATTTGGGACAAATACAATGATTTTTGTAATCAAAACAAATGCTAAGGCGAAATTGAAGAAAATGAAATAACGTGTATACAAAAATTTCTAGTTTGTTATTCTCTTTCTAGAACTTCTTGATTAGTATTTTCTCCTCGGAATACCTTGTTAGTTTTCCACATATTTTAGACATGTAACTCTAGTTTTAGATATTTGAATTATTTTTAGTTGAATCCCTGTACCCATATTCGTACCTGAACCAATAGATTTTGTAATTTAATATGCAGGGGTGTATAGCAATAAGCATGTCACTGTATCGGACGAGCTTTTGCTTTGTGTGCAGTCACTTAGCTTCTGGGGAGAAAGAAGGAGATGAGCTAAGAAGAAATGCAGATGTTGCTGAGATTCTTAAAAGCATACAATTTCCCAGAATTTGTAGGAATCCCGATAGAGGAATCGGAGAAAAAATTACTGATCACCAGTAAGTTTTTTTTTCCAATAAATATACTTTCTGTTTGTTATATTATAACTATGAGCTAGCTAGAGAATTACAACTTATTTGTTAGGTTTGCAATACCAAGAGGGACATGGAAGTTTTTGTCCAGCGAATTTAATTGAACTCAATATTTATGACAAGCATTATATATAGTTTCAAACAAGTCATAGATATTTGTGTAACTATAACTTTTTCCAATGTGTGATTGTAACATCAATTGAGATTATGTGATTTTATTCCCCTCTTTTTAGTTGGCCTTAATTTTATGCAAGTTAGTAGTAATAATATTAATAAATTTCAGGCGTGCAATATGGCTTGGAGACTTGAACTACCGAGTGTCTTTGAGCTATGAAGAAACAAGGCTTCTTTTAGAGGATAATGACTGGGACTCTCTTTTAGAAAAGGATCAGGTTTGGTGCCTTTTCTCTTCTTCTTTTTTAATATTTGTGATCGAGAAAAGTAAAAAGTAAAACTTTTTCTGATTAACATAAAGTCAACAAGACACCTATTTCCTCAAAAAGGGAGAATTTTTTCTTAGTTTTAAAGTGAGTGCAATATACAAAATTGACAGTTGAATGTGGAGAGAGAAGCAGGAAGAGTGTTTAGTGGGTGGAAAGAAGGGAAGATCCTTTTCGCCCCAACATATAAGTATTCTCATAATTCTGATTCCTATGCCGGAGAGACAACCAAGTCTAAGAAGAAACGAAGAACCCCTGCATGGTAGGTATATATTCCTCCGTCTCTCTCTCTTTTACCTTTTCATCTCTTAATTTTATCTTATCCTCCTTGTACTAATTTCAGGTGTGATAGAATATTATGGCGAGGCGATGGCATTGAACAATTATCTTATATTCGAGGGGAATCAAGATTTTCGGATCATAGACCAGTTTGTTCTGTATTTGCGGTGGATGTAGAGGTGGAGGCAGAGCTAGTGAAGAAGAATAACTCCAAATTCACAAAGGGTTTTTCTTGCATTGCTAATAGAATGGATCAGTGTGACGATTTTATACTCCAGAGACACAGCTTTTATGATTATTGAAATACACCACTCTAACTAACTATAAATAACTTCTTCTGTTTGTCTAGCTAGGGACAATATCGGAAATTGACAACCTCATTAGGTAGTACACATCACCGTTGGGAATTTCACTAGGTGAGTATGTTGTAACTTGAGGGACAAAGATGGATTCCCCCTATTATCCCATCAAGTTACACTACCTTTTGTAAAGCATGATAACATCAAAGGGGTAATTAAATTGAAAAATGAGAAAATAAGAAAAGATAACGACACTATAGTACGTAGTTTATTTATTTATATATCTGATAAACCGTGTCTAAAACATGAAATGCGGGGAAAACACACGCGAATTATTTGTTTTAGCTATAGCTAGCTTTATTCCGATGTATCCTCATATGCCAAATCCCAAACAGAGAAGGGAGATTGATGATGTTCATTTTCTTTTGGTGTATCATTCAAGTTCATGTTGTCATAATGAAGTTGTTCAAGGACATTATTATTGTCTCCCCAAAATCCTTTGAAATTCTCCTCAATTGATCCTCCATTAGCCTTTTGTACAATATGGTAGTTGTTGAAGCTCCTTTTTATCTCCATGTTCATCCAATCATATTCACCATGATGATCATCACCAACCATTATTTCTTGGTGTGGTATAGGCTGTGCTCCAAGCAAGCTAGTAAAATTGTTCATGAACATATTAAGTGACTCGTCCTCTCCCCTGACACTTTGTTGTTCATTCATAGTTTGCTTTCCGCGATAAAAACATCTTGTCTCATTGTCCATTCTTGAATTCTTGTATGGAAATCCAACCCCTAACTCACTTTGCGCGCAATTTAAGTTTTGATATAACATATCCTCATCGCTCTCAAACACACCCTTCCTTTTCTCGTTTCTCCTCAAAGCAAGATATTGACCATCTTCTTGTATTCCCTCAACATTTTCTTCATCCTCTTTTGATATTGAAATCCTGAGAGATTTTTCGGTCATCTTGACAAGGACTTCTTCTTGATTAACCACTTTAGACCAAGTAGCTGTTTCTTTAGCCGTCATCTTGTTTTGCAAGCTCTTTGATTGCTTCACCAACCTCCGCATTTTGTCGAAATTAACCGACATATGTTTGATAATTCCAGCCAAAACACTAACCTTCCATGCTTTTTTCAAGTCATGAGGCTTCTTATATGGTGGTGGTCCTTGTTCTCGTGAAAACCCTTGATCACCCCACCATAGTTCCTTCCCTGTAGGCCACCATGGTGGGGCTAACCCTTTATCCAAAGGGAACCTCCTTTGTGGAGGAATACAATGTTGCATAAGAGATGAAAGGAGTGAACCCAAAGTAGTATCTTGAAAGTCATTTAGAAGATCCATGCATGAATTAGGATCCAACAACACATTTTCTTCAACTAGTTTAGGCAAGAATGTAGCAATAGCATTTGGGGCATTTTTCTCAAACCTCACTTTGTCCTTCCACCACTCTCTTAAACTATCCGATGACCCGGTCACGGGCTTCCCCTTTTCGGGTACTATCCCATAGACGAATCCTTGACCTTTACAAATCTCCATAATTTTGACCATGTACTTAAGGACGGAGTCTTGAGCTCTAGACATCTTCTTACGGCGAGATTGTTCTTGCTTTGCCTGTGACTCCTCCTCCTCCTCGTCCTCATCAAGTGATAATTCTTCGCTACTGTTGATGATCATGTCATGATCCCTCTTGTTAGCCTTGAGTATTTGCATTCGCATGCGATCCTTCCACATACGACGTTTGAGATCATCGTAGTTCATTTCTTCATCGTCAATGTCTTCATTTTCTTCGCTGTTTATCGGGCTCAAAGGCTCGATAATTTCTTCAAATTCCACCATTATGTATGTATGTATGTTTAATTAATTTCGAAATATTAGATGATATATAAGAATATATGGTGGGACTTAATAATAAAAATAAGATGCTTTTATATTGGTGAAATGTGGCGGTGTGAATATTGGATATTCAATAAAATATAAATGATGATATTGGAGGAGACAAAATGTGGCCTTTCCCAAGAGTGAAGGCTGATTTTGGAGGAAAATAGGGGAGTGGGGACTTGAGAGAAGAAACTGATGAAATTTAGGAAATTGTTGCATTGATGTTATAAAAACAGCTAGGAGTGACACAAGGAATTGACACTACTACACGAAACATGAAATTCATTATGAAATTTATCAGAAATTGCTAGTTAATTCATTGTTTAAACTCTCTTAGCTAATTATAGTGAATTTTTTAATAATATATTGTTAATTCGTAGCTAAATGAAATTAGTTACTGTTTAGCTATAAAATTTTGTCTGTCACTAATTTTTTATTGCGCCTAGTGATAGACAGTGGCGTAGCCACATGGTGGTAAGGGACACTCTTCGTCGGGAAAAAAATATCATATATACAAGTAAAATGATACATGAAATGATTAAATAACATATTTTGGATACCCTTAACATAACAAACTGCTATTTCTGGACTTCCTTTGTGAAATTCCTGCTACGCCACCAGTGATAGACCGATTTGTCATATGTGCATTCGTGGTTGATCCTCAGCCTTGCATGTGTGCATATGAAAACGTATGGTTTTCATGCTTATTCACGACCAATTGCCAATGACTTAAAATTTTTATTTTATAAGGAAGTCTATTGTACACCATCCATATCAATTTCTGTAGGGATCGATGATACGTTTGAGTATACAAATATTATATATTTGTACGGTTATGAATAGTTACGTTCAAGATAAGAAGAGAAAATTTAAAATTAAAATTATCTATTTTTAAAATTAAAAATAATATTTATTTAAAACTTATTAAAATAGAGTATCTTATTTTTTTTTCAATTTATTCATCTTACTTTCTTTTTAGTCCATTTTAAAAAAATACTTCTTTCCTATGACATTTTTTAATCTCAACTTCCATATGACATGTTTAAGATCAGGATACTATATATCTTTAATTTAAGATCACAAAATTTTAAAATCTTCTTTATTCTCTTAAATTTCGTATCAAATCAAAATTAACTTAAAAAAATTAATAAAAGGAAATACTACTTATAGTATAACCACAAAAACGGCTTACCTAATGCATGAAGTGTATTTAAAAATAAAAAATAAAAAAATCATTAAGTGCCTTTCAATTTAGCTAGAACTTCCTCTTGTAAGAATGATGAAGTGAAGAAATTAAAGAAGTAAGCAAATGCTACCGAATTTCATTGCATAATTTCGTAGCATCTTTTTTATGTTATATATAACATACTTCCCATGTTCCTAATTACTTGTTCACTTTTAAATTGACATACATATTAAGAAAATAATAATTGCCATAGTAAGTTATTTATCATTTATCCCTATTAATTATGAAGGTGGTGAATTAAAAATACTTAGAATTTTCAAGAAGTTCTACCTTTTTAAAAATAATTAATTGAGGAAATAATAGGTAAATAAAATTATCATTTCGTGATTTGTTAAAATGGACAATTAATTAGGAATAACTAAAAAAGCAAAAGTGAACAAGTAATCAGGGACAAAAGAACTATTATTTATGGTAAGAGTTATAGCCGAGCCATAAGTATTTTTTTGTTTTAACCAAAATTTTAGTGTTCAAGCCTTAATGGATACAAAGTCATCTTAGTTAGAGGACATTTTATTCTCATTATGAGATTTGAAATATCGAAAATCGAACAGAGAAAACAAAAAAAAAAAACGTTTTCATTCCCTTTGAAAGAGGGTGGCGGTCTTAAAGTTGAACACTCTTGAGAATTTTACCCTTGAGTTTGCGTAACTTTGAAGCTATACAATTATTATTATTTCTAGAAAGAAAGATTGCACTTCTAAAGCTTAACGGTCTAACAATAGTTGTCCATTATATTAAAAATAGTTGTACAATAATATTTATCCAGTTTAAAAAAGTCAAGAGCTAATTTATCGTTGGTGTCTATTTTACCCTTACTATTAAATATACTAGTTATCATCTACTTCCTCCATTTTATATTAATTGAATTGTTGAGGTGTTTCACACCCTTTAAGAAAAAAAGATTAAGACATTAATTAAGTATAACTTTCTATTTTTACCCTTATTAATTATTGTCAATTTTATGATTAAAATAACTAAACATTAATTAATAACTAATTCCAATACTAACTAATTAAGGGAAATTGGAAGAACATTTTAAAAGTAATCTAGAAAATTGAACAATTAAGTTAATTTGAAAATAAAAAATGTCTCAACAATTCAATTGATATGAAATGGAGGGAGTAACACTTTTCTCAAAGCATTAAATTTAATAAAGTCAAAGAATAAAATAATAATATTACCCCTATTATTTATTGTTTCTTAAGGAATGTGTCAAGCTAATAGTAGACAACTATTGTTGGACAAGGGAGTACCAATTACCATACCTCTTCCGCTAATTTAGTAATATCATTTTATCAAGTATAAATTTAAGAAAAAATAAAGATTTTTTTTAGATTTATATTTTAAATAGATTAAAATATTTGTACGGATATAAATTATTTCTTTAAAAACAATAACATAATTTTAAAAATTAAATTTTTTTCTAATTATAAAGATATAATATTTTTTTTTTTAAAAAAAAAAGTGTATTTAGAATGACTACGAATTTAGGGGGATCTCTTTGTCTTTGAATTATAAGTTTTGATTCATGCAGAATTTAAGTTTAATAGATTTTTGGCAAAAGGGTCAAAAATGTCCTTAACCTATATGAAAGAAATAAAAATATCTTCCGTTTATAATTTGGCTCAAAAGTGCATTTGCAGTCAATACTTTGATCCAAAAATGTCCCTATAGTTACAAAATGAGTCAAAAATGCTCTTTTCCGAATAAATATATATTTTTTTCTTTTTAAACACATCTTCTTCCTAATTAATATATTATTAAAGAACACTATTCTTGTTTTCTTTCTTCTAAAATCACTTTAACAAATAAAAATGTAGGAAATATTTTTTCTTCTTCTTAATCTCATTTTATCAATTAAAATAGAATAACTTTATGTACTTTTTTGACAAATAATATATACATATGTCATATATAAGATCATAGTATATTCATCATTAATTTCTATTTATATAAAGATAAAAAATAATGATAATAAAATAAGAAATATTTTCATTTTTTATTTTTTTCTGAATTGAAGTAAGATAAACATTTGTTAATTTTAAAAAAACATTATTAGAAAAAGAATGTGTTAAAAAAGTATATTTATTCGGAAAATGAGCATTTTGATCCATTAAATAACAATAAGGACATTTTTTTATCAAAGTATTGACGACAAGGGCATTTTTGTTCCTTTCACATAGTTTAAGGATATTTTTGATCCTTTTCCCTAGATTTAAAAAAAAAAAATGATAAGCACTACTCTCTTTATTGCGTGTCATGCACTGATTTAATCTATTTAAAAATATTTAAAAATAATTTAATTTTAAACTTCAGTTGATTCGACCGTACCAATATTTATGATTTATTTAGGCCATAACTGTTTTTAAAATATTTTTATTTCTTAAACTTCATATTCAATCTAGACATATATTAGGTCAAATGATATACAAATTAATAACTTGATATATAAAATAATATAATATCGTGTGTCAATTTGATTGTCTGATTTAACATGGTATGAAAGTTAAGAAAATAAAAATAACTTTTAAATCCTGTAGTTTAAATTAAAAATATGTAAAATATATCAAAATGTCCTTTAAACTTAATTGTGGTCTTAAATATGACATGTGGAAAATTGAAATTAAAGAATTGTTCAAGCAAAAGTGACATTCTTTAAATAAATATTTACGATTAAATGTTCCTTTATAAATAAATATTTGCTATTAAATATTATTACAAATTTTCAAACACCCATAATTTTATAAAGTTCACTAGTCAACAACAATAATAACTAGTTATGTTTTAACGTAATATTTTCACATGTCATGTTGCGGATAAAAAAAAAATTTATAAAAGTAAAATTATAAAAAAAAATTGGCAAATTTTTGAATTTCCCTTCCCATGATCGCAAATCCCGCTTATGATTTGTTTTTGTTTTTTTTTTTAAATATCTATATAGACTCTAAAAACAATTCTTGCAACGGGAAATGTTGAAAAATTGTGAGTTTGTGATGAGCCACCAATATTAGGGAAGCACATACGTCAGCTTCACGTCCTTCCAATTTTTCAATCATTAAATTAAATTAATTATGTTTATAAAAAAAAATTAAAAAAAAAACAAGAAAAATATTTTTTAATGTCAAATTTTCTCTGATTATTCAGTTTTTTTTTTTGTTTTTTTTCTACCTCCATCTTGAAATTATGAGTTCGAATCATGAAGATCAGAAAAATTATGAAAGCTCCTAAAATGAGGTAAACAAAAAACAAGAGAGTTTCATTGTGGAGGACAAAACTCAATTGCAACTTTTCGGCATAAAACTTGCGGTTCTGTGCTTAGCATGATTGTCCACTTCTACCTGTTATTATATTATTATTATTATTTATTTATTGCATATAAATGAAAGATTAATGATAAAATTTTGTAAAATGCCTAAATTCCATAAACTCATTATAGTGTTGGGAATTGTCCACTTTCATAGTCACGACTCGCGAGTCTTGACTTCAATTTTTCCAACACAAATTTAACATAATACAGTCACAAAGGTAGCAAATTAACAACATTGTTAATAGTGGCAGAAGTCAGAAATTTCGTTATGGATATTTAAGATTTATTATATATGTATGGAAGTTAATTTTGAACTGTATAATTTTTTATATGTATATTAGTATAATTTTTTGACAAAGGGTGGCCGGAGCAGGCTTGGCTGGTATCTTTGCACTTTGCACTTGTTTCTCTGCTATTAATTTTCAAAGATTTCTCCTCATTTTTCAGACACTAAAACAAATAGAAAACTCTTCTTCTTCTCACCAATAGTAAAAATAAGTATTGTGTGATATGTTTCATTTGTTGAGTTGCCTGAACTTTTAGAATTTCTATTGTCAATATTGCAGAATAGTGTTACATATTGTGAGAGAATTAATCTAAAATCTTGAACAATCGTGAGGGGATTAAAGAAACACAATCTTTTGTTGGACTTGGAACTTAATTACTATTCTAACTTTTATATTTTGTTTACATTTCCAGTATAATTTTGAACACTAATTAATTAATAACATTGAACGGAGTGATAACATGCTTTAAATTTTCATTTTACTCTTAACTAAACTGGCACTCCCTAACAGGAATGACATGATATGTCAAAGATTACAATATTTTTAGTAAACATTGAAGCAGCATAACTTTTGGACATGGGAACAAAAACCAAAAACACATATACTCTGCTTAATTCAAGTGGTGTAATTGACAAAAATTGTACACAATTTTCATTCTCAAGACCTTTTTGCTTTTCCTGACTTGCTTATTGGACGATGAAGGTCAAGGGGAAGAGATCCAGGTATTCGTGTTTCGCGGTTAAAGCCTCTCAGACATACATATCCTGCAATACTTGAGAAAAGTGAATTCAGCTGCATATGTAATACGTACATTAGTGTCAGTCAGAAAAAATTACACTGTTTAGCTAGGTTAAATTTTTTGTTTTATTTACATATACACAATGTAAGATCTTAATTATTTACATACTAAGTAGTATATATGTACCTCTTTGCCATATATGTTGTTATAAACACAACATCATGTCTCTTAGTATATGATCTATATTTTCTGTTTTTAGTTAAATTTGTTGGTAAGTACCGTTAGTTCTCATAAGAATGTTGAATATTAATGAAAAAGATATACCAACATTTATCAGGATGGAAATTGTGGCAAATAATTGATGCAATTATATATGAAAGAAATCAGTTCATACCTCTCCAAAAGCAATTCTGTACTTCTTTTGTGGACATCCCTGAATACACGAAAGACACTTTATTAGTGGCGGAGTTAGGAATTTGAGGAAGGGCGTGCAAACTTTCTTCTCAGTTGTGTTGAGGGTGTGCAAAATTAAATATACACACATAATAACTAACATTTCACCTCCATACAACACATAATTTGTCGGAGTAGGGTATGCACCGGACCACCCTTCACCTAAGGTGGCTCCGCCCATGTACTTTATAATATAGAATTATCCAATTTATGGCATTTTCGGCTATTTAATTAAACAGCTATTGTGTCTTTACCTCTAAATATTGCTCTGATGGAGGTACCACAGTAGAGGGTCTTTCTTGGCAAATTCCATATCCATGTCCTTGGAACTTCAATTGGTTGTTGAGTGGACTCTTCATCTGCAAAAACCTGCGTAAATCACATTATTAGTATTTCTCGAACAAATTAATTAAAGACTTAGGTGTGAAATGGTTGCATGACTGAATATATTAGCATGAAATGAAGAATAGAAAGTAAAATTCACCTCATTTACTTGGAAGTATGTTCCATTGAGTGGAAATTTTCCCTTATTTTCTGTTCGACACGGAATCTGAAGACGATCTTATGAGTTAGTTTCTACTGTCCAAATAAATTAGAATGTGAAAAGTTTTACAAACACGAGATATCTGATATCCCAATCCAGGAGAAATCATTAAGTCCTAAAAAAAATTCGTGTCCCACTAACAGTCTCAATATTGTTTCCTGTGCCTACATTTGATGCATTGATCTTGTTTTGAGTTTCATCGCAATTACAGGATTCACTCTTCTCTTTTGTAGGTTCTTCTGAAGCTGCATTTCATGTACGGTACAGAAGTGTGAGTTCACTGTGATTATCCTGCATAGACCACATTTTTGTGCTCTTTTTTTTTATAGAAATTTAGTCCATTCAAGTATATAACTTTTTGGGAAGCAATGACCTGGTGTCCTTATAGCAAATAGATATGGGCAAGGGTCTTCCGGTTCTCGTTTCTCTAGCTGCATTCATAAGCTTTAGTCAACTTAACCAAATCAAAAGGCATGATAAATAAATCATTTCATTCATATTGGTAACCTGACTTACCCCATCTAACAGAGGATGTGAATCTGGAAGTTCATAGCTGCAGCGCGTAGAAGAAATAAATGTTAATGAGCAATTATTTAAACACTTCACCATGTTCTTCGCAATCTTCTAGAATGTGTTTCCCCTTTGTTGCACGAAACTTCTTCCAATATAACATTATTGCAGAAATACTTTCTTATATCCATTTTTCAGCTCAATAATAAGATTCTTAATGTGCACACATAGACTTCCCAAGTAATGTCATTTAAATGGTGAAAATAAATGAAACGTATTACAAAACTTACACTTGGTGCTCCGTCCTTAATTGACCCATATGCTTCAATTTTGGCAGTGGTGCTTCTTGAGTGGCGATGACCAAAGCTTTAGACAAATCAGTGTCTTTTGTTGAGAGATCATTCTCATCTATGTAACTTAACAAATTTTCCATGAATGCCTGGCTATCAAATGTGATGGTAGGTATGTCACTGGCACAATAATATTCAGTATCTGTTTCTCCAATACATTCAAGTGCTGGATAGGTTATGAGCTCATTCTGGTGATCTCCCGTTGAATGTTGCGAATTCGAGGCTTCCCCGAAAGAAGAAACAAGCTGTGCTTGAGAACTGTCAGCACATAGCATGCACTGTCTACTGGTACTAAAGCACTATCGACGTTTGCAGAGCTGTTTTCCCCTGGCCCCGGGGGAAGTCCTGCACTGCATTACTATTCAATAGGTTTACTTAGGAAGAGAATATAGTACTGTTACTACATATTTCTATCAACATGATTTAATTTCTGAATGTTCCAGAAGAAGATCATTGCAATGATTTCAAAGAGAACGAAGAACTATTATTTTGTCTGGAAGTATATACTTAGAAGCATCAACTGTAGAAAGATGTAATATATGGGTAATGATCAAGGTAATTTCAGCAAGAGAAAACCCTGTAAAAGCACTTGCAAAGTGTCTACATTCTGCTTTCATTGGACATGCATTACAATTTGGGCTCGTACAGAATACCTGTGTGCAAACAAATTACAGTCCCAAAATATCAAGAAAAGCAATTTAATATTAATGAAAACTAACAAACCTTTCCGAAGGTAATCATCTGATGATGAAATTCATATCTACAAGCAACCACAAAGGAATACAGAATGATTGTCACTAATATTCTGTCAGAATAATCAACTATTAAATTAAGAGTATATATCTTTAAGTCTGAAGGTGAGGTTTTCTCAAGTCTATCCTTACAGTGTTAGATAATTGAGTGTGCATAACCGTGGCCAGAGATACTTGTGAACATCTTTGACGTCCGGGTACCTAAAGTATGACATTCAGGATCATGGATAAAAACTTGCAATATGAAAATTTGACAGCATCAGCTGATAAATCCAAATTCTTACATATTCAAAAGATGCATCTCTTGTCCTCTTGGAAGTGGTTGAATAGGTATCCAACCCAGTCGTACGAGTACTCATCCTACATTTGTATCAACCTAATGAAATAATGAGTGTTAATGATAAAGCTCAGAGACCACATTAACACGTTTTTACGATATAACTTACTGGGAAGGCTTGGTGTTGGAGAGTTAGCAACCTTATGAATTCCACACTTTTCACTCCCAAACCATAAATGCTCAGTAAGTACTCCCTGCAAGAAACAGATTTCTCGATCAACTACACTTTCAAATCTCAGTTAACTTATGTGGTTCCTATCTCACCAACTATCTAAATATTTCGAATTCATACAAAAAGAAAGTGCAGACATTACTTAGCCTTTTCTGGTTCAACTTCTCGTAGCCATTCTAGATCCACATTCCCTTGTTCCAGGATCAGGCGGTTGATAAAATTCTGCATGTAGTGAGCAGTTAGTTTATTACAATGCTGATTGATTGCTGAGTAATTCTTAGCCAAACTTAGTTAACCTTAATTCTTAGTGCAAGCTTTTTGTCCATTCCCCTTTGCATGATAGCTTTCGATACTTGATCCGTTGTTGCAGCGTGGACTGCATGCCAATCTATGGCATCCAACGTGCTATCATTTCTCTCTTTGGGATTAACAAATGAAGATCACTTCCTCATGTTTTCCCATTCAATGGCTTCACTTTCCAAGTCTGCATTTTGACTTTTCCTTCTTAAGATTGGTTCAGATTGCTGATTTCTTGTCTCCTTTTTCTTCACCCCCCCTTTTCGGATTTGTTCTTCGGATTATCCCCTGGTTTTAATATTAGAACTTCCTTTTGAAGATTTCTCCAGCTTCATCCCATTTCCGTTGTGGAATGTTGATTTGAATCTGACTTCATTACAAGGATATTGAGCAGCAAGGGACATGAAAGCAGAGCTGCAAATGCATCAGCATAGAAAAATTGAGATTACTATTCAGATTCTTAATGAACACATTAATAGTCAGTTGTGAAAAGTTCCTTGCATACAATCTTCAATACCTCGATAAGTTGTCTGCGACATTTTGAGCCAGGAAAACCCCAGCCACAGAATCTACAATTGAACCTTTCCACTGAGAGAACTGTCTATTACCTGTCAATTTATAATCTGCCCCCAGTTATATCTTCGTGAAGACACCGACTAAACATATTCTCTTTACATGATAATGAAAGAAAATGAAATGTTTGCTCATCGTTATCTTACTTATGCTGATAAAGAAGTACTCTCGTTGCAGATACCATTCTTTAACATCTACAAATTACATTTACCTGGTTCTTGTCATATTTTATTCATAGGGAAACACTAGAAGCCTGAAAAGATTATAATCAGAGCCTTAGTTAGACTTTCACTACGAGAAATTTCCAAGAAACACGTGAACTTGTGGAGTTGTGGTCATATCAAGTGATGCAAAACAGGCATTTTGATACTTCAAAAGACGAGTCTTTAATGAGTAACAGTGTTTTCACATTTGGAGATACAGTTTTGCTTTGACGATGTTCTCGATGAATTCTTTGTGCAAGGTGTACGTTACAAACAGTTGGCAGTAGTTTTTCTGCTTGCATTCGGTATGCTAGAGTAATCTTTCTATAATGCTCTAAATTTTCTGGTGGCTTCACTTTATGAACATGTGTTAGTTTGTCAAACTTCTATGATATTTCTGTTTTCTTGAATTGGTGGTTACATATTTGCTATTGTTTTCATATGCTATGTACATTTGTGACTTTCAGAGTTGCATACAAGAAAATAATTAGATCATAGTTTGATACTGAGTTTAATGAAGGAAAGAGTCATAGAAAATCTTAATTAAAACACAATAATAAAATGATACCTTGAATAAGATGCATGCGAGAAATGAATGATATCACCCATCCATGGAACAATGTCCTCTCGATTTCCCATCTTTCATCACACTTTTCAGATTTGCAGCCTTCGTGTTTCGGTTTTTCCATCAGAAATTTCCATTCTCGTATCGTCTCCTCATCAAGGATTACTTTTGTTCTCTAAGATTATTTTGTCTGTGTCACTAGGTGTTTCATTGGTTGGAACTTGTGCATCTTTCTTCTTGTGATTGATTTGAGAATTCTTATTATGTTTCACTATGAGTCCACTTTTACTGCTAGATTCTTGAAGCCTTGTTTCTTTTGAATGGAAAGGCTGGCAGCCTTCCCTGGACTATCCTTTAAACCTTTAAAAAGATACATCAAAGGAAATATATAATTTCTTGTTAAATGATATGTCACATTATAAATCCAAGTAAGTTGTATAACCACGCAAATCACTGTCTTCATTACCTTCGGTAGTAGAAACTGTTGATGTTTTCTGCTTCTTGTTCTGCCCTTCCTGAAAGGATGGCCCAACTGTTTTGCACTTGTTATATCTCTGGTTCTTCTTAAATCGTCGATTGTACACCTGCAACGGATAGTTAGTAGCATAGTTTGGATTAGAAACAGAGAAGATGACAGTGGAACAACATTTGTAGTAGAATCATTTGCCTGGACAGGCTTGTTATGCCCTTCAATGAATGATTGAACTTTTTCGCAGTTGTTACGTCTTCTATGGTACACCTGCAACGGAGAGTAATATCATAAGACAGTGAAACAAATGAACATTTGCAGGATCCACAGTGATGAATAGGGG
This sequence comes from Solanum pinnatisectum, assembly GCA_035578085.1. Lineage (NCBI taxonomy): Eukaryota > Viridiplantae > Streptophyta > Magnoliopsida > Solanales > Solanaceae > Solanum > Solanum pinnatisectum. The sequence continues at coordinate 40,423,095 of CM069079.1, read as the reverse complement.
AAAACTTTTACTTGGAGAGTCTTGGAAGGAACTAATAATGAACCAAGCTTTTTTTATGAGCATTTTTTCGAGCCTTTGTATCTGTGTTTTTCTTCATTATCTGCTGGAAAATAATTCAATAATATTCTCCAACAGGAATGATTATATATATATATATATATATATGTCGATATTAGAAACAAGCTCAATGTTGAGATACTTAATCACCAAGCACAAAATCTAATTTACAAGTTGACTTGGTTCATTAAGCAAATCACAATTAAGCCTTTCCTTTACTATTTTCCGTTGACGAAGAAAGTACCTTTTAACTGTCAAAATGCTCTTAATTAGTAAAGCAGAATAACATAATCCCAACGATAGTACAGAACCTTTCGAACTTATTTGATTAATCACTTGCTTCCGAACTAAATATCTCCTTTCCTTTCCTTTCCTTGGTCGAAGCCAGTAACTATTATCTGTGGAAAAAAAGACATTTACTGTGTATATACACATTGAACAGATGAAACACCAAAAGAAAACAATAACGTATCTCTCGATCGCATGACAACAATGCTACAACCAACCAATCAAGAATTCATCAATGACATAATACATAAACAGACATTCACCACAGCTGGCAAGTAATATAAGTATTCCAACTCTGAAAGTACACATCTAGACATCTCAACTTGGTCTCAACTCTACTGGCAACTAAACACTCCAATTTGTCCTCAATGTGTCTCATGGACACCTAACCCTAACGTGGCATATAAATTATGGAGGTGTTCAGATAATCATTTTGTAAGTTGGAGTGTTCAACTAGCACTGACACAATGGTGACAAGTTGATGTGTCTAAATGTGCATACTCAAAATTGGGGTGCTTACTTATCAGTTATTAAGTGTTTGTTTATGTATTTTGTCTTTAATCAACTAAAACACTCATAACATTTGATGCATGTGATTTGAAACAACTAAAGTTGAGAAGTAATAGTATTTTCTATTCAACAACATGACAGGGGAATTGAAAACTAATTAATTCCATGAAGCCTCAAATTAATTAACATCAAAGATAATAATGTGCTTACTGTGTTGAAAGTGGAACTCAGCCTCTAGCTTTACTGGGGTCTTGGTTACCCTTAACCCATCTTTTTCTGAATCTTTTCCCATTTGAAATATCTTTCTCTGAGTTTTAACTTAAAGAGAAAAAAAAAAAAAAAAAGCTTTGTGCCATTAGAAGTGATACATGCAGTATACATAAACAAGAGAAATTCATCCATTTGCAATATTTGTATAGAGACTTTAGCCAAAACAAGCATGCATGAGGATGGATGATGATCATTCAATTGAAGCAGAAAAGGAATGAGAAAAGGAATACCAGAAAACTGCACAAGGAAACTGGAGGTGATGTACTCTTTACTAAGTCTTGAAAAATAGGAGTTAATATATCATGTGGTAACTCAACTTTGAATAGTTTACTTAGAAAGTCACTCAATTTTGAGTTTATGTAATTCAGCTCGACCTACAGGGAGAGGGAGGGTGATCGAGGGGACCCAGACTTTCGATCTCTTCTCTATGGCGGGAGGTTTCTTTCGTATCAAGAGTGCGTTGGGGAGGCTAGGGAAGATCGTGGCATGAACGAATTTCTTCGCTTCGATTCCGCCCCTAAAGCTAGCTCCTACTCCTCCTCCTTCTCCTTTAGGATAGGATCCTCCTTGGTCCTTTTTACATAACACTCTCGGCCGCTCAAGAGGACTGGCTATCTTTCTCGTTCATTTAGAAAGTCACTCAACTTTGTTTTATAACTCAAAAGTCACTCAACTATTAGTGTTTCACTTGGAAAACTCAACTATTAGTGTTTCACTTGGAAAGTCACCCAACTATTTATATTTCACTTAGAAGTCACTCAATCAATTTGAATAATTTTTTCATTAAATTTCATTTTAAACTATTTTAAAAATAATAATAAGATATCTATTTTAATTATCTTATTGATCCGCTCCAATTGTTTAATTATAATTTTTCTGAAAAAATGTACAGTAGCAATTGACCCCCCAAAAAACTTTTCCGTTCTAGTAATTGTAAAAAAATAATTAAATTGTTAAAAAACTATCAAAAATAAAGTTGCAATTGATAAGAGGTAATTAAAATAAACGGACAGTAGCAATCTTCTACTATTTTTTTTTAAGAAAAGGTAAAAACAAAAATTATATTTCAATAAAATAAGCATCTTATTTTATTTTTTTAAAATCGTTTAATTATTTTTTGTATTTTTACAAAATTTAATGAAAAACTATTTAAATTGATTGAGTGATTTTCTATGTGAAATATAAATAGTTGGATGACTTTCTAAGTGAAATATCAAAAGTTGAGTAACTTTTGAGTTATAAAACAAAATTGAATGACTTTCTAAGTAAACAATTTAAAATTTAAATATTATCTCTGAAAAACAGAGAATGTAAACAAAGTAGGACAAATAAAAAGGCTTGGTGAGGTACTGTAGTGTAACAAATCCCCCAAGACCATGTAATCATTGCATCATGCAATACACTACATCCCCCCAAGCCCATGTAATCATTGCATCATGCAATAAAAACTTACTCTTGCATTTAATTTATTGATTGAGTTATACCTTATGGCTTATTACACCATGATTTGATAATACTCCAATTGTTTCAATTTATTTGTGTCGTTTTAATTTGTTAGGATAAGAAAATATTTTTGAATTTATGAACTTAAACTAAAAATATGTAGAATGTATCAAAATGTCATTTAATCTTGTGGTTTTAAATATGTCAAGTGAAAAATTAAAATTTAAAAATTGTCAAAAAAAAATATTTTAAACATGTCTTAATTTTGACTTGCAAAGAGTTTAAGAAAATAAAGAAATATTTTTGAATCTTGTGGGAGATAAGAGTCAAAAACACACATAAACTATTTTTTCTTTTTTTTAGTTTCATACCGAAACTGTTAAGAGTATAAGTTTCATACCTAAATTATCACTTATTAGTTTGAGAAACACATCTCTCTTTTATCATACTCTCATTATGGTGTCTGTAATACACTATCTCTTTTATTTAAAGAAATTGTCAAATCACACTCCACATGGATAAAATATTTCATCTCGATAAAAGTTAAATAAATTATTAGTATTACTTAAACTTAAAGATTAAAGTAGAGTAAATTTTAGGTTTAGCAAACATAAAAATCATATTTGTATGTTATAGCTACAGTTTGCATAATTATGCTTTATAACAAATTTTATGTTTGCTATGGAGCATTAGATTTGTATAATTGCAGGCAACATTTCGTTTTGTATAAAAGCACATCGATTGTATATGTATATCGATTAGATAATTGAATATATGTTACTACTATGTATATGTATCAATGATTGTGTTTGTGTATCTGCATAAAATTTGAATTTGTATACTATTGAATCGAAATAAAACATTTGTATATCAAATCTCTCTCTCGCTTTATACAACACAAATTGTGTGTACATTATAATTTGTATAATTTGTGTTTGTATAAAGTGAGAAAGAAAGAAAGACAAAAGAGAACTGGTAAGAAAAAATCTGTATTTGTATGATTATAAGTGTATAAGATGAAAATATATGTATTTGTATATACAGTTTTTTCTCGCTTTATACAAACATAAACACAATTTATACATTTATGTTTGTATAAAGTGAGAGAGCCGAGGGAGATTGGCGAGCAGATCTAGGAGAGTGGCGAGCAAGATTTATGGGGAGAGAGGCGATGGCAAAGTGTATGTTACGGATTAGAATTAAATGAAATTGTGGTTATAACATTTAATTTGAATTAATAGTTTGTTATTTTATTCAATTTTTCCATTAAAGTATTACTATTCCCTCAAAAAGAATTATAAAATAAAATGTAAAATATTTTTTTGTCCCACTCCATCACTTCCTCTCACCGTACTTCATCCCCTCCTCATGATAGTATTTTATTTTTAAAAAAAAAAATCTACGCACCCCACATAACCCCCACTTCCAAATTGTTTTCTCGTTCCTTATTATATATATATATAAAAAAAATGATTTACTTGCCGCAAGACTTTTTTAAAAATAAAATTTTTACTTCTGCTATATTCAGTACACAAATAGAAAAAAAAAAACCTAAAAATATATGTACATATCTAACACAAAACGAAAAAAATATAAAAAATAAAAAAATAAAAATAAATTAGGAGCTTGAGGTTAGATGGGTAGAGTAGAATTTAAAAAAAAAAAAAAATTAATATCAAATTATTTTTAGGAAGGGGCTGCGGAGGGGTAAGGTCTAATTTTTTTAAAAAATATTTTACAAAAGAAATTTAAAAAATAAAGAACTGGGGGTTTGTCAGGGTGGGAAGGAGGTGGTGGAGTGGGGTGAGAAAAATATTTTAAATTTTATTTTTTAAAAAATAATTTCCTTTTTATTTTGGGATAGGAATACTAATTTTTAGCTTTTAATTAATATTAATAGTTTATTAAATTTTTGACAAGGTGAAATATTTTATCCATATGAAATGTCACATGTCAAGATTTTTGCAAATAAAAAAAGAGAATGCATCACGCTCACTATTGATGTGTGTTTCTCAAACTAACAAGTGATGGTTTAGGTATGAAACTCACTCTCTCAATAGTTTAGGTATGAAACTACAAAAAACAAAAATAGTTTAGGTGTGTTTGACACTTATCTCATACTTGTGGATTTAAATAAGAGCAACTTTCACATATAGCAAACATAAAAATCATAATTGTATGTTATAGTTATAGTTTGCACTCCATAGCAAATTTTATGTTTGCTATGGAGCTTTTAATTTGTATAATTCGCTAGATACTTTCAATTTTATACAAATTGTTCAGTTTTGTATAAATTAATTGATACATTGTAATTTATATAATAAGATCTGTATTTGTATAATTATAAGTGTATAGGACGAAAATATATGTATTTGTATTTGTATATATATTTTTCTCTCGCTTTATACAAACATAAACTCATTTGATACATTTTAAATATTTGTATACCGAATGGCTAATTGTATACCGAAAATGGCTAATTGTATACTGAATCAGATGGCAAAAAAATGGGATGTTTGCTGCGAATTACAAATAAAATAAATTATGGCTATAGCATTTAATTTGAATTAATAGTTTGCTATTTTATATAATTTTCCCTTTAAACTAATGTATCGACATGTTATTTAATTTTATGGTCTTAAATATATCAAGTGGCAAAGAAAGAGTTGACAAAAAAGAAAAAAGTTCATTCAGCAAAAAGCGTAAATTTTCTAACTATTAATGAATGATGACTTGATTTATAGTGACTTTGATTTATAGTTATAAAACTCCGTTTGAATTCCTGATCTGAGCTTTTATTCTCAATTTATCAAAAATGGATTCATATAAGTTTTAAATTTTGGAAAAAATGAATTGTGTATTATTAAGTAAATGTTAAATTGATTTGTTAAAATTTATATAAATAAATTGATGGTTAAAGTTTGTTCTTTATGATACATGAAATTTATGTTTCAAATTTGAGTTAATTTCAAATATGTGTCAATGAAAATTATCAATGATCTTTAAACTCTTCAAACTTACACAAGTCAAATATAATATATTGGTAAACAAGATTTTAAAAAATGTGCGAGGAATAAGAAAAACCTTATGAATAAAATTCATTTCATATCGTGTCAATAACATCATTGTTTACAAAGATAATAATGCCTAATATAGTAGCATCAACTAACTCAAAACGAACTACTTAACTAGTTAGTTATGACAAATTAGATAGAAAAATTGAAGTACCTTTTTTTTTATCTAAACAACTTTTATCTCTCAACACTTCTCTACAAGTTAGATGGTGCAAAGTAGAGGTGTACAATGAGTAAGACGTATAGATAAAAAGTTATTTATCTTAACAAAACAATGAGTAAGATAGATTAAAAGTAATCTCAATTACTCATATTGATATTAATTAGTTTTCACTCATAAGCAAGGAAGATGATGTACGGAAGATGTGCATGTCACAATATAAATATTAAACAAAAAAATTTGTCACTAGTTTTACATACATTCCAAGATCAATATTGATTCAACTTATTAAAATAAATATTCAAACACATTTATTATTTTGAAATTTTTTATTCAACTTAGTTATTAAAAAATGACCATACACAATTCTTTTACCAAGTATAATACCTCTAGGTTCAACATAACGGCAAATCAATGCCGCACAGAGAAGTCATTGACAGTATTAGCTAGGAAGCCTTGAAATTGAACTTAAACCTGCTATTGAAATATTTACACAATGAAGAGAGATATTAGGAGGTTATATGGTGAATTAAGTTGCTAGTATATCATCACCTATTATTTGATTATATTATGGTAAAAGACTAAAGAAGAATTACTTGTTATAGTCCGAACTCAATCACAAAAACGAAAATAGTAGGTAAGTTGAGAGATTTTATGTGTACTGAAATGAAATGACTAAACCTAATTTGAATGTTCGTCAAACATCTTGTGTAGGGACTATATATGTAATAAGAATTTTCATTTTTCTTTTAATAATGTTAACCATTTGATGCGATGTAATACCTTTGTTCTTGTTCTCAAAAATCTAATTGCTATATAATAAGTTTTAAGTAAGTTAATTCAAAATTTTAGAATATGACACAAAGTTCACTTTCATTTAACTAAAAACTTATAAATTTGAAAATAAAATTTACTATATTCTTAATGTCATGACTATAAAAGGAAATAATTAATTAGTGTAAATCTTAATTATAACTTTGTAATGCATGCATATAGTAGTAATTTTTTAGTGCTTCGCGCTGTATAATAATAATTTAAAATATTTTTTTTTATAAATTACCTCTTCATGAAATATAATTTACAATACTTCAAATTTATATGAGCTTTTTCTTTTGGTCAAAACCCTTAAATTCATAGGTTATAATAGTATGGTAGTTTAATTTTTTTTTAAATATATTTGAAATGATATTTCATTAGACTACTCTACTTTAATAAATTTTCATTCTTTAAGGAGAAATAAAATATTTGACTGATAAATATTTATGCCTTTAAATTTATAATAAATAATAGAAATAAGTGGAGTAGTAAAGTTTGAGATGTTTAAATTCTTAAAATAAATAATAGAAATTAATGAAGGGAATAATAATTGATACATTTTTTTAATAGTAATAATAAATAGAAATATAGTGAAAATTACAATAATAAAAAAATCGGAGAAGGGTCTAAAATGCTCCTCAAGTATTTGATTTGGTACAAAATTACCCTCCATCCACCTATTAGCCCTAAAATACCCCTGACGTCCACCTTTTGGCTCAAAAATACCCTTGATGTTAATCCTTTGACTCATATTTGCCCTTATTTTTAATAGTTTCCTTAAAGTAAAATTATTAAATGTTTATTTATTATATTGCTTAATGTGATCGGTCCAAATTTAAACCCTTCTCAAATAAATAATAAAAATAATATTTTTAAAAATTCTAATTTTCTATAAAACTACTTATAATTCATATTTTGACCCGATACACTTGATAAAAATATTAAAAAATAATTAACTTCATGATATCTTCCTATTGGCCTATCTTAAATCGATCCCAATTTATTATAACGTAACCCAACTCATAAATGGGAATCCAACTAAAATCCATACTTACCCCGACTGATTGTCCATCTAAAAAAATTATTATTTTCATTGATATAAAATTTTCTCTCAATTATCCAAATGTCTTGTTCATTTTCTCTTTTATTCCTTTTTGTAATCTTTTATTCTTAATTAGGATATCTAGGACTCAAATTTGAAAAGAACTCACATATTTATATTCTTTTAATTAGTACTATTGTCATGAGGGTGGGGATAAGAGAAATGATTATTTTTATTATTTTATTTTTAATTTTGGGTACACACAAAAGAAAAATGTAATATTTGTACATATTTGCTTAATTGAGTCATCTTTTATTGAACTAATTATTTCTATATGAATGCATCGTTATTTTCCTCCTTTTTTTCTCTCTTGTCTGTCATAAATTTTAAAAAAAATTAAAATGGTGGACAAGATCCAAATAGAATTTTTTTTTTGGAAGAGATAGGAAGTGAAGGGCCGGGGAGGGAGGAGTAGAGAGTAGATGCCTAACCTTCTTATAATTTTAAATTTACTATGAAATTCAAAATCATGTCAATCATGTGAGCTTATATATTAAGTAATTTCAAATTATTTTAACGGGCCTAAAATGCCCTTAAATTATGAGATTTGGTACAATATTACCCTCCATCCACCTAATGAGTATGATCCGTTAGACATAAGGGTATTTTTGAACCGAAAGGTGGACATCAGGGGTATTTTAGAGCCGATAGGTGGATGAAGGGTAATTTTGTACCAATTCAAATACTCTAGGGGCATTTTAGGCCCTTCTCCGTAAAAATTAAATAGGATCATTGGCCAAAGAGAGGTGTCAAATCACTTTTTTAATATTTAATTTTATATAATATATAGATAGATATAGATTTTTCATTCTTCGTGAAGAAATGAAAGGTTGGAGTTAAATATTTAGGCCTTTAAATTTTCAATAAAGAATAGGAATAAGTGGAATAATAAATTTTGAGACATTTAAGTTTTACCATAAATAATAGAAATGAATAGAGAGAGTAGTAATTGACACTTTTTAATAATAATAATAAATTAAAATATAGTGAAATTTATCAAAAGAATAAGAAAAAATAAATAGGATCTCTATATACTCTTACTATTATACAAAATGACTCACACATACCCCTACCGTTACAAAAGAATTCATCTAACGGAAGTAAAAAAGTTAGTTTTAAATTTATATTTTTTACTTTTAATTTTAAAAAAATCATGTAGGGTCATATATGAATCCTTCTAGTAAAGTACCAGATATACTTTTCATACATAAATTGTTTTTTGACTTTTTTGATTATCATTATTTGAGTTTTTTATTTTTTCTTTCATTATTTAGTGTAAGGAAAAAAAATTTAAACTGATTTCTTTTGGCTATTTTATAATTAAAACTATTTTTCCGCTATATTGTAAATTAGTTTTCTATTTGTAAAAAAAAATGACACTTGTTTTTTCATTCTTTACCATCTCTTTCGGACCCGTATCAATTACAACAAAAATATTGATCACAAAATAGGCAATTTGTTAAAATGAATTATACACTCACGTGGATTGACTGAGTTGGTTCGATGATCAATTTTCTTCACTAGCAGTCTTCTCAGTTAGAGTTTGTGTGATTTACATTAGTATTTAATGTATAATTTGTGAGCTATTATGCATGAATGAATTTATTCAATATGCACCTTCATATAGCATTGTGAATTTCTCCAAGGTTTAAAAAAAAAAAAGAACTATACAATCATATTTTGATATGGTGGATGAAGTTACTCCTCTTCTAACAGAAATTTCAATTTCAGATTTTGAGTGTGAAATTTTTTTTAATAGAAAACAGTACCTCCAAATGAGCTCACCCAATGTAAATTCAAATTGGTCTAATCTTAATATGAATATCAAAATACATAATTAAAAAACAAAATAAGATATACAAAGGGGCAAAAAGGATAAAAGGGACTCCAAAAAGAGAAGGAAAAAGGGGAAGAAAGAAACAAAAAAATAAAGTAATTTGCACGAGGGAAGAGGCGCCAATTTTCGCTTTTTGTTTTGCGCAAAATCCGCAAAAAATTCGCCTTCCTCCTAAACGCTTCTTTTATGAAAAAATATTTATTTTATTTCTTTTCATATTAATCGGAGAGAAAAGGATTAAATATATTCTTCAATTATTCAAATTGAGTTAGTTTTATTTTTTACTCAAAAATCTCTTTCAACTAACAAAATGTAAAAAAATAGCCTTTTTTAACCGTTATTTCAAAACCAAAAAAATGTTACTTTGGTAAAAGTTGTGGGGATAATTGATATATCCATGAACTTTAAGGCACTTAAGTGTATATTACCTAACCATTTAATGAGCATAAGACAAATTAAAAAGGTGATTTACCTGCTTAATCACGCCATTATGAACCAATTAATTGGTCCTGACATGTAAGATTCTCTCAAAATTTACATTATTATACACATAAGAATCTATAAAAACATTGAAGTACTCTGTTAAATAAAGGGACAAAAGGATCAGATTGCATAGAAATATATTCTCAAGGGCTAAAAAAGTAGATTCAGATCTTCAGTATGACCAGAAAGAAATATTTTAATAAGAAAATTAAGTGGAATATTCTATATTAAACTAAAATAAATAAATAAATTAAAAAAAAAAAAACTTGATAATTTTTAAAATGTAAGGAATATACACTAATGTGTATTCAATTGCACTTCTTTTTCTGTGTAAAAAATATACGACCTCACGTAGTGGGGGCTCTACCCCACTAATACTTGTCTCCTCTACGTAATTACCTCCTTCTATTAGGCAAATTTACTGGTCAATTAAAATTACTCTACTTTGGTGGTATATTTTCAAAAAAATTATAATATTTACATATTTATGATTGTCATTAATCCACGTCGAAAGTTTATGAGCTTAAATATAAAGGTCTAATTATAATATCCAAGTACTTTTATATAGAGATAAAAATGTTTTGGGTGTGTGACCTTCATTTTCACTAAAAATGAATTTGTTTTTCATATAAATTAGAATGAAAAAATAAGTGATATTTCCCTTTTGATTAATTTTGCTGAATTAACCAAAAATAATAATGTGAAGGTAAAAGTAAATGAAACTGAAGCAAAAGACAGTAGAGTGAAAAGAAAAGGAGCCGTTAGAGTGGGGGGTAGTTTAGTCATAGAATCACATTTACCAATGCAATTAATTACTCATTAATTTGACTGACACAGATTGTATCAAAAAGAATGCTTGTTGCCAAAATGTGCAAAGGTTTTTTCTGTTCAAAAAATATCGCCCGTACAAATACTCTCCGTTTTTATATTAATTGATCAATTTCTATTTTGATTGATATTTAAAAAACTATTAATAGAAAAATAATTTTATTAATTCAACTCTTAAAAATCTTTTGGTAAGTTACAAATAAATGTGAATACTTTCATAAAAAAAATAACAAGAATAATATAAAAAAGTTAGTACTTAATATTTTTTTAATTTAATAGCATAATCAACTATTATAAGACAGAAACAAAGCAAAAATCCATTGCTTTCCACACTGTGGAGCCTTGTGAATGTGTCTTCTTGTACTGAATCATTTTATTTGTTGTTTCTCATTAGTCATTCTTGTCTAATCTATTGGTCAAACACAATACTAATTTGATTCACAAATATTATTGCTAAGTACAAAGATTATGTTGGAGTTATAATTCCTTAACTATTTTCTTTCAATTATTATCCCAACTACTATTCAATGGCTTATTTCACGAAATATAATACTCTATGTTCTAGTTTACACAATTTACTTTTATTTTTAATTCGTTTAAAAAGAATGAGATATTTTATGTTTAATAGTAGTAATTGAATTTTAAAATGTCATATTATCCTCAATGATACAAATTATACTCACACAAGTATCTTGACTTATTTTAAATCATAAATTTTACAAGTCTTTTTTTCTTAAATTTTATATCAAATCAAACTATATCACATAAATTGAGATGAAAGAATATTATACTTTCTTAAAAATTATGGTCTAACATAAGTCATTTATAAAAAATAATCATAAATATATGTATGACTATAATTTTATAAATAATCTTATTAAATATAAAATATAAATTTTATTACATAAATTGAAATGGAGAAAGAAATAAATTCTTTCATTTTAAAAAATTAAGAAAAAAAATTGTAGTAATCTTTTTTCACCATAAAGTTTTGAACCAAATAAACGAGTATTGTCCAACCCCTGTTAAATCTTCGTTTTCTTATGAATAAAGAGGAAAGGAACGTAAAGTAGCATTCAAGCACACTTCCCGAGGCTAATGCATCAACACTGTACAAGATTCCCTCCTTTCTTCTTCTTCTTCTACCTATTTTCTCGTCATTTCGGTAATGGTCCCTTTGCTAAAAAAGTTGAACTGAATACTCTGTTTTCATTGAATGGTTTCCATTTCATTGTCCAATCGATTCAGGTTACCTTTTTATGGGCTTAAAGATTACTATTTTGTTCGCTTTTCACTCTCTCCTCTGTTTTAGAGCTTTTCTTTAGCTTCACTTGGGTTTCATTTCTTCGACTGAAGAGGTCTGATTTACGACTGTTTCTTTTTCTTTTTGCAGTTTTTTACATGGGTGTGAGCCCCTTTTTTCTATTTTATCTGTTTTGATGAAAAAAGGGTTTTGGGTTTGGTGTTAGGGTTTTAGTGTTTTTGGGGGGAAAATCAGTGTTAACGGTGGAAATGTTCAATTCAGGGAAGTGGGTGGTTTGATTTGATTGTTTTTTTTTTCTCTGTGTAAATGGGTGCGGCAAGCTCAAAATCTGAGAGGAGTGAAGCTCTGAGATTGTGTAAAGAAAGGAAAAGATTTATAAAACAAGCAGTTGATTCTAGGTATGCATTAGCAGCTGCTCATGTTTCGTATGTTGAATCTTTGAGAAATATAGGCATTGCTCTTAGGAGATATGCAGAGGCTGAAGTTTTGATAGAATCATCTCTATCAACTTCAGCTACTGAGCTTGATAAAACTCCGTCACATTCGTCGTATCCATCACCTTCACCATCTCACGTTGGTGGGGTTTCTGATTCTCCTGTTCTAAATGGAAGCCCCCTTTCACCTCCTATCGCTACTAGGTTGAGTTACATGAGGTCTGCTGGACCTACTGCTGTCACTGTTAAGGTGAGTCCACCTTCAACCAATATGTATGTAGATGATGTTGATTTCTCAACCCCATTACCCCCACCCCCACCTCCAGATTCAGGGTCTTGGGATTTTTTTGACCCTACAGATAATGAGAGCTTTAGGTTTGTTACACATAATGGTAGGCAACTGAACTTTGATGAACATGGTGAAAAAGATAATGAGGGTGACAATGGGATTCAAGAAGAGTTCTTGACACCTAAATCTGAACCTAGAAGTAATGGTCATGGTAAATTGGAATTTCATGATTCTAGTTCAGTTATGCCTAAGACGGCTGAGAATAATAGTCAGCAAGTAGCTGATGGTGAGGGTAATAATGTGAGCAGTGAGCCGAAAGCAAATGGTTCAGTTGGGACTATGATTGGGAAATCTGCCTTGCAAGTATCTGGTTCAAAGGGAGACAAGCCTTTAGTGGATGAAAGAGAGGATCCTTCAGAGTTCATAACTCATAGAGCCAAAGATTTTCTTTCTAGCATAAAGGACATTGAACATCGATTCTTTAGAGCATCTGAATCCGGAAAAGAGATTTCAAGAATGCTCGAAGCTAGCAAAATCAGAGTTGGGTTTTCTGAGGCTAAAGGTATAACTGTCTCTTAGAGACATTAAAAAAATCCTCTTTTATTGCTTACTTTGGTTTTTGCATCATTTTACCTACTGAAATTCACATGTTTTTTGTTATCTATGGTTAAGTGCTAATATATTGCTTCTTCAGGAAAATCTTCGGTGTCCGCCTATTTGTCTTCTATGGGCTCTGGTTGCTGCAGAAGAGTGGGTGAGAACATGTCTGGTGGTAAGTTCATTGAACAAGTTAATAAATCATGTCTTCATATAAAAGTTGTCAATTTGGTTATTTAATTAAACATTATATAAACAACCTCAAAAGAGGAAACATAAATCTAAATTCAGGCTTTAGATTGCAGAATTTGTGATTTTACTTAATTGTGTTACTCCACTGGTAGTAAACTTGGGGTTTATTCATGAAGGCTGTGTGTTAATGAGATAATCACATCAACATGTAATTTCTAGAGCTGTCAAGATTGGATATTTTAGGCTTTTCCCTTCAAAACAGTTGCTTTTACTATGAACAAAATAGTTAAATTATTATCAACATTTTGAGCTTACTTGAAGCAAAAGGTTGATCGTAAACTTTTGGAGCACTTTAAACCTTAATATTGATGAAGTGGGCGTTTAAGTCAGAATGTTGACAGATTTAGCAAAGAGGCCCGTTGAGAAACTTTGCAGCACTTGCATCCTCGACAATTGTTTTGAAAGTGGCTCTTTGGTCTTTCGTGGTCATTTTAATTCATATCTGAGTCGTTTTCCTACATAATTCTTGTCCTTCTCTTTCCTTCTTTGAGCTAGTTGGGGCTTTGGGTAGGTGGAGGAGTGTGAGCATTGTTGAGTATGGGCGAGAAAGCTGGTGGTGACTGCAAGTGGCTGTGGCAGATGGATGGGTTGATGCCTTGTTGATGGTGGTAAAGGCTATAGTAATTGGGTTGTAGTTTTGGTGCTAAGCGGTGTTGTATAGCGTATTGAAAAAAGAAAGGGATGCAGAAAATTCAATAGAAAGAAAAGAAAAAGAAAGGAAGCAAGAGAAATGTGTGACTTGCAGGATAAGAGAGGTTAGAAGAGAGAACAAAACGTTGAGTGAAAAAATACAGTGAAGGCTGTGGTGAGGGGATGCAAGAGTTGTGAGTGGATGGGGGAGCTTGGGGATACAGAGGTAGTTACCTTTGTTAAACTTTTGGTTTACTCTGAGAAGATCACTGAGGTGTCCTAAGTTATTGACCAAGGGTGTGGCCTAGTGATCAATGAAGTATGTTGAGACCATGATGTCTTAGATTAAATTCCAGTGGAGACAAAACATTAGGTTATTTCTTCCCGTTTGTCCAAGCCTTGGTGGGTAGAGCCGTAGAGGTACCCAGTACTTGTGCTGGCTAGAAGGTAACCTGTGAAATTAGTTAAGGTGCGCCCAAGTTGGGCCGAACACCATGATTATCCTAAAAAGAATTTATAGCTTGTGATGGTGTACAGAGTTTTAAGATGTTAATTTGATATGTGAACTCTAAGAACTCGTGAATGTTTTAAAAGATATTTATAGAACGGTTTCAAACAGTTATGGGCATCACAAATCGGAAAGACTTCATATAAATTTGAGTTTGAGACAGGGAGAGAGTATTTACTTCTTACGTCCATCCAAGGCGAGGCTGAAATGTCCACGATTCAAGAAATTCTAGTCCTAATGTGCTCCAACGAATATAGGGATTTATTATCTAAGAAAACACAACACAAATATAGGGATTTAAATCACAACTACCCATTAACGGAACTAAAAGCATAATTAACTATCAAACTTGTTTGGAGTAATGTTGGGCAAACTTGATTATGGAGTTTAACTTTAAAAATTAGTTATGGAGTAAGTTTTTTTTTTAATAACCATGGTGTCCGTGCCTGTTTTCGCGTACCTCGACTAATTCCACGGGATACTTCCAGCTCGCGCTAATAATAGGTATCAGGTAACTCTGTCCACCAAGGCTAGGACATATGGGAAGAAATCACCTAGTATTTATAAATATGTAATTCAAGTTCGGTTGTAGTTCATAAATTTGCTAGCACAGTAGCACTAAGAATTAGAACAGGTCTTTCACAAATCATTTGCTTTTTATATTTTAGTTGATCAAAGCATTTCTACTCTTTTTTCCTGTTCATTGCTGTTATAATACTCTAGTGCTATGCAGAAGCAGACCATGTAACAAAGGTGATTATCTGGAAGAGGACCACATCCTCAAGATCATCTTCATCAAGGAATCCTCTTAATAGTAAGGATGACAATGATGATAGTGGAAGTGATTTTGTTGAAGATTTTTGTATGATAGCTGGAAGCCACTCATCCACCCTTGACAGAGTATATGCATGGGAGAGGAAACTTTATGATGAAGTGAAGGTACTGACCTAGAAAGTTGAGTGTCGTGATTATTTTGAATTATTACATTGGTGTAGGATTAGCTCAGGGAGCTTGAAATTACAGCTCAAGTAATTCAAATATAAATAAGAGCTGAATCTTCAGATATTAATAAGCAGACTCCCAAGAAATGGTTGCTAAATATGGTTTATAGAGTAAAATACACCATTCTTTTTAAAAAAAATGGTTTAGAGTAAAATACTGCAGAATTTGAGAATTAAGGAAAATTTTAGTAGCCTTGATCATACTAGGATAATTTTAGTAGCTAAATGACACATTAAACAAAGAGTATACTGAGAAACATGTGGTGAAATGACCCTTTAATTGATAATTGTGATGTTCGGGCCAGCTTGTGTGCACTAAACTAACTAAATGTGTTCCTCTACCAGCACAAGTACTGGGTAGCTCTGTCCACCAATACTTGGACAATACTTGGACAGACGAGTAGAAATCACCTGGTGTTTTTATTTCTGCTGGAATTTGAACCTGAGACCTCATGTTTCTCAACCCACATCGTTGACCTGTAGGCCACAATTTGGGTGTTGTTCATCCTAAACTACACAATGTGTAGCCTATTGACTGCCCCTAGGGGTATTATGTAGGCATTAGCTGCATTGCTCTATAACCAAGAGATCTGGAAATACTAAGTTGATGAAATCTGTCGGACTTTTCCCCCTTAATTTCTCTGTCCTCTTGGTGGACCGCAGAACTTCATGTGGGCCTTCTGTATTACTCATTCACATTACCTTTTTTGACAAAATTCTATTCTGCTTAAGGTGTCTGAGCACGTTTCATTTATCCAGTCTCCTAACCTCAATCAGCATAATGATTAAATTATATTCATTATCATTGAGCTTCACTTTCATAGAAGTACATTACTTGTTATCCTCTTTGATGATGTCAAAATGTATCTTTCTGCTGGTGCAGTAGTTGCTATGGAATTGCTCTTTCATAAGAATCCCTATTTGTTTGATAAAGACAGAATCTGGTTGACAACAAGAACGTTTAGCAAGTTATATTTATACCCATAAAAAGGATGTTTAACAAGTTATGTTTATTAAGTATTTGGTTTTTAGGTCATGTTTTACTGCAGTACTCCAAACTACCAATCTGTGCTGTCAGTTTCAGTTGCTTTAGACTGGAAAATGCTTCTTTTAGAAGCTGTTCTGGATGATCAGGAGCTCCATTTACTCTAGTTCTCGCTAGTGTCAATAGATAACAGCCAATCGATGAATGTTTCTTTTCTGCAGAGTGAGTGTTCAGAAAATTTGTATATATGGAGATAACCATGTGGAAAACAAGACAGGAATTCGGAAATTTCTTTTAGTATAGATGCTAATATTGATAAGATACATTTTCATTTTGGTTTCTAGACCTTCCATAGCTTTATGTATTCCACACCTCATCACTGTTCTTGAATTGAAACTTGAGGAAATGAAGATGAACTATAGAGCCTTTCACAGGCATGTCATTATTGTGGTAATTTTAGAAGATAGTTTCTCTTTTTTTTGTGTGTATTTCAAAGCTCATTTGCTCATCATCCTCTTTAATTTGTAGACGATTGAGTCAATCAGGAGAGATTATGATAGGAAGTGTAACCAACTTAGGCATCAATTTGCCAAAGATGTTAGCGCCCAAATAATTGACAAAACACGGTCAGTGGTGAAGGATCTCCATTCACGCATCAAGGTGGCTCTATATTCAGTTGACTCAATATCAAAGCGGATAGAAAAAATGAGGGATGACGAGTTGTTGCCTCAAATTTTGGAACTTATCCAAGGGTAAGGATAACAATTCTTTTACTCTTCCTGCTATTGAGCACATTTAATTTGAGGAACTATGCTATTTAAACCTCATTTTTAGGGTCATCTGTCCATGCACATGCCTTGTATGTTTGCTATTATATTTTCTGTTAGATTTGTAATATCTGGGCTCCATGCAGATTGATCAGAATGTGGAGAGCGATGCTTGAATGCCATCATGCTCAGTATATAACCATTTCTCTAGCATACCATGCCAAAGCTTCGGCTTCTAGTCCCCAGGGTGAAACTCAAAAGCTGATTATGAGTCAGCTGCAGGATGAAGTAGAGTGCTTTGGCTTGAGTTTCGCCAACTGGATTAACAGCCATACTTCATATGTGGAAGCTCTTAACAGCTGGCTTCAAAACTGCATCCTGCAACCACGTGAGCGAACCAAAGGCAGAAGAGCATTTTCCCCTAGACGAGTTCTGGCCCCACCAATATTTGTGCTTTGTCGCGACTGGTCCACTGGGATTAAATCTCTGCCTTCTGAAGAGCTTAGGGATGCCATCAAGGACTTCTTGTATGACCTGCGGCATTCAGTTGGACACCACTCCGAGGAACTACAAAAGAAAGAAACTACTCCTGAACCAGGGAATGAGGAATTGGAAGCAAAAGATGAAGAGAAGAATGATGAGAAGTCATCAAATTTGAATTGCATTCACTCGAGTCTAACAAGGGTTCTGGACCGTCTGACCAAGTTCTCAGAGGCTTCTTTAAAGATGTGTGAAGAGATCAGGCAGAAATGTGATACAGCTCGAAATGCATATCTGAACTATCGACCAGCACCAAGATCCTTTAGTATATGATTGCATTATGAAAATATGTTATTGTAAATCAAAAGTGGCTTTAAAGATTATGCCTTCTCTTTTTGGTGGAAAATAGGTTACTAATTTAACTGAAAAAGTACTCTTCAGTCGGTTTAATGATTAAATATCCATTTTACTTGCGAGTTGCATCATGCATGAGCTTTCAAAACTACGTAGTGAAGGCAGCAACATTTCATCTTTTGTTAACTCTCTTTCTCACTGTTGTCTCAGTATTATGTTGTGACATATTTCTTATCAAAGTAAACATTATTGCTCTTATCAAGGTCAAAGTTACTAGCAACACAGCAGCTGCTGCATCATGTGGAGATAAATTTGTAGCAACTAGGGATGCTGCAGCAGTTCCAAATTCAGAAAAATAAGATAGGTGTGGGACTTGCTGTACTTGAGCCGACCGAGTCTCTTTACACCCATAAGATAAGGGTAAGATCTGCTCACATTTTACTCTTTTTGGACTCCAATTATGAAATTATACGCCTAAAGTAGGTGTGGGCTGTGAACCATTCCAACTGGTCCTGCAGTGGAAAATATAATAAGCTCAAATGGTCAATGCTAAAATAAATGCAGAGCACTTTCTGCTGTTTTGGGGGCTGACATATCTGTCCAGAAAAGAATTTAAGAAGCTTATAAATGTCTTATGTTTCGCCCAACAACCCTCCATCTCAAATTATCTGGTCTATTTCTATTTTCGGTGTAGTAATTAAAAAGAATTTTAACTATTTATTCTTATTTGTATCTTACGATATAGTCTTTCTTCACTAAATATTTATTCTATTTATATGCCTTCATCCCTTAATTGAAGTGTTTTCCTCCATTCCAAATTATTTTCAGTATTTCTATTTTACACCTCCCTTAAAAAACACTAATTAAGAAAATTTCTAACTATCTTATTTTTATTTCACGACATAATCTTTCTTACATGAATATTTAAGAAAGATTCAGAGCCCGTTTGGATTGACTTAAAAAAAGTAGTTTTTAAATAAAAAATAAAAAGTCAAACTGAAATGACTTTTAAGTCAAAAAAATAAAAAATAAGGGGAGACCTACTTTTGGTTTCTGACTTATTTAAAGTTATTTTTTACCTTGTCAAACGCTTCGTAACTTATTTTAAGTCATTTTTGACTTATTTTAAGTTATTTTTTATATTTGTCAAATACTTTCAGAAATCAAAAACTGACTTAAAAATAGATTTGACCAACTTTTAAACCAATCCAAACGGGCTCTTAGAAATGAAATAACTATATTTATAACTATATTACTACTAAGGGTAAAAATGAAGAAATAACAATTAATTTTATTTTATATTTCTAAAATAACAAATAATTAGAAATAACTATATTTAGAAACCACCATAAATAATGCAAATGCTTGATGTAATAGCACCCCTTCAGATCTGATTTCATATATAATTGTTAAGACAAATACATCAATTTCACCTATTAGAACTTGTTGACAAGAAGTGAATACAACAAGAATTCCTCAAGCTTGCTTTACCAAAGATAAAAGTGATACAGGAAGCTTGACATCAGGATAAATAATGGGATACAAAGTATACTTATAAGGGCCATGGGGAACTTCTTTAACTATGAAAATCAGAGAAAACATATAACTTTGCCCACTTCTGTTAGAAACTAGAACCCAGCATTCTGAGTATACTGTGTATAAGCTTCTGATGGAGTCTGCACACCAATTGGAGCACGCGTAACATAATCTGGAAGATCAAAGGCATCAACAAGCTCCCTTGCGATATTCTTAACTTGGAAGCATAGATAATCTGCTAGCTTGTGAATTGCCTGTGAAATTAAAAGTGGATGGTCAGGTATAGAAGAGAGTCAACCTGGCTAGAGAGTGATAACTAAACGAAGATTTATAACTTGCTCATTTAACTTCTAAGATAACCATACTTGCCAAGAGTCATTTACTTTATATGGTTATCTAGATTCTTTATGAGAACAAAACTACTAAACGTCATAGTATCTACGATGAAAGGGGTCATCAAGATAGAATAATCCTTAAGAACCACATCAACTGCAAAGCTGCAATTAGATTCTGATGTCGCGTACTATACGCTTGAATGGTTTAATTTGCATTTAGTGTTAAATTCAAGATATAAAGATGAAGTACAGTGACTAAATATCCAGCTAATTTTCTCTAGATTCATACCTTAGCTTTGTTAGGGGCCACGTAGTCCACATTGCGGTAAGTTCCTATGTCATTCCAGATTCTATCCAAGGCATATAGATCGCACACGAGTTTTAGGGCAGCACGAGAGTTTTCATCAGGACAACTGCAAATAAAAGAGAGAATTAGATAAATACTAGTTGAAGGAAAGAACAAGTTTCTCAAACTGTGATTAGGAAAGTACTTTTTAACTGCTTCAATGAACTTTTCAAGAATGAACGATTCAATATGAGACTCTGCAAGTGTCAACAGGTGGTTTAAACATCTATTCCAAGCACCAAATCCTCCAAGAGTCTTGGAGTGCTTCTGAAGCCGGATAGCTACACTTTGAAGCAACCTTGACGTACGATACTGGAAAAGGAGCAGTTACAACATTAGTTAGATTTACAATGCTGTTGTATGCCAATATGTACTGTCGTCAGATTGACCACAAAATACTCACCCTAAAAGCATCCAACTGGAAGTTAGGATTGCGTAAGTGATCTTCACTTTCCCATCTAGCAGTTACCGGGTTAGGCTGAGCAAGGTAAGAATTCATGGATTGTCTTAGGTAGTTCCATGTGACAGTGAGCGTCCCACCTTGGAATTTCTCCCTGTACTGCTTCAACAGAAGACCGGCTACCTGGATCATAAGAACAGTCGTTATACCCTGTCCCTTTATCATATTTTGCTTAAAATAATTAAGAAACAGAACAGTTCTTTTTGTATGCAAGAGAAATGGACTTGAAATCTCAAATCTCAACCTGCTGCAGAAGAACAGTATTGTCTCCCTCAAATGTCTGAAATATGTCATGATCATTCCTCAAACTTCCAAACCTATTGACAGCGGCATAACCATGGCCACCGCAAGCTTCTCTACATGTGCTCAATGACTTTGCTGTGTAAGAAGTGATATAGGCCTTAAGCCCTGCAGAAAGTGCATGTACGTCCCCTATCAGTTCCTCATCATGAGACTTCTTCATTTCAGAATATTTTTCCACCAGATGAAGTGTGGCAAAATGGAATGCGTAGGTTGAAGCCAACATCGGCATAAGCTTGTGCTGCTGAGATTGGTAGTCAAGTATACTAACTTCTGGTTGTTTAGGAGGACCGAATTGCTGGCGCAGAAGAGAATATCTTGTTGCAATAACAACAGCAATCTTGAGAACACCCACAGATGAATACGCAAGGCCAACTCTACCACCAACAAGTTCTCCAAGTGTGGCAGCAAATCTTTTGCTAATTGTAGGCAAGCTGCTGGTGTATCTCCCATCCCGTGAAACATCTCCAAATCGATTAAGAAGGTTATCTCGTGGAATTCTTACTGAACGGAATCTCAACGCACCATTATCTACTCCATTCAAGCCAACTTTATGGCCGCAATCATGTATTTCAACCCCTGGCAGTGTTTTGTGGGTTTTCATATCCCTTATCGGAACAATAAATGCATGAACACCCATGTCAGTAACACCTTTTGTATCATGAGTTGGTAACATCAGTCTTGCAAAAACTGTTGCAAACTTCCCATGAACAGCAGCATTACCAATCCACCATTTAATAGCCCCATCATTTGGCGTGTCAATTATGAATTCATCTGTGAGTGGATCAAAGGTTGCAACTGTCTGAAGACCTTGGACATTTGAACCTGGTGAGCAAAAGGATCAAACTAGATTAGACTGAATCCAAGTGTCCTAATTATCAAAATAACAGCACTATATGGTAATGGTTTTGATTCAATTAAGTGGCATTCTTATGGATGTTAATTGATATATACTTCATCAACTGCCTGGGCTATACTAACCACATTCTGCAATTTCAGATATCCCAGTTATTTTCCGTAATATTTCCTTTAGAAAAAGAGGACGAAAAAATGATCTGAATGTTTCTTTGGAGCATAATGCTGTAAATAAGTCAAGGATACAAACACGTACAGAACAACCTAATCTTGCAAATTCCTACCAACGTTTGTTATATGCATTGAGCCAATGTGTAAAGTATTTATCACTACTTTAGCTACGTTTGTTATACGCAAACATCATCTCCCTTAACTCAATTGCTAAAACAACTGTATGTGTAGTGCACGCGACCAAAGAACATATCAACATCATAGACATTGACCAGGGAGTACAAAATGGAAGTTGATAGTGAAACGATAACAATAAAAGTAGTAGTCCAAAACATTTTACCATGATGAAGCTCCGTCATTGCAAAGCATCCCGGGTAGTCCACATTGTCTATACCGTCAAAGTATTTGTCTCTGTGCTTTTTAGTTCCCAAGTTGATAACAGAACCTCCCCATAGACTGTATTGAAAGTCCAATCCGTTAAGAATTCGTTATTACCTCTATTAATGAGAAACTCAAAACATAAGATACCATCATAGTTGCTATAGCAATCGAGATTCAGGAAAAGATGCAACTAGAACAGAAAATACACCATGTTGACATCATTTGATAGAATCATACAGTAACAAAGGGAGGATTAGAAAAGAAGACCCTATGGTATGTAAGTTTTACTAGGGTACTCTTGATCACCAACAACCTTAAGGTTTGGAAATGATGCATTCTGAGAAGCATCAAATTCTAGCTTTCGCATACTTGCATAGATGATAAGTTGGCAATTAGGAGCAACATGGCCATAAGTTCTACTAGGAACTTAAATCATTTGTACATAATATCAATAAAGAACGAAACTCTATAGTTAGTCTGATCCGGATTAGATCTGAGATATGGTATACTAAAGTGGAGCGGCAACATTGTCTATGCCTTATACTGAAGATGTTTCCTCAATAAACATCAAATAGCAAATCAAGGCCTTGAATAGAATCCTATGAAATATCTTCTTTGAGAATATACGAATCCAATTGGTCCATACAATGTTATTCAAAAGGAAGCTTTTCTATCTTGTTTCTATGCATGCTCTTGAACTCAAATAAAGCTATAGAACCCAAAAAGGATCTACAGAAACTTCATCAAATGCCTTCTGCAAGAAAGAAACATTTTGCATATTGGCATATTTCTTACTGGTATATACTTATACCTCAATTCTCCGATCTTTCTGGTAAATAATCAGCACAAAGAAAAATCCAATAAATGATTTTTCACATAGCATCAAACTGTTTCATACCAACTACACCTAAGTGGCTAAATTCCACAGACCTCTAACTCCTCCCGAAAAAGAGAAACTATAAAAACAAAAACAAACAAAAAAAAACAGAGCCTAGCTAAAACCCAAAATCAGCGTTATGAATACGTATTATTATTTCAAATTACATACATAAATACCAGTGCTCCTCTAAAATCAAATTACAGATATAACTGTTACTCCGGGCCTCAACAATGAAAACAACAACAACAACATACCCACCAGTGTGATTCCACAAGACAAATGTTTTCACAAACAAATTTGACCTCAATAGTGAAAATATGTCAAAATTAAAGTCATGGCGGTGAGAAGAATTTATTTTTTTACCTGTACTGAACACCCATTTTGATGCCAAGTGACATGTCAACGCTTCCCACAGCTTCAGCAATCGCAAAATACTTAGCCGGATCGTCAACCACATACCTAAATGGCCTAATTCCACCTTCCCTTACCAAACCCACAAGCTGTTTCATGCACAATTCCCTATGTTCATCTTTCGATATCTCAATCGGTGTTTGAAGTTCCGGTCTTGAATTAAAGTAAGCAAATACTTCTTCCTGTATATCCCTATGCTTCCCTCTCATGTACTCCGACAGCGTCTCCGTGCTCACGTTAATCGCCTTCATCTTCCCCGCGCATCTTAGCAGCTCCAATTCCTGAACCGGGTTGTCCTGAACCGGGTTCAAATGCAACGTCAGCAGATTGATTCGCCGGTTCACTAGTTCCGCCGTTTCTTCACTGTTTCGAGGACCCTTTGAGCTGATCTTTTGAAGCTCCATGGAATCTTGAAACAAAAACGATAAATCAGTAAATGTATAGATACAGAGTTGTGTATGTATAGGTAGAGAGAGAAAGAAGACGTGTTATGGTTATGGAGGTTGGAAAATGGAAATGTTGAGAGGAGGATAGGAGAAGAATTGAAATAGTTTATACGGAACGTTAGTGTGACGTGGAGTCACGAAGGGCAGCCACGTGGAGTTATGTCATTGGAGGAACAGTGAGGTAAGTTGACATATTTGGCGCGCCTATCGATGTAGATCAAGATAGGGATGGGTAAATCATGAATGGGAGATTTGGATGAGATTGGTTGTCAATCAAGACTAATATTTTTTGGCCATTTTCTTGGTAGATTTGTTTTATTTTTTAATTTAAAAGGAGAAACTCTTTGTTTTTCTTTATTGGGTTTGAATATTTATCCAATATTAGTTTAATAGCTTAGCTTACTTGTAGGTAAAGGACTTTTTGTTTTGACTTTAAATAATATGTAAGTTCCGCGATACGCTAAATCACTTGATGATTCGTTGAATTGATAGGTGCTATTGTTAAATTATTCACTTTGGATATGTTTCAATAAAACAATCATAACTTCATATTTTGAATTTGAATTAACGAACAGTTGGTGGTGTTGGGAAGAAAACTCATAGACCTTTAATTGATAGATGAGTTACATAACTCTTTATATTCCATGAGATATGGTCGTTTGAAGTTTATCCTTTCATCATTTCATGATAAAACTTAATTGATAGAAAAACTTTGAACTCGACTTAATGTTAGATATTCCTTGTGACTCTAATTCAGTAATTGATCTTAACACATATGTATAAATTAGAAATCATCAAAATCGGATTTATACGCATATGGAAAATGATTTGGACCTTTGCTAAGAGTTATGGATGTTACAGCAAGCATCTAGGACACTAGGTAGGATTGTTGACAGTAAATTTACATTTATATATAGTAGTTTCTAACAAAATTTAATAATATATTTTTAATTTGTCGGAAATCTTACGAAAAATATTTTTTTTAAAGATTTAATCCAAAGAAAACTCGGCAATAAAATTTAAAAGGAAGCATAATTTCTTTTGGCATGTTCTCGCTTATATTTTTCAATAGGAAAAGACTTCTATATTTATAGATCAAAAAAATAACTTCACCTTCTAATGCGTTAAGACTCCAATGGATTATAATCCAAAAATGGTAAAGAATTGATGACTCATTATCATCATGAAGAATAAAGTCTATGTCATAATTGTAATAGAGCCATTAATAATTTATTTGGAGTAATAACTAATTAAGGCTATTTAAGGAATAAATAATTTAGGACATAAAATGATATTTTCTTTCAAATAAATTAAGAGATATAATAATTATTTTTGAGATATATATATATATAATAATATTTTTTTCAACATAATTATCTTTTTCAGTGTGCATTATATCTCCACTGACAATAGAAAATTTGTTAATGTAATTTTGGACGATCATGTCCTTGAGGCAAGCGTGAAAATAACATGAGTTGGCATCCCTAATTTCTAAATAAAATCCTTTCGTTTTTAAGCAAAAAAAAAAAAATGTAATTTGCGTTCATATGTTATCCACTATTTGATCAATTTGATGTTACACTAAAATTATTTATTATTTCTTGCTTTGTATATTTGATGATCTTTTATTAATTTGTATATTACTTCATACTCCATCTGTTCAATAATATTTGTCCACTATTGACTTTGCATACTTGTTAAAAAACTATAAATAAAAGGATAATTTTACTATATCACATTTTGAATATAATAAATACAATGTCTTGAAAGAATGTAATAGGAAAATGACTATAATTAATAATAAGAGTAAATTAGGAACTTAGTGTGAAATTATCCATTAATTTCATAAAGTAGGCAAGTATTGTTAAACATCCCAAAATAGTATAGTGGACAATTATTGTTGGATGGATGGGTATTTATTATCTATTATATCAGGTAATTTTACAATATTATATCAAATCATAATTATAATAGACGATTGACCCCATTTTTTGAGATTATAAATTAAATATTGATTTATAAATGTCTTTTAAATGATATAATATGATAAAAAAAATATTAAGAATTTATATTAATTAAACTCTCAATTAAGTAATTTAAAACATATATGAATTGTTTCTTTTACATATGAGGTTACAAATTTGAATTGAGTGATCCTTTTGGTGATCAAATTTTAATTTTATTTTGTTCTAAAAAATAGTAAATTAAAATTATTTATTTACTAATGAGGTGTTTTTTTTATACAATTCATATTACTAAAAGAAGTCATAAAATTAAAAATTAAAATTAAAATTCATGGGTGGATTTCTAATACTAAGGAGGCTCCATAAGGTGTTTTTATACGATTCATATTGTTGCATATCGTGTTTCTGCACACTTACACTAACAACATTATTGTTGAGTTTCCTTAATCATTTACACAGATTGTAAAGGGTTATTTACCATTCAATTTAATATTTTTTATTGTATAAAAGACTGGTAAACTTAATTTTATTTTAATAAATAAAAAATTGACTTAATCAACAAAGAATTTCAAGATAATGTATTGTAGCTAATCAAAAATAATTTTTCAGTACATTAGTGCAACAATTCACCTTAAAGAGGTCTCCCACTGTATTTATATTATTCATTAGATGCTTGTTATAATCATTTATCATGTTCATATGTATTAACTATGACCAAATACATTGTATATATCGTGCTATATATATTAACTAGAAAACTTGTCCGCGCTTCGCGCGGTATAACAATAATTTAAAATGAATTTTTTATAAATTAAATAGAAATAAAGAGATAAATTTCATTTTGGTTATAGTTAAGACTTGTTTTTCCTCTTAAATAATTATTTATTTTTCTTTTAATTTTAACATTTATCTGCTATAGTTACATATACTTACCTATCGTTAATATACTGAACATTATCTTTTCCCTTATCTTCTTCAATAGTTTTTTAATACAATAAATAAATGGAAGAAAATATTAAAAAAAAATAAGAAAGAAATAAATAAAAATACTGACCGTAAAAAGGTATCACATTCGATTTTTGATTCTTTAGCTGATTTTTTCTTATTAATAATGGATATTAGATTCTTTAAAATAATTAAATGAAAATAATAGGGAAAGATGTCAATAGAAAATACGAACAAAAGTTATGAATAGTTGTTAGAGAAAAGTATCATATCGACTTGCATATGCTTTATTTTATGTGTATATACGATATAGATAATAAAAAAAATATAAGAAAATAAAAATAATTGATGGAACATCTATTAATAATATTGAGTTATCTATTATGTTGAATAAATATAAAATTGAATACTTTCACTTTCATGGATAATGCATTTTTTTCGTTCTTTTTTTCCAAACAAAAGGTATTATATACATTTATAAGCTCATGATAACATATATATATATGATGAATTAACCAACTTCTAACTACCATTGATATAAAAGAAGTTACTAATTTACTTGAATGATATCTTTATTAAGAAAAAATAAAAAAAATACCATTACTTAGTGATTGTTTGACTCTTGCAATGATGTCTTTATTAAGAAAAATTTAAAAATTATAGTTACTTGGTGAATAGTTTGACTCTTGCACTACTCATAACAATTATTTCAAATGCTTTATACATATATAATAATGCATGTTATTAATTTTATGAACAAATATAAATGACTTATTTTTAATAGTAGACTTCTTTCCTTTTAATTTCTTGTTAAGAAATTAATTTTTGCCAATATTTTTGAGTCATAAACTTCAAAATAGTTTTCAAAGTTGCACCAATATCAATCATTAATCATATTATTGAACAAAGTTAATCTAAGAAAATTATATATCATAAAAGAAATTGAAATAAAATAGGAGCATAATTTATTTTTATGAATTTAAAATTAAGTGCCCAAAATCACCTTAGAAGAAATTTATTGTATGTACCAAGCTTCTCAATATAGATGACATAGCATGAATCATTAAAATTTAGCAAATATTGAGCAAAAAATAGTAATGAAGCAAAAATATAAAAATTTCAACCAATAAGATAAGAAATTTTTTACAGAGAATAGAACACATATAGTAAGTGTAATTAAGATAAATTGCTACTACTCCAAAAAATAAATTGAAATACATTCAAAATTATGTTGAAGCATTTCCTAAGAACAACTAAAACTAAAATAAATTCATGTATGCAAGTTTGGTAGTGAAAGGTATATATATAGATATATATATATATATATATATATATATATATATATATATATATGGGATAATTTTTGTCTTTTAATCTCCCCATCTTTTAATGCATTACTACTCCACATTAATAAAATTAACTAAAAAATATAAAATTAAAGGTGGATGAATCATATAAAATCTCTAATTAAGAAGGTAGTTATAGTGGGGGGTGAAAAGTTGATTGAATGGAATAAATATTTTTTTAATTATAAACAATAAAATAAATAAATTTATCTCCCATCTTTTAACATGTTATTACTCCACATCAATAAAATTTAATTAAGAATTATAAAAATTTAAGGTGGAAGAATAAATGAATATATATTATAAACTCTAATAAAGAAGACAATTATAGTGGGAGGTACATATACCTTAAAAAAAAATCTATTAAAATGATTTTAAGATGTAATAAATTTGTACATTAAATAATTGAAAGTTATGAATATGAAAAGTTTGAAAGTTATGATTTTATTTATTAAGGAACTATGAGTTAAGGGGATGCTTTTACAAAATAAAATAATTGAAGAAAAAGAAAAGTCAAAAAAAGGAGATAAAATATAAATAAGAATGGAGATCATAGAGAGGTGCCACATCACCTTGTCTATGTTTCTCATATATATAATATATATATATGATTTATTGTAGTTTGGTAGTTTGATATACATAATTAATACTCATATGTTTAAACTAATAGATTATTGTGTATATAACAAATTTTGCTCATCTCCCTCACTTCTTGTTCACCACTCTTCTATATATATGGTATCCCATATACATGCGAATCACACTAGATGTATACAAATACATGTATCTAGTGTGATTTACATATATTTGGAATACATAACGAATCTCGCTCACTTCCCTTCATATTTTAGTGTATCTGGTATCAAAAATACATGTTTCTAAATGTATCTTCCTCAATATATGATAGAAAACTCTTAATTAATGATAAGATACATAATATTTTTAAAATATAGACAATAATACAATATATGATAATGAAGTATGTCTAATTATGTAGTTTCTCTATAAATATTTAATGCCAACACTACAAAGTAAGGCTATTTTATGCCAATTAAGTCTATAATATAAGGATAAACTACCTATTAGATATACATTACTATCACATATACTAATCTTTCTTTACTATCAAACAATTTCATATATTACTACTTTTAATATTTTATACCATATATTATTAAAGATACAATTAGATACCCACATCCCTTAAAATTAAAATTAAAATTAATTAGTTATCTTTTCATTTAAATTCCACAATTAACATTTTAATAACAATCAAATATTTTTCTCCCTTATCAACTTCCCTCAATCTCCAACCTTATCAGTATTTCTCCCTCCACTAATTAACGAATAGTCAACCATTTTACTCCAAAGAATCAAGTATAGTTCATATATTTTATTGCAAAGAGGATGGCTTTAATGGAACTTTATGCTATGTTCTAGTTGTTTATTTGTATTTTTTTTCTTGCCAAATTACAGTCATGGTTTCTCTCTAACAGTTCCCTGTTGATTCAAATTTCATCCCCGACACTTGAGGGCCTTCTTCAAATCTTCATTAGTCGGAGGGACGAAAAAGCTGAAGTTTCGATGGATCTGACGGAGGTCCGTCGGATTTAAGCACAATGAGCAACATATGATACGACAAATACTCTACCATTGTATGCACAACGAGCAACATATGAACATATACTCTACATCTATGAGAAAAAAAGTCAGATGCTAAAAAAAGAAGGAAGATTTTTTAATTTTTCTACCTTTTTGGAATTAATGATACGACAGATACTCTACCATTGTGATTTGTTCCTAAATTCATGCATTTCGGTTACTTTCCATATATAGATACACATAATTAGATGTATATGCTTACTATGCATTCGAGATACATGTTTTTGAAAATAGCGTATGAAATTGATACTTGATACATTAAACTAATACTAGATACATAAAATTAATACAATATACAAATAACAAATACACAAAATTAGTAGTAGATAATTCTATTAATGAATTTATTATTTCAAAGAATAATAAAATGAAATTAGTTAAACATAGATACACTCATTTGATTTCCGCCTTATATTAAGAGATTTGATTAATTTAAATTTCTAGAATTAATTGTACATGTATTATAAAAATCCTCAATTACTCCTCTAAATAAAGAAATCAGTTACAACCTATTAATTTGAATAAATAAAATATGTATCTCGATTTAAAAATTTGGCAAATACATGTATCTCGTGGATTTAGACTATTGTATCAAAAACACGAAATATGATAAATGAAATAATTTTTAAAACTATTGAGAATCTTAGCAATTAAGACCTAAAATAGTGAGATTTACGTAGTTTGCCCGTAATATAATACATGTTGCCAAACTCTCAAGTCTCAACAAATAGTGGTAAGTTAGGTCCATTTTATGCTATGTATTCAGCCATATGGCAATATGATTCAATTGAATTTCCAGCCCATCTAATGTGGGCTATATACTATAATAATGGCCCAATCATTTTCCCTCCAAGTAAGAAAGTCGCGCCCATAGTTAATAGGTTTTGAACAAACAAGGCGGGCCAAAAACTTAAGACCCTTAATTTTACCAAAATTCAATTTCCCGCCCCACAAATTTGCTGAAACTTAATTTTTACTTCCACCATTTTCATTTCTGTGTAGCAAATCCACTGTAACCAAAGAGAAAAAGAACCCACCTTTATCAATGAAGATGCTTTAACATAATTCAAGATTCAATTTTTTTATTTCAACCCTGTACATTGGGTTGTATCAATCTTTCTGGATTTTGTGTTAAATCCCTTTCTCAAGGTTAGTATCCAAGAACCTGATTGATGATTGGTACATTATAATTTCAATTAAAGTTTGTTAATTTTGTTGTTCTTCTGAGTTTTGTTATTTGCCCAAAATTTCTCTAGGGTTTTAATGTTTTAATTTGTACAGTAGTTGCTGCTTCTGTGATTAGTATTGATTAGATGTGTTGAGGTTATCAAGTTTTCATTTTTATTGTTGGTCTGTATCAAATATATGATTTTTTCATCAACTGTAGTAGATTTGAGAATTGGGTCATTGAAATTTATGTGTTTTAGGGCTAAAGATTGTTTTTTGGTTGGTAGGGTTCATGTTGGATTAGTGATTTCAGGATGGATGAAGATAATGCTGTTGAAAGGTGTCATAAAAGTCGTCCTGTTTTGGGGAATATAACAAATCAGCTTGGAAACAAGAGACCATTTTCTTCACTTTTGGGCAATTCAAGTCTAAAGTGTGTAGATAAGGGAAATGAAAATCTAGGGGGT
This sequence comes from Solanum pinnatisectum, assembly GCA_035578085.1. Taxonomy (NCBI): domain Eukaryota; kingdom Viridiplantae; phylum Streptophyta; class Magnoliopsida; order Solanales; family Solanaceae; genus Solanum; species Solanum pinnatisectum. Next base: position 40,390,994 of record CM069079.1, on the reverse strand, counting down.
AAATTTGTTTTGGTAGATGACGGAGATAATGCAAAACGTGTTTGTGTTGGTCCTCGGCCTTGTAGCAAGTTTAAGTCATCAAAGGTAGATGTTGTATCAGGGATTTCAAATATACCAAATGACAATCAGGATCCCAGTTTGTTGTATCAGGATTCAGCTATTGCTATCTGCCAAAGTACAATTGGAGATAATGAGATCAATGATGCTTGTGGGAGTGCTATTGAAATTGTCAATGATAGGGAAATAATTCCAAAGAAAAATTCTGAAGTTATAAATGATATGGATGGTTTGGTAACTGGGGTGCCAGTACCAGCATTATCCGGAACTGATGACCATGATGCTGTTCGGAGTTGTGAAATTAACGAGGATAGTGAGGGCACTGAAAGTGACGATATGTTTCCGAATGGCCCTGATGAACAAGGTCTTGATAATCTGGTTATGAGTCAGTCTGGGTCAGTAGACTTGGCAAGATTGCCAGATTCACAGGAGTCAAGAGTTAAACTTGAGACATGTACAGGAACACAAACTTGTGAGGATAATTCAGGTTTAAGTGCTACCATTGAGTCAATTAAAGCTTGCTCTTGTACCTTTTGCACCAAAGGTAAAAATATCTCGCAGACCATTGTATTGATTAATGTTCTTCTGAGCTTATAACCTATCTTGTTTCAGTTCATATTAATGGAGTATTAATTTAGTTGTCTTTGTTCTGTGATAATCAGCTGCTTATATATGGTTAGACCTACATTACCAGGATACCAAGGGTCGGATAAGTGGTGAGTCAGCTTAAAAATATTATAGTTAATGAAACTTAAGATCCTTGTTTTTTTTTCTCCTTGGGTTTTCACTCAACTGCTGTTTTCAAACACCTAGCCATAAAGAAGAGTCAGAGAGAAGCAAGTCTTTTAGTTGAAAGAAGTGGCAAGGGTAAAGAGCTTCAGAAGGAGGGTCCAGAAAAGAATACTGAAGCTGCAAATCTTGAGTCAAGTTTAATGAGTCACTGGAAGTCACTCTTTCAACACATGGAGCACATTTTTCAACGGGAAGCTGACCAGCTAGTAAGTTTGCTAACTATCCTGTTCAGTTTCTGTGTTGGTGTAGATACTCAATTCAACTTTTACATATACTAACTGAGAGTTGTGAAGCTGTCAAGCTGATGGATGTTCTCTGTTGACCATCAAGCTGAAAGTTTTTCTTTATCAAAGTTAACTCCCATTGTTAGAGCTTTTGGTGTGGTGCATTGTATTTTTATACTAGTTGGATCATTCACGTCGAGGACACTTACTTGTTCCATCAGTATGCCTTTTGATGGGAACATGGTTCACAGATTATAAGATTGTCATCTTAGTAATCTTCAAACATTTGCCAAATTTTGAAGATTTTTGTTTTCATTCTAAAAAAGTAATCTTCAAACTTTGACAAATGGGCTGAGAAAATGTTTTGCCTTTTGATTGGAACATGGTTCATAGATTAGAAGATTGTTATCTTATAGTAATCTTCAAACATTTGCCTAAGTTTGGAGATTTTTTTTGTTCATTCTCAAAAAGTAATCTTCAAACTTTGACAAATGTGCAGAGCTAATGTTTTATCTAAGTTCAATCTTCAATCTGAAAATCATGTTGTCTTGTTACTACTCCCTCCATATCATATTAATTGAATTGTTAATACATTTTTCATTTTTCAAATTAACTTAATTGTTCAATTTTCATGACTACTTTTTAGAATGTTTTTCCAATTTTACCCTTCATTAGTTAGTATTGGAATTAGTTATTAATTAATATTTAGTGATTTTAATCATAATTTTGATAATAATTAATAAGGGTAAAAATGGAAAGTTAAGCCTAATTTATGTCTTAATCTTCTGGTGTGAAACACCTCAACAATTCAATTAATATGAAATGGAGGGAGTAATAGACAGGACGCAGTGGCTCTTTACCTCTTTACTGAATAATAGAATACTCCCAATCTGTCAATTGCCCAGGAAGGAATTGGGGAATTGACACTACTTGCAAGTTGCAACCATATGAATTGGCCATGTTGTAATTCATAGCAGTCTCTTTGTTAATTTACTGTCCTGGTGGAGTTTGTCAGGACCAATAGCCAGAGATTACTTGTTAGAACATCAATAAGCATATCAGTGTTTGGTGAAATTACGTTCTTTCCATTTCTCTGAAAGCTTTGTTCTGTCAATAAATAGTGAATTAGAGATGTAGTTGCACTTGTGAACTGCACGACTAGAGAGAAATATTAGAAAGTCCATTCAATTAATGTTCTGTTACTTATTTGCTTTTAGTCACCACCCTGATTTATGCTTCTTAGATACATAGATATAATGAATTCAATGAAAGAAGAAAATAATTTGAAAAAAATGAGGTAAGTTATATAAATATCACATTTATAATACATGAGTATCACTTCACCATTGAATGTTTGATTCACCATTCTGTTTCTTATTTTCTGTTCTTTTGCTATTTGGCTCCATCATTTGTATATATTCATAGCCCTAAACAATTTGGTCTTGCCCTCAAAGGAAACATACATGCTTAAGACATGTCAATATGCCATGTTTTGGCAGTGAAGTAATAAAAACCTTGTCTAATTCCTGATTTTTAATTTCTTTGAACCATCGTTAATGCAAATATCAGTTGATGGAAGCTACTCCATGTTAAACTAGAGTAGTTGGTCATGATCTTGCCTTATTGACCTTGCTCTTCAGGCAAGCACTTTATCTGTAAATGATGCTTAGTTGCATCATGTTTACTTTCTGCATAAACACTTTCCCACTCATACAAACCCAATTCTCTCTCCACCCCCACTCCCAGCTCAATTAAACAGCGCTAGTATGAACCTGATGATGTATTTATTTTTCTGTTACAGGAAGGTAGTTTAGTTACTCTGACTGACCTCAAAGACAGATGCAAGACAGAACTGGATTCATCCAATGGGACCTCAGGGAACTGCTAGTTGGTTCCAAATCTTCTGTTTGAGGTTCATTTTCTAGAAGTGTTTTGGTTGCTCATGTTTTAACATGATCTATTGTACTGTGAAATCTTGTATAACTGTTGATGTAAAATAGTTAGAAAATGGTGTAACATTCCTGGTGATCATACATCGCAACAGAATGAGTTTCATTAGATGAGTGCTGCAGTTTTTATTATAGTTTGAGGCTACATATCAATTGCGTTCAAAGCTACCATAGTGAATTGTTGAGCCTAGCTGGTTGAGCAAATGACCCCTTGACATAGATTGGTCATTTTGTGAAGGGAAAATATTCAAATTTTGCCATTTGTTCATAGTTGAGGCCAAATATACCCTTGTTATAAGATTGGTCCAAATATGCCTTTTTGTATCAGCAGAGGAAGCTTTTCAACATATAGGAGTTTTGTACAAGGAAAACTATCAAATTTTCCTTGAATTATGTCAAGTGGTCTAGATTTGCCTATGAATTTTATGAAATTTTGCTGAGGTTTTTTCTCAACCTTACCAATCATCTCTCCAAATCAATAACCATCATTTTAATTGATCCTCTCAACTCTCAAAAGCATTATTTTTACCATTTTTCCATATTAGTACTATTTTACTTGTCCTAACACAGCCTGCCCTGGACCGCTGTAACCCACCACAATATTACTGCAAATGATTTAGAAACTAGATATTCTGTTTGGAGGTTTGCTTTAATATTAGGAGGGTGATGTAGAACTTTGGCATCACTATTAATGATGATCTAAGAATGAATGGTGATGGAGTTGTGCTGATAGAGCTTCGACAAATATGAAAACTTTGTGGTGCAATTGTTCATTATTTGAGTTTTATTTCGAATGATTTGAGGTTTGAGAGTGGTCAATTTTAGTTTTGGGGATATAGAGACCTTGCCATTGGAGGTGTTGAGTGTTGAAGAAGTTGATGTTACTGCCATCAAAACAATGATCCCCTTCTTCCAACATTCAGGGTCAAATTTGGATGATCCAACATAGTTTAAAGGCAGAATTGACCTTTTTCATAAGTAATGAAAGTCTATGGTACTGAAAAGTTACTGTTGTTAATGAATTGGGGTATATTTAGACCAATCTTGTAAAGGTATCTGTATATTGTGTCACGATTCAAAAGAAAGCTATAGAAAGGATCACTGAGCAGCAATTTCAAATTTTGTTAAAATGGAGTTCTTTCCACTAAAATTTATGTTGCACATATATTGAACAAGAGCAACATCTTCATTCTTGTCCCATATAATATACACTTTTTCTCAAGATGATATGACAATGATGGAGATATTATAGTGGAAGAGGCGAAATCGACATGCACAATGTGAATTATTGAGGTGATAAATTTCAAAGTTAATTAATGAAATACATGCAAGTGGTTTGTTGTCCTTTTGCAACTTAGGTCTTAATAAGTTTCTTGATATTGTTTATGAAAATTGACTTTGATGTGACAACATAAGGATGAATATGATTTGTGTGATTATCTCACTCAACTATTTGATAATGGCAACTACTAAGCAAAGAGCAAACAGCAATAAACCTTTTTGCTGATGCTTTTCATTTTAGGACATACAAATTTTTAGCTTACAGTAATTAATTAATTTTCATACTGATAAGTGATAAATGCTAGGGTATTTTTGAAGAGTACTTGTCTTCAAAGTAGAAACATATCATTTCTTAAATGTCTTTGTGGGTGTACAAAGAAAATTCATAAATTCAAAATTCTAGTCTAATTGAGAAAAAAAAATTGACTAGTGATTTGATTTGATTTGGTTTGATATTGAAAAAAAGAATTCGATCATAATTGATTGGATTTGATTTTAACTAAAAAAAAGAATAAGAAGTTAAACCGAATCAAATCAATCTAATATTATATGTATACAATTTTTAAAGAGTAATATTGTATACAAAAAAATATTATAATTTAATTTATAATTTTTTTAGAATTTTTTAAAGGAAAAATTATCTAAATACACAATTTATTTCATCATATTCTCTAAAATTTTCTATCATTTGAAAAAATTATAAAAAATCCTACTCTAATCTATTCTCGGATATCAATGGAATACATCACTGTACGTACGCGATGTATCAGGACGTATCCGATGTATCGGGACATTGAGTGATATATCCGAAATTGAGACACAATGTATTGATACGTTGAATGACGTATTCAAAATCGGGACACACACGATGTATTGGGACGTTTTGCAATGTATCCGAATTTAACCAAATTTAAGAGATTTTTTGTCACGACCCAGACCGTCGTGATTGGCACCCACACTAACACTCCAGTGGGAGAATCACTACTACAACCCAACCAAGCAAATAATCTAAAAACTAAGACATTTAAATCAACCACTAAGGAAATAGAAATAGAGTTCCTATAAACTCTAACAAAAGTCTAACAATAATAACTAATAATACGGAAGAATAACCTAGAACCTGAAAGTCAATGTACCAAAACATCTAACAATGAACCAAGTCTAAACAAGAAGGGATACAACCCCATACTAATGAACTAACTAAAACAAAGGTCTAAGTCTGGAAATGGTGGACATAGACGAAAGAGAATCCCATGGCAGCTCGAAAGAATTGACTCACCCTTGAATTCGAACGATCATTGATCTCCTAAGCGAGGTCTGTCAATAGCCACTTGAAGATGCCCTGTACTCAACAAAATAAGAGCAAGTGCGATGTCGACACAACCACGATTATCTTTGGTAGGATCACGCGGTTATCCCACTAGTGCAACATAAACAAGTCAAACAACATTATAATCACATGCATATATATCAACATATACAATATTATCAATATTTACGAACAACGAACAACTTCATATTTTATGTCAAATCATTGGTCCTCTCATGAAACTCAAACCCAACAGTTAGTATGTCGGAATGTGGCAACTGATCCCATATTTATGCCAGAACATGACAATCGATCCCATAGTTATGCCGGAACGTGGCAACCGATCCAAGTTAGTTATGTCGAAACGTGGCAACCGATCCCATTCACACACCACAAACACAATCACAAGTATATCATCAAGATCATACATTGAAGTCATGATTTCATGGCATTCATCAGTTCTCTATCTCATTTACAATAAGTGTGATCAATATTGCAACATTTATACATATACAAGTATCATAATGAAGCAAGAACAAGCATACATCACACCATCATAGAATCACAATCACCACCTACCTTGAAACAAGCTTGAAACCCTAAGAAACTTGATCCTTCCCTTTCCGGATTCGTTACGCTTGTTCTTGATCTATAAACAATCAATCTAATACGGAAATCAATAAACAATCATTAATTACCCAGATTACTAAGAATTCTATAAACTCTAGATCAAACCCATGATCCCAATTATCCAAATTAGAGTTGTTTCCACCATAGAATCTATAACAAAACCTTCCCCCATCAATATCCACCAATTCTATTACGTTCTATGGATAGAAAAACGGATTCAGGGAGTGAAAAGATTACCTTTAGCCTTAAGAATGGTGAAAAATGAGTAGGAATCGCCTGGGAGTCGTTCCTTAGCTCAAAAAGTTGAAAAGTGCATAATGAGGTCGTTTAGGGGTTTATTAACGACTTTAATTCGTGTCGGGCTCGCCACAGCGGCCACCACCCGCCACAGTAACCCCGCCAAAGCGGCAAAACCTAGCGCCAAAGCGGCATTCTCGAGACAGAGAGTTATTTCAAGAATTCCAAAATTCCCACTTCATAACACACCTCTAACCCATGGACACTCAGTAAATACCCTTTACGCTAAGACCAATTCTGAAAGTTCTATTCACCCGAATTCAATTCCATAAAGTCATATGAATTTCTTAATGAGTTATCTAACTACTCATGTAATCAAAATCATAAATGATTTATCCGATTGTTACCAGATTTCCCTACACCTCAATGTCTCCGATTTCATCTAAATCTGGACAAGGTTGGGAAAATCCAAATACTACGAAAAAGTTTTTCGATCCCAAATTTTCCCCCGTTGGCTTTTCTATAACGACGAAAATAGGTCATTACAATAGATACCAATTTACCCATCACTCGTCCCCGAGTGACAAAACTTAGGAAAATAGGCTAAGGAAGGAATGAAGTAGTTCCTGAATCGACGAACAATTGGGGATACTTCTCTCGCATGTCCCTCTTGGTCTCCCAAGTAGCTTCCTCAACTGGACGATGCTTCCATTAAACTTTCATAGACTTAATCATTACAATAGATACCAATTTACCCATCACTCGTCCCTGAGTGACAAAACTTAGGAAAATAGGCTAAGAAAGGAATGAAGTAGTTCCTGAATCGACAAACAATTGGGGATACTTCTCTCGCATGTCTCTCTTGGTCTCCCAAGTAGCTTCCTCAACTGAACGATTCTTCCATTAAACTTTCACGGACTTAATCTCCTTGGTCCTTAACTTACGCATATCACGATCAAGGATTGCAATCGGTTTCTCCTCATATTGGAGGTCCTTGTCTAACACAATTGAGTCCCACTTAATGATATAATCCCCGTCACCATGATATCTATTCAACATGGACACATAAAATATTAAATGAGCACTTGATAAATTAGGAGGTAAAACCAATCAATACGCCACCGATCCCACACATTCAAGAATTTCATATGGACCAATCTATCTAGGACTTAGCTTACCCTTCTTACCAAATCTTATCACCCCTTTCATGGGTGATACCTTAAGAATAGCATTTTCACCAGATTGAAATGCCATGTCTTTTACCTTATGAACCACATACTTCTTTTGTCTACTCTGGGCTGCTAGAAGCTTAGCTTGAATACTCCTAACCTTATCTTGAGCATCCTTCACTAAATCAACCTCAAATGGTTTCACATCTCCAGCCTCAAACCATCCTATGGGTGATCTACATCCCCTCCCATAGAGTGCCTCAAATGGTGCCATATCAATGCTGGAGTGATAACTATTATTACAGGAGAATTCACACAAAGGTAAGAACTTATCCCAATGCCTTTCAAAATCAATCACACATGCCCTTAACATGTCTTCCAACACTTGAATAGTCCTCTCTAACTGTCCGTCTGTCTGTGGATGGAAGGTTGTACTAAAAGTGAGTTGTGTGCCCAATTCATCATGCAATTTCCTCCAAAACTTGGATGTGAATTAGGTACCACAATCTGAGATGATAGAGAGGGGCACTCGCAACCTCACTATCTCTTTCACATAAACTTTAGCCAATTGTTCAGCATTATAATCTATTTTTACCGAAATAAAATGGGCTGACTTGGTCAATCTATCAACCACTACCCAAATAGAATCAAACTTCCCCAAAGTCTTGGGAAGACCAACAACAAAATCCATGGCTATTCTTTCCCACTTCTATTTTGGAATTGACATTCTTTGAAGTAAAATTGCAGGCCTTTGATGTTCATACTTCACTTGTTGACAATTTTGACACTTCGCCACAAACTCCGCTATGTCTTTCTTCATGCCCGACCACTAATAAATTTGCTTCAAATCTCTATACATCTTGGTCACACCCGAATGAATAAAATATTGCGAACCATGAGACTCCACCAACAATTTATCAATCAAGTCACCTACTCTAGGAACACAGATTCTTCCTTTAAAATTAAGCACACCATCCGTATCAAGAGTGGTCTCTTGTGCCTTACCAATCGCAGTCTTCTTTCTAAGTTCCTCCAAATTCTCATCTTCAAATTATTTGGCCTTGATCTCTTCAATGAAAGTGACCCTTACCTCAATACTAGCTAGCACCTCACTTCTTTCTGAGATGCCCAACTGCATGAACTTAGACTCTAAGGTCTGAATTTCTTTAGCCAAAGGTCGTTTGGCTACATCAAGCAAGCTAAACTATCCATACTCACCGCTTTTCGACTCAAATCGTCTGCCACCATATTAGCCTTGTTCGGATGATATTGAATGGTCACGTCATAATCTTTAAGTAACTCCATCCACCTTCGTTGTCTCAAATTCAGATCCTTTTGAGTGAACACATGCTGCAAACTACGATAATCAATAAATACCTCATATTTAACACCATAAAGGTAATGCCGTCATATCTTAAGAGCAAACACTACAGCTGCAAACTCTAAATCATGTGTTGAATAATTCCTCTCATGCACTTTCAATTGACGCGAGGCATAAGCTATAACATTCTTACCTTGCATCAACACAGCACCCAACCCAGAATGAGAAGCATCACAATAAACTATAAAATCCTTACCTTCCACCGGTAATGCTAGAATAGGTGTGGTAATCAAAAGAGTCTTGAGCTTTTGAAAGCTCTCCTCACATTTTTCAGTCCATTCAAATGGTATCTTCTTTTTGGTCAAATTAGTCAAGTGTGTAGCAATAGAAGCAAAGTTCTTCACAAATCGACGATAATAGTTAGCGAGCCCAACAAAACTCCTAAATTCCGTCACAGAACTAGGCCTAACCCAATTCTTAAACTCCTCAATCTTTTGGGGATCTACCATTACCCCTTCTTTTGAAACTATATGCCCCAAAAATGCAACCGATTTCAACCAAACTTCACACTTAGAAAATTTAGCATATAACTTCTGCTTCCCAAGAACACCCAAAACACTACAAAGATAGTTGGCATGCTCTTCCTCACTTTTCGAATAGACCAAAATATCATCAATAAAGACTATAACGAACGAATCAAGAAATGGTTTGAACACCCCATTCATCAAACTCATGAAAGTTGCCGGCGCATTGGTCAAACCAAAAGACATAACCAAAAACTCATAATGCCATAGTGAGTTCTAAACGCCGTCTTGGACACATCCTCAGGCCTAATTTTTAATTGATGGTAACCGGATCTTAGATCAATCTTAGAGAAAACTGATGCACCTTGCAATTGGTAAAAAAAATCATCTATTCGAGGCAAGGGATACTTATTTCGAATAGTGACCCTATTCAATTGCCGATAATCTATACACATTCTCATACTACCTTCCTTTTTCTTAACAAACAAAACTGGAGCATCCCATGAGAAAGCACTAGGGCGAATAAATCCTTTATCAAGAAGTTTTTGGATTTGAGCCTTAAGCTGTCTTAATTTTGCTGGAGCCATGCGATATGGAGGGATAGAAATGGGGCGTGTACCAAGCTCTAAATCAATGCAAAAATCTATATTTCTATCCAGATGCATACCAGGCAAGTCATTAGGAAACACTTCACTAAATTCAGACACCACAGGAATAGACTCAATGGATGGAGCCTCAATCTCAACATCCCTAATATGAGCCAAATAAGCCAAACAACCCTGCTCTACCAGTTTACTAGCCCGAATGAAGGATATAATCTTAGCTTGCATAGGCTTGTACACCCCTTCCCACTTTAATTTTTCCCTTTCTGAAATTTCTAGAGTTACAGACTTAGTATTACAATTAAACACAGCATAATAGGGGGACAACCAAGTCATGCCTAAGATAATGTCAAAGTCAATCATATCCAAAATCACTAAATCAACCCAAGTCTGAAATCCCATAAACAAAATAGGACAAGCACGATAGACATGGGTAACTATGACTGACTCTCTAACTGGGGTAGAAACATGAATAGAGGCATCAAGAATATCATAAATCATATCAAAATCTGAGGAAAATCTCACGGATACATATGAATTAGTAGAACCCGGATCAAACAATACATTATCCATCCAGTCACAGACAAGAATAGTACCTGTGATAACCACATCAGACGCCTCAGCCTCATTCTTGCCCGGAAAAGCATAACACTAAGACCTATCATCATGACGAGCCACTTTCCTGCCTAGTTGCGTGTTACCCCTACCTTTATTACCATTACCATTTCATCTACCTCCACGGCCTCGCTGATTACCTCCTCACTCACCTTGTGGATGCCCTCGACTATTATTACTATTCCCCGCGGGTACCACTGCTGCTACGCAGAATCTAACACACATGGGTAGGGACAATCTCTCCTTATATGCCAAGGTTCTCCACAGTTGTAACAAGTATGATCAAAAGATGGTCTGCCCCCCGTCGAAGGCGCGACTCCCTGCTTATCCTGAAAATTATAAGATGGATTTTTCGAGCTACTACCTGTAGAGGCGGGCATAGCGGATTGAATTGGATTGGTTGCAAGCGTTGGCCTTCCAGACCCCTTGGAATAAAAACCTTGAAAGTTACCCGAGTTCTTGACGCTTTTTGCCCATGACTTAGCTTGACTGTCTCGCCTCACCCCCTCCACTTTCTTAACATAGTATGTCACCTTGTTAAAGTTTCTCCCTGCAGAAGTCATATGAACAGTTAATACTTGCAACTCAGAATTTAATCCCCTAATAAATAACCGAATTGTCTCTTCTTCAGTAGTCACCAATTGAGTAGAATATCTAGACAAAGCATGAAACTTGGCCTCATAAGCAGTCACAGTCATACCTCCTTGCTCCACAGCCATAAACTCATCTTTCTTGCGATCCCTCAAAGTCCTAGGCACATACTTCTCTAGAAACAGAACATGAAATTGGGTCTAAGTAAGTGGAGGTAGTGTAGAAGATCTGCACTCCATATAAACTCTCCACCACTGCTTGGCCTCACCTTGAATTGAAATGACACAAACTCAACCCCATGTTGATGAACTCATACGCATCCTCACTCTCAGAACCAAGAAATATCGGAGGCTTAAGCTTCTAAAACTTAGTCAAAATGTCATGCTCATTACCAGTCATAACAGAACCCAACAAAGGATGGAAGAAAGCATCGGTATCCACGTTTCCACCCGTCTTGGACGCAGTGCTAGCAACAGGAGGATTAGTAGGAGCTTGAGTTGCTTGAACAGATGGAAACACTCTAGGACTAGCCAACTCTTTCATGAACGACATGATTTTTCGAGCTAACATCAGATCGATGGGAGGAATACCTGTATCCTCAGCCTGCACCTCTTCCTCTTGTCCAGCTTCCTCAACATTCTCAGCCTCAGCCTCTTCTTCCATTTCCTCATGATGCATGAGAGGGTTCTCATTCACAGGAGCATTCTCAACAGGAGCTCAATTTCCAGCAGGTGCTACTATTTCACGGCCTTTACCCCTGCCTCGACCACGACCTCTCGCTGTAGATTCCTCAGTTGGAGCATTAACGGGAGCTACAGGCCTGATGCCATTATACCTAGTATTAACTATCTGCGAACAGAAGAGTGAAGGAAGTTAGAGACCAATTTGAATCACCAGATACTAATTGGAAGACAAGAGAAAACAGAGAGATTTCCTAAAGTCCTATAGCCTCTCGAAGAAAAGTAAAGGTGTCCCCGTACCGTTTCAGGAGACTCTACTAGACTCGTTTTGGTACATCGAGATCAATTAACCTAGGCTCTGATACCAACTTTGTCACGACCCAGACCGTCATGATTGACACCCACACTAACACTCCGGTGGGAGAATCACTACTACAACACAACCAATCAAATAATCTAAAAACTAAGACATCTAAATCAAACACTAAGGAAATAAAAATAGAGTTCCCATAAACTCTAACAAAAGTCTAACAATAATAACTAACAATGCGGAAGAATAACCTAGAACCTGAAAGTCAATGTACCAAAACATCTAACAATGAACCAAGTCTAAACAAGAAGGGATACAACCCCATACTAATGAACTAACTAAAACAAAGGTCTAAGTCCAGAAATGGTAGACATAGATGAAAGAGAATCCCATGGCAGCCTGAAAGAATTGGCTCACCCTTGAATTCGAACGATCATTGATCTCCTAAGCGAGGTCTGTCAATAGCCGCTTGAAGATGCCCTGTACTCAACAAAATAAGAGCAAGTGCAGTATCAGTACACAACCACAATGTACTGGTAGGATCACGTGGCTATCCCACTAGTGCAACATAAACAAGTCAAACAACATTATAATCAAATGCAGATATATCAACATATACAATATTATTAACATTTACGAACAACAAATAACTTCATATTTTATGTCAAATCATTGGTCCTCTCATGGAACCCAAATCCAACAATTAGCATGCCGGAACGTGGAAACCGATCCCATATTTATACTGGAACGTGGCAACCGATCCCATAGTTATGCCGGAACGTGGCAACCGATCCAAGTTAATTATGCCGGAATGTGGCAACCGATCTCATTCACACACCACAATCACAATCACAAGTATATCATCAAGATCATACATTTAAGTCATGATTTCATGGCATTCATCAATTCTCTATCTTATTTACAACAAGTGTGATCAACATTTCAACATTCATACATATACAAGTATCACAATTAAGCAAAAACAAGCATACATCACACACTCATAGAATCACAACCATCACCTACCTTGAAACAAGCTTGAAACCCTAAGAAACTTGATCCTTCCCTTTCTGAATTCGTTCCGCTTGTTCTTGGTCTACAAACAATCAATATAATACAAGAATCAATAAACAATCATTAATTATCCGGATAACTAACAATTATATGATCCCTATATCAAACCCATGATCCCAATTATCCAAATTAGAGTTGTTTCCATCATAGAATCTATAACAAAACCTTCCCCCCATCAATATCCACCCATTCTATTATGTTTTACGGATCGAAAAACAGATTCGAGGAGTGAAAAGCTTACCTTTAGCCTCAAGAATGGTGAAAAACGAGTAGGAGTCGCCTGGGAGTCATTCCTTAGCTCAAAAAGTCGAAAAGTGCATAATGAGGTCGTTTAGGGGTTTATTAACGACTTTAATTTGCGTCGGGCCCGCCACAGCGGCCTCGCCAAAGCGGCAAAATCGAGCGCCAAAGCGGCTTTCTCAAGACAGAGAGTTATTTCAAGAATTCCAAAATTCACTCCACAACACACCTCTAACCCACGACGCTTAGTAAATGCCCTTTACGCTAAGATCGATTCTGAAAGTTCTATTCACCCGAATTTAATTTCGTAAAGTAGGACGATTCCTTAACTAGTTATCTAACTACTCATGTAATCAAAATCATAAATGATTCACCCGATTGTTACTAGATTTCTCTACACCTCAATGTCTCTGATTTCATTCAAATCTGGACAAGGTTGGGAAAATTCAAATACTACAAAAAAGTTTTCCAGCCCCAAATTTTCCCCCGTTGGCTTTTCTATAATGACGGAAACAGGTCGTTATATTTTTGTAATTTGAAAAAGAGTAGGGATATGATGTCAGGGCAATGCTAAATGGCCAGAAATTTAAAAAGTCTATAATATCCTTTTTATTTTAAAATAAATTGATCTTTTTTCCATTTTTAATTAAAAGGTATTAAAGTTAAAAGGGTAAAAATATTCAAAAAGGTAAAATAACATAGTGTGAAACGTGTTATTTTACCATTCTGGCCAAAAGAATTTTTCCATGCTGTAATTAGCTCTTAACACTATAAGATTTGTGTAAATTACCTTTCTATTGCTTTTATGTTTTAACATATTATTTCAAGCTTGTATTTAGAATTTCATGAATGATCTAGTATGTTTTGTAGCCCATAAATGCTAGTAATTCAAATAGAGGCCAAACCAAAACCAATTCGATAATAATACTAATAAAAGAAATTCAATTTACATTAGGAATAACACTATTGCTGAATATCTCATTCTTTAATTTTTCATTAATTTAGACAATTAAAATACATAACTTAATGTTTTTTTAATATTTAGTCATGTAATTAATACTTATTATCCATACTGATTTTAACATGATTTAGTACTTTTAGATTATGATGATTTTTAGTATGACTTATTTTATGTCATTTTATTATATATTTTTTTGTCATAACTCGTCTCCTGTTTTATGTTATTTTTCAATTTAAAAAATCCAAAATTGAAAAACCGACATTATTAGTTTGATTTATAATTTTTAAAACCTAACATAATTGATTTAGTTTGATATTCAAAAAAAATTCAACTAACCTGGCCTATACACCCCTACTTTCATATATGTTTATTGAACTTTATTCAACATGACAGTAACTACAGTTAATTAAACAACTTTCTTGGCACATCAGTCATCACGTAACATAACTTACCTACAACAACAATTATACTCATTGTAATGATAAAGCCATAAAACTATTTTGTTTCACATTTACAGTAACTATACTTTATTCATTATAATAAAATAGTTAAGTCATTCAACTTTATCAATTATAATGACAAAATCTATCTATCAAGATAACTTGATCGGTGTAATTGACAAAGTATTATCATGTTCTTCTTCTTCTTCTTCTTTTTTCTGAAAATTTTATTTTGTTTGCAATTGTATATTCATCAATGGATAAAATAATTCAATTTTTTAACTTTAATATAATATTGGTGAAGTCAAGTTATTTTAATTGGACAAAAATAGTTTTCTTGACTTTACTTTTATAGTCAGAAAATTAAGAACTAGTTAGTTATATATATGTTTATGTAACATAAAAACATATATAGTTTGGTAACTTTATTGTTATAGTGAAAAAAAGTTTAATATGAGTGAATTAATCCTTGTCAATATCAATTTATGTATGAATTCACAATTTTCTAATCCACATTGAGTTAAAAAATTGGACTATGATTGATGGTCTTAGGTTGACAAATTTTACTTATAACTGCAGATCTTGAATTTTCACAAGAATGCACAAAATGAGAATTTATTTTTTCTTAAATAAGCTTGCCTGACCAATGTAAATTAAAGGGAAGTACTAAATAATCGATCCCTTCTAATATGTACATCCAAGAAAGATAGAAAATGTCTAGTTCAAATCTCACCAAAAGTTTTACATCTTCTTCTTTCTCATTTTTTTTCCTTTGTTTTTTTTTTTTTGTGTGGGAGGGTGGGGGTAGGGTGTTGAAGTGTGTGACCACCTCCGCCCCCTTCACATGTGAGCCTAGCTAATTTATTTTCATGAGCCAAACATATGAAAATTCTTTTTAATATGGGTGACGGTGAGATTCAATTTCATGACGTTTGTCTGCTCTAATACCATGTTGAAGTGTATAACTATTTCATCTGAAAAGTTGAGTTGTGATATTCTCAACATAGGGTAGATTTGACTCTTTCCCTTATTTATTTAATTTTGGTAGAAAGAGTGAAGGGTTGACTTTGGAAGTCTTATTTAAAGGATATGGAGTCATCTAATGCACTATATATGAAGGAAAACTAGCTGGATCTAAGGGGCTGTTTGGTAGGAAGAGAAATGTTCTTTTAGGATTTTTTTGTTTTTGTTTTTGTTTTTTGTGTTTGATATATAAATAAAATAAATATTATCCTAAAAGATTGGTATATTAATCTATGTGAATAGACTCTTGGGTGCTGACCTTTATATCTGACTTTGTTATTGCTTTTGCTAATTTTAAAAGCAATAATGGAAGTGTTTTGTGCTTCCCTCACCTTCCCCCCCCCCCCCCCTTCTTTGAGGTCAAATGAACTAATTAATGTAGATTTGAAGCAATAATTGTTTATTGTAGTATTTTTCTAATCATGTGGTTTACCGATAGACATGTACAAGCTTGATTTGTAGTTGGAGATTGAACGAATCCAAGAAAACTGAGACTAGATTAGTATAAATTTTGTTAAATTATTAATTAATCCCCAATTAATATACCTTTAAATTCAAATTTAACGTCACTGATAAAACTCTATATGTAACAATTAGTTGCACAAAACATCGTCTCACATTCATACCTGATTCAGAAAAGGATCGCATCCAAAAAGTGATGAGGTTATTATTAGAAGTTTATATATATAACTATTTATTGAATTTGAAAGTTTGCAATTGGAATAGTAAATGAAATTTGGACATAATTAACGTATAGTACAAAACAGTCGTGGTCTCGTAGAGTTCATATAGTAATCAAGATGTTATGTCCACTATTTTAGATTGGTTAAATTGCATTATTAAAAATGCCACATGTCATATTTACATGCATCAATTAACTCTTTTATTTCTTTGCAATTATTATACATAGTGGAAGTCTATCCGTTAGCCATAACGATTAGGACTTGCGAGTTCTAATTTATTAATTAAACGTTTCGAAAAATTCTTTTTTTCTTAAGTAGTGGCACAGTTCAACTTCTCTCAAAACCATTTTATTTTCTTGATAAGCTTTAAAAGTCTTAATTTGTTTTTGTTGGCATCCACTTTTGTCAACTTCTATGCTACTAACATCATAAAGTTTAGTTTAATTTAATTAGTGCTCTTAGTATCTTTATAAAATATGAAATGTCCAATTTATATATGATCACTAACGAACACAAAAATTAAAATAATAAACGTGCATGTTTATGCTCATATAAAGGTCAACTAGTAGGATGGCACGCAGGGGTGGAGCGAGGGGTGTCGAGCGACACCCCTTTGTGGCTTCACCGAAAAATTATATTGTATATAGAGATCAAATTTTTGTTTAATAAATATATATATACAAGTATTGACTTCTTGACACAAATTGATGGTTTAATTTAAATATTAAGATGTTGCGAAAATTCCTTGAGGTCAATATAATACAAAAACATTTAGGGTTGACATTAACAAAAGTCAACCAAAATAATTTGGTCAGAATAATGAGTCATGCTGGCAATAATATTTCTTAATGCCCCATAAAAGCGTCAATAATGCAAATTATTGTTCTTTAAAAAGCTAATCAGAGTTTATGGATGAATATAGAGTGGCAAAATAAAAGAAAGATAAGATTTAATATTAGGTGATTATTAAGTGTATCAAAGTGCAATTCCTATAAGATGAAAAAGAAGGTCAAAGCACTGAGAAATGCTTTGGAATATTAATCTTAATCATAGGTTTACCAATTTTGGCATCACTAAGGTCTGAGTTATTTCAGTATAAGATTTGAAATTAAAATTTATGTATTTAATTTAGGGTATTACCTAAAATTTAGAAAAATTTAATCTATAATATTACAATCATAGAATTATCTATCTAATTATATAAAAGATTGATTATAATCGCATGAGAAGATAGGTGAAATAGTTGAAATGGGCAAAGTGGAAAAATCACAATCCCATGCAATAAACATGTATTATGTTCAAGGTTTGAAACATATAATTTGTTGAGCATCTCTCAAATGTGTACTGATAAAGAAAATAATGTGCTAAGTACAGAGGCGTATTCAGAATTTCGAATGGGTGCACGATTATGAAAAAATACATCTTATATATAAATTTGACTTGGTTGTTAATATGAACCATTAAATTTTAAATATTATAGGTCTAAATTATATAATACTACTAGATTTAAATTTTAATATTCACATTTAGTTTAATTCTATAATTTTACAGTGCCAAATTTTTAAAAAATTTCAATGTAACAAACTTTGAAAATTTTGAAATATTAAAGGAAAAAACAAAAAAAAAATTAGTTGAAAAGTTAAAAGTGTGACCGATAACCACTTGGAGAGGTTTTACTCTAAAAGACAAGATAGATATTAGATTTAGATTTCTACCTTCACTTTGTACTCAATCATCATCGTATTATTATATGATACTTTAAACAACATGAATTCACACATCTATATTTAAATACTTTTAAAAATTATAACACTATTATATATGATATAGAGATGAGAACATGAGTTCACATGAACTCACGGCGCAGCCCTCTAGATAGGCCTCTGGCTAAGTAAGCCTTCACTAAGTAAGCCTCAAGTGGTGTATCGATGACAGGTCCTTCTCAATGTGCATAGTACGTATCCATCGAGGTCATTGAATTAATCAAAGCTGCACAGTATGTGCCATTAATATATTTGTCTAAATAGTCAAACCTTGGTACAACTAGCTTTCAACATATGCATTAACCAAAGGCACTTATCACATATAGCATGAAAATTATTTAACAGGGACACCTTATCAATTGAAAATTATTCATAAAATAATCAAGAGAAATAGAGTATACCTTTATAATGATCAGGTAGGGGTCTGCCTAACCACCACCACTGAGGTGGCTTATGAAAATATACATTATATTCATAAGGTAAAAGGTGAATAAATAAAATTGTCATTTTGTTTATTACTTTTTGAGAGATATGTCAAGTTAATACTAAATAAATAAAAATATATAGAGGGAGTATTATTTATTTCCCAACATTTAGATATAATATAGTTAGGGGTGATATGATAATTTTTTTTAATTTATTGTTTCTCAAGAAGTGTTTCAAATAAACATGGATAGAGAGCGTATATATATGTCTTTACTTCTAAGGAGGTGTTGTATACTGATACATCGATTTAGCTTTGAACTATGTATTTTGTAAGCCTTAGAACACTTTCTTTTGCTTTTTTTAAACATTTCTTTTATGTAAATAGTTCGAACTTATGTATGTAATGTAAGCTCTTCATTTAATTAGGTTTTTATTAATTACTTTAGAATATTAGTATTTACATATCTTATGGTTTGAATCAACTTTGTAGATTTTCTACCACATTGGAGTATATTTTTATTCTTTTGTATTCTATATAATTTATTGATTCTGTTCACCGTAAGAATCATATTTTCTTTATCAAATTCACATTTATATAGGAAGTCGTAAATTGCATAAATAAGTAGTTCAAGAAGTTACTCCCCCGTTTCATTTTATATCGTACTTGTTATTATATCAAATATAGATATTTTATTTTGTTTTTAGAGAAAAAGATCTGATATCAATGACGTAATTAGAAATTTTAAATAAGGAAGTTAAAAATAAATAAATGAATAATCGAAGAAGATTTGATATCTATATACCATGGCTCCATCCCTGATAAATATATCCCTCAATTTTATTATATAGAGCTGATATACTTCTTGTTATAAAAGTAGCTCATATAAGCGTTTTATTTTTCTTTTTCGAGAAATATGTGTTACGTTCAAAGGAAGAGAAGCATAAGAAGAAAATATTGGCATTATCTGCGTGTAAGTGCATTTTTTTTTTCTTTTTGAATAGATGTGAATAAATAACGGCAGCTATTTCAACGTGGCAAGGAAGTGCTATCCACGTAAGAAACGACGTCGGATAGGATAATCAAAGGTACCCACTTACTTTCCCATCACAAATAAGGGAATAAGAGGGCCCACATTATATAGTTTCATTCTCACGCAACTTGGGAGGATCATGTGAACCCATGCGAGTATCTCCAAAAAGGCCCATAACCCATAGTTAATCATGTTCTCTTCTTTTTCTTATTTTTAGTTTTTTATTTGGTATCTGTATTGGACTCAACTAGATTAAATTTAAGGAAAATTATATGAAATGGTAAATTACTAATTCAAATTAAATATTATAGTCATAGTTTATTTTAATTATAATTCGCAGCAAACATCTCCTTTTTTGCCATCTGATTCGATATACAATTAACCATTTTCGGTATACAATTAGTCGTTTTATACATTTCAGTATAACGCGTATAAAATGTGTTTGTATTTGTATAAAGCAAGAGAATAGTGTATATATAAATACAAATACATATATTTTCGTCTTATATACTTATAATTATACAAATACAGATCTTATTATACAAATTACAATGTATAAATGAATTTATACAAAACTGAATAATTTGTACAAAATTAGATGTTTGTAGTGAATTATACAAATTAAAAGCTTCATAGTAAATATAAAATTTGTTATGAAGCGTAATTATACAAACTATAGCTATAACATATAAATATAATTTTTATGTTTGCTATATGTGAAAGTTGCTTTTAAATTTATGCATTATATTGTTCATTGCTATCAATAAAAGAATATCGAACTTCTGATTAATGATGAAAAGATTATACATCATCCCATTATTGGTTTAATCTTGTTCTTCATTTCACCTATGGAAGAGTATTGAAATAAACTACCAATAAGAAAAATAACCATGGTTGAGTATAATCATAACTATTTTTCTATACTGGATAAAGTTCTTTAAAATTGTTGTCATTTGAAATGAAAGAAAATTTGAACCAATCAAAAGTTAAATTAAAGTTGAAATTCATGATTAATTGATGATTGCGATAAAATACACATTAATCAATTATAATTAAGTGATATAGTGTATGAAAAGACAAATTTTATCTACTTCTTGTAGTTTTGCATGGTGTAAGATATGACATTTAACTTAATTTTACCTTAAAAATTGATTTAGGAAGGAAAAATTGTTCAAATTTATATAAAATAGTTAAGATAAAATAAAACATGTTTACCGCTTTCTTTGATTACTTTCATTTTTGGCCTTATCAGGCTTCAATCAATTGATTAAGTTCTAATGTATATTGTTTGGTGTTGGGTGCGAGAAAAAAAAAGTAATAATTTTCACCAATATGTACTGGAGTGAGTTAGTTAAGCTTCAAATATTGGTAATTCATTTCTCAATTAATGTAAAACTTTAATTTATTCTAACATCAGCTTTCACGCTTAGATTTAATTTAAGTGTGGATGTAGAGTTCAAATAGAAATGAATTTTGAATTTAACTCAAATTTAAAAGTTAACTCATGAAAGAAAAATTATTCAAAAATTATATAAATTGAAAGTCATCGATAAAAGAAAAAAGAGTTGGTATCTGATGGTCATTCAATTATGTACTCTTCTCTTAGAAAGTCATTTAACTTTCAATTTTAACTCGAAAGTCACTCAACTATATGCACACTCCAGTCTCAACTTTCAATTTTAACTCAAAAGTCACTCAAATATTCATTCGTCTCTAATATATTAACTGAAGAAAAAAAGAATGAAGGAAATATCATCCATGAAATATTATATTCCCCTTGTTTCAAAAATAATGATCTAATTTTCTTTTTAGTTTGTTTCAAAAAGAATAATCCTTCCTTATTTTGACAATATTAAATGACATTTTGATACATTTGACATAACTTTAATTTAGAACCACAAGATTAAAAAGTTTTCTTTCTTTTCTTAAAAAGTTAAATCTCGTTCTAAATCAAACTAGGTCATTACTTTTTTAAATAGAGTGAGTACCAAAATGAACCATGGTTAAAGACGTGAACCAGAGTATAAGAAAAGTAGGATGAGAAAGACGAAATTGCCCCTACACAGAATTCTAGATTGTACATCCAATGGGCGCCGCCGCAATTGACGATAAATTGTCTTTGTCTTCTCCTGCCCACATGATTATGTTCTTCACTCCACTCTCCACATTCACTTCTTTTACGGACTACTTTTTTTATTTTCTTAATAAAAAACTATTTACTTCCCTTCTACGCCGGTACTTTGACTTATTCCCTATCCACCACCCAATTAATTTATTTTAAAAAATCTCATATTAATAAAATAAAAATTTATAAGTGTTGATTAAACTTTATAATTTGATTTTCATAAAACGAAATGTTACAAGCGGATAAAGTTTCCTAATTAATTATATACTCCATGTGTGTTTCCTTTTATATTGATGATTCATGTTCGACACTAATTAATATTTTAGTGATAAGAATAATAATGTTAAAGTATTTTATTATTTGTTAAAATGATAAGTAATAAAAAGAAAATTTTATTTTTAATATAATAGTTAAGTAAAATAAAATGGAGAAGTATTCACTAATTACCTCATTATAATGGTAAATATTTCTTGTCAAATCGGATTTAGATATTCGTTCTTTATTAATGCGCAATCATGTGAGTTGACATAAGATTTATTATCACTTAATTATAATTAGTTATTTTATCTTAATTTGTCACTAAACCATTTCATTATTAAATCCATTTTCCAAAAGTTATTATCATTATTATTATTTTTTTTTTTAAAAAAGGATAAACCTGGCCTGGAATTTAAATTTTAAAGGTGTTTATCTTTTACTAGGTTCAATTTTGTGACAAAGAGCTGAATTATTTAAAAAAATATTTATGTGTCATTATTACCACATTTGTCATCCTTGTAAGATGTCCATTTTAATGACGGAATTAGATAGGAGTGTGCATTTGGTTAGATGGGAGTTGGTATGAATTAAGAATGGTATCAAAAGGAAACTTTGTCTTTTGTTGTGTCCAAGTTACAAAGGGGAATAAACGACTCTCTAGATATTCAAGAGCTACCTTTATATACTCTTATTTCTTTATTTTATATTATTTTATCTAGTACGTATTAGTTGATAATGAGTAAATATGTACTCATCTATTGACAAAACTCATTGATATTTGGACTTCTTAACATTTTTATAGCTTTAGAAAAATAGTTTATACAATAGCTTTTTGGCCTTTCAAAATTAGTTTATCTTTAACAAGTTTTTGGTGCAACGGAGAAAAACTTTTAAAACAAACACTCTCTTCATTTTGGTCGGGAGAAATGATTTGTTAGTCTTTACCCAAAAAAAAAAAAAAAGATTAGTTTATGTTCTTTTTATTAGAAATTTTTATTTGTATACTTTCGTTTAGTTGCTGATTAAAGTACTAAGGATTGTTTGATGGCTGATTATAGAGAAGCTATCCACATATAAGTAAAATTAATTTAGCTTTATATATTGTTTGATTGCAAAAATAAGAAAAATAATTTATTCATAGAATCTAATCTAGCGTATATTATATACAATTAATACTTTTTTTATTTTTTTCTTTTATATACAATACGAATTTTTTAGTGCAGATTTCTGAAAGATTGACTTTGAACAATTTCATGAGAGGCAGATGTAGACTGGAGAAGTATTTAGAGAAGTAATTTAATCTTAATATTACATTATTTATTATTTCTTTTATTTTTGTAACTTTTTAAATTAATTTGAATAATTTTTTTAAATCGAAAGTCCATCAACAATAACTTCTTTGCCTCTGAGATATATGGGTAAAGTTTACTTGACTCTATTCTTTTAACTTCTTTGCCTCTGAGATATATGGGTAAAGTTTACTTAACTCTATTCTTTTAAACCTTAAAATGACACCATCTTAAATATATTAATATACTTTATATGATAAATTTCATTTAGAGGAATAAGAAAGTGTGTTACATCAATTATAATGTTTCACGTCTCATTGTCAAAGTTGTAAAGATGCGTTGAAATGCGTGATAATTTAGCCAATGTGGCGCTGAAACGTCAGGATAAAGAAAACGCGTTTTACACTGACAGGTGGAGGTTGGTTCGGCGCATTAACACGAGGCAACTCATTAGTGGTTGTAGCCGATATAATTGACTGGTTATTACCGGTCACTTTCTACTTTATTAAGACCCAGTGCCAACTAGAGGTGACAAGGAATGCTTAATTTTTAACGGTAGCTTTGCCTCAAACTTACTCCACCAATCTTCATCTAATTTTACATATATTCGTATTCTTTCGTTTTATATTAGTTGATATATTTTTATATAAATTAATTTATTTTTTAAGATTTTTATAAAAATAAATAATTACAAGGATATAATTAAATAATTTATAGTTTTTTAATTTAATAAGATGAATAACTATTTTTAATATAATGATTAGCTAATATTAAAAGGAGGGGAGTAATTTTTTAAATATCAATTTAGCAACAAGAAAATTTTTACCTCTTTGTCGACAATAATATAAATGCTTTAAAAAGATTTCATCTCTCTCTCAAATTCAAGCCTTAATTTTCTTTTCTGGCATAACAAATATTCCATTTTTTTAACTTTTAAGTATACAGTAGTTTTAATAGCTAAAATTTCAATTAAAAGACAAGTTTTTCATGTATCAAAAATGTCCATTTGGTAGTTTATGATATTATAGTGCAACTTGAACTTGATGTTGGTAAGATTTTCTTCAAATTTCAAATTAAAGAGGATAGTTCGTATGAAATGTTGCCATACATTTCAAAGTTTGCCTTTTGTAAAAGAAGCTTCATCATTTTAAATTTACCAAAAAAAAAAAAAACACTCATGTTTAATGTATAAATAATGTTCATACCATATAAAAAAATTATACTAAATAATAATAAGTTATTATTATTGATTAGTGATTTTAAATAAAATTATTTGTATTTAATGATGCCTTAAAATATTCTGATGCTTATATACTATAAAGTATAAACTATGATTTGTTCATTTGATATTTTGTAAGAACTAATAAAATTTTAATAATTTTCACAATTTGTGAAGTTTTTATTTTTATGATAAGAACATACGATACAATAAATTCAAATTGCATATTCAAACCAAAATTTTAACTTCATATCATTTTATTTTCATATCGCATGTCAAAATTGGCCATTAAAAAATGTTTTTATTCAACAAATAAAAATTATAATATAAATACACTATTTAATGACGAATTAAAATGCTGTAATCAGTAAATAACTTTCAAATTTTTTATGTATAAAAAATTATAAAATTTAAAAGTTTAACAAAATATACCACCCGAGATAGAAGGAATATTGTCCCACTAACTTTTAAGGTAGGGGGCTGGTAAAGATATATCTCATGTAGTCCAGATGAACCATATTCTCTCCATCTTGTATTAATTGATTACATTTTTTTATATATATATATACTAAGAAATTATAAATAAAAAGATGATTTTATTAATTTTTAAATAAATATAAATACTTTAAAAAAAAATTAATTATAAAAATAATATATAAATTTTTTAATTTAATAAGATGGATAACTAATATAAAATAATTATTTTAACAAGATGATCAAGTAGAGGAATATAGTATTTTAAAAAAAAAACAAATTTGAAAGGAGAGAGAGAGAAAGAGGCACATAGCAGGTCTTTAAATTGAGAGGCCATCTTCAACATTTCTCAGAGTGAAAAAAAATCAGTGAGGCTACCTAAAATATTGTGTGTATTTACATTTTCTTTTTCCCCCCTCTCTAACATCCCGCTTCTTTAGATCCCTTTCTGTTGTCGTCTGTCTTTCAAAAGAGATTTTCAATTTCAAAATCTTTCAGAAATTTTATAGAAAAATCAAACTCCCTTTTGGGTGTTTTGTTTTTGAAAGCCAGGTGATCCAGAACAGTGATCAAGGTTCTCTTTTTTTAATATTGTTTTCTTTGTTCAAACAACCAGGAGGGTCTGTTTTTGAATCCCTAAGGTTGGTTTTTCGTTCTTTGATTTGTAGAAAGCTTGTTAACTCTTTTTTTGTTTTATAAATCTCTACCTGTTCTGTAGCTTTGATATTAGAAACAGGTAATTTTAGGTTACTTTTTGTGAATTTTTGTGTGTTTTGATAGTAACCATGGCGGCAGCTATAGATATATACAGCAGCAGTAACTTCTCAGATCCTTTAACAGAAGAACTTATGAAAGCACTTGAACCTTTTATGAAAGGTGCTTCTTGTTCTTCTTTTTCTTCATCTTCACCTTCGACTTCAACTTCAACTTCTTCTTCTTCTTCTTTCTATACTTTTGGTGAGCCTAATTTGTATACTGATTTCTGTGCAATCCCATCAACGGCTACCCAAATGTTTTCTCAAGGGTATTCGTGTTTTAACAATATGGGTGTAGCTGAATCAGGTTCAATTGGGCTTAACCATCTAACCCCTTCTCAGGTCTTGCAAATCCAAGCTCAGATCCAATTCCAGAATCAACAGCAACAACTACAACTACTACAACTACATCAACAACAACAGAGCTTAGGTTTGTTAACACCTACTTCAACATATTCTAAGAATCTGAATTCTACAAACTTTCTTGGTATGAAACCAGTCCCGATGAAGCAAACTGGTGGTGCTTCTTCACAGAAGGCTACTAAGCTTTATCGTGGAGTTAGACAACGCCATTGGGGCAAATGGGTTGCTGAAATTAGACTTCCTAAGAACAGAACTAGGCTTTGGTTAGGCACTTTTGATACAGCTGAAGAAGCTGCTTTGGCTTATGACAAAGCTGCTTATAAGCTAAGAGGAGAGTTTGCTAGACTTAATTTTCCACATCTAAGACATCAATTAAATAATGAATTCTCTGATTTCAAGCCTTTACATTCCTCCGTTGATGCTAAACTTCAAGCCATTTGCCAAAGCTTGGCTAATCCCAAATCAGATGACTTGTGTTCTAAATCTAATTCCAAGCCAAGAAAGTCCAAAACCGCAGCAGCAGCAGTTCCAGTGGATTCAAATTCAGCTCAAGAATCTTCATCAAAGTCCGAAATCACCATAGATGATTCATTGAAAGGAGAATTCAGCTATCCAGAAAATGCTAATATCAAGATTGAGGCATCATCATCATCCCCTGCACCATCTGAGGAATCATCATCTTCGCCTGAGTCTGATATTACTTTCTTGGATTTCGCTGAACCACCATCTTTCGATGAATCAGAAAATTTCTTCTTACCCAAGTACCCTTCAGTGGAGATTGATTGGGCAGCTCTTTGAAACTTGTTGTAGTATTACTTGTTTTTTTTTTTTAAAAAAAATATATCATGTATGGTGTCAGGTATGGCCTCCTGCAATGGTGTTTTTGACATTTGCAAGAGGTTGGTCTAGTAGTTAATAGAGTCATGTAGAGAGTCATGTGAGTATGTAATAGTAAGGTCACTCACTCTCCATCTTGTTCATGCTGTGTTTTTTGTATATGCATGAACCAAAAGGGAGAGACTTTGTATGTGTCTTGTTGATTTCTTAGCTTAATATAATCATATCGAATGTTTAGTATGTTTCTAGTCTAGAGCTCTTATTATATCATACGACCAATCTTTCATTATTCCAAAAAATTCACTTAGCTAGTCAAGCAAAATAAGGTTCAGACATGAATATTGTTGAAGAGAAAGTATTGAAAATCCGTGAAAGTTTAACCTAAATTATGAGTTTCGTTTTCAAATTATTGATAGTCTTAGAAATATCTTTTTTACTTAATTTAGATGTATCTTTGATTTGTTTCATGACATATGAAATGATTTCTAACTCTTGTAGGATCATGAGACTTCTAATAAAAAGTCAAAAAAAGTATTGAAATGACATAATAAGTACTCCATATAAGAGTTAGAAACTAATCCATTCGTTTCACGTCTCCTTTTGTTTTTAGTTTGTTTTACAAAGAATAATCTCTTTTTTTTTTTTGTAATATTTTAATTTCAATTTTCTACCTGGCATGTTTCAGGTCATAAGATTAGAATAATTTTATATATTTGACATAATTTTAATTTAGGATCACATGATTCAATTTTTTTTAAAAATTTTATGTCAAATCAAATTAGATATTTTTTGTGAAATGAAGGGAGTAGTATTTTTTCTTCCACATGGGTTGAATGTGCACATCTGTACGAATAGTGGTTGTAGATTAAAATTTGTCTGGTAAGAGTATTTAAGCAGCCTTTTGTCTTTTGTGGAATTCAGTTACAAATAAAAAATTAATCAACCGGCATCTTTCTGGCCTTGGATGCTATTCCATTCCATGTGACTTTAAAGTCTCAATTTGCTGGAAGTGTGATTCGAGGAGCATAGAATATATTTAGATATTTTTTTTTCCACAGAGAAATTGTTTTCAATAAAATTTGATTAAGAAAGTGTAATTAAAATATCATTGAAAGAAAAATTATAGTAAGAGTAAATAATGTAGTGACAAATAATAGAAAAAAATTTGAAGAATAAGATATTTCATGACTACTTATAAGCAATATTATTTAGGAGTCGTATGGAGGAGAATAAGTTATTTCGAGATAATTAATTTCGAAATAAGTTATTTCATCATGTATATAGAATAACTTATCTCATCACTATGCAAATGGTGAGATTATTATACCTTATACATCACACCAAACAAGCGTTTCTTCCAATCACCTATTCTTTTATCACAATCCTCAATATTTATATCTTTCTATTGAGGATCAAGTCCACGTTATATATGTTGAAGTTGTGTCATGTCCTATTTAATCACCTTATTTGATTCTTCTTCGGTTTACCTCTAACTTTCCTAGAATCTACTATAGGCAAAATCTCTCATACCTCCTTTTTGGTGCATCCACGTACCCCCTTTTCACATTCACATGTCCGAACCATCTTAGTCTTATTTCACTTATCTTGTTGCCACAAAGGATATTGTCACCTTGTCCCGTGTAACTTCATTCCTAATATTATCTCTTATAGTATGTCCATACATTCATCTAAGCATGCTCATTTTTACTATCTTTATCTTTTAAACACGTATGCGCTCTTTACTCATTAATACTCTACTTCATACAACATGGCAGGCCTAACCACCCAAAAATTTACCTTTAAAACTTTATTGACATATTCTTATCACACAATATTAATCGTACCAAAAGATTTTGTGCACGTTATTGGTCTATTATCTAAATCAAGTTTGTTATGTGTTTGAGTTTGGGACTGTAGAGGTTTATTTCTTGTCATTAGTTAAAGTTTGTTTGCATTATTTGTGACTTTTACTGATGACAATGTGTCACTCAGGTATGAGACGACGTTGTAATAATATTCATGGACATTGACTAATAAATTGTATTTAAGTCACGTTTGCTCACCAAATGCAACGTCATTTGCTGGAGCTATTTTTCATTAAATGGGCCCTCATTTAGGCTATTATTGTTGATAATTTAGCATTTGCACGCAAAATTAAATGAATTGACTTTAGAACATTCTAGAGACTTTGAAACTTATCAAGTGCCTGTGAAACATAGATGCTAGATGATTAATTAGTTAACCGGCGGGACAATACATATACTACCAATTAGTCTAAAACATATTTTTGTTCATTATGTCAATTGAGAACTGTAGATACATAAATGAGTTTAACTTTTATACATTAACCGTATATTATTTATATGGATCTTTCACTATGAAAAATCAGAGTCAAGTTAATTAGTTCCAATTTGCAAGAGATACATTATTGTCATGACATAGTGAATCCATATTGTTAAAGGCCTAAACCTAAAGCTTGATGATTAATTAGTTATAAGTTATTACCAGTTAAGGTTACATAAAACTATTCTTATCTGTTTAGCTCACAAAAGAGGTGGGAACACGGAATGTATATTGACAGCACAGGATGACGTAAGAAGTCTGGGTATAGATTTGGTCGAACTTAATAACTTTTATTCAAATAGTGTATTTGTATTAAGAAGTTTATTAAATATGTACAAATTAAATTTAGAATTCAATTATTTATGATACTTGAAATAATCTATATAAAATTCAAAACTCATGAAATTAAAAATATCTCAACCTTAGAAAGTAAAAATGCATTATCTCACAAAGCTAATCAAAGCCAAGAGATAAGGAATTGGAAGGCCACTCTCACTTTCAACCCCACAAAATATACATTATAATTATTCTTTATCTCTACGCATGCCAAGACAAGTCTCACAATGCCAAAAACTAAGGAAGATGATAGAAAGTGACTGAAAAAAGCCTCTTATTCTGGGCCATTATCAAGAAAGAATCCTTCCAAGCTTTTCACAAGAAGGATTCTCTGCACATATTCAGAGGGGAGTCAGAATTTGAAGTTTATAGGTTCAAAAATCTAATTCTTTTTGCGTTATTAGGTTCATTTTTACATATTCAATGAATTTCTTACTGCATTCGGGCGCGATCAACACACTCTTTTCTATTTATTCTTTTAACTTTTTCTCTCAATATTATATAAATTGAGTGTTGTTTTCATTTCCAAAGGAATAGCCTTGAGCCACAGAATAGGGGGCCAAAAAAGGAAGTGTGAACGAATGGGTATAAAAACTCTTTCATCATCTATAAAGTATATTATTCGTTAGATATTAACAAGGGACAAGTTGTTCTTTAGCCTTTACAGGCTTTGATGAGGTGTCCTATGCCTCTTTTTTTATATGTGAAAATCATTTATGCTCCTCAATTTTGTTTTAAAAATTAAATAAAGTGACTTTTCTGTTAGAAATAAACAAACATAATTTTATTAAGTAATTTTGAATGATTGAGTGATCATCTGAGTAACAGACTCAAACATACCATCTATCCCACCTAGCTTATTTAGTGCTTGCAAGACACGGACAAAGCAGAGTTCAATTAAGTGAATTTGGTGCAAAATATCATCATATATAAACGCCTTCTTAAAGTGTTACAATCCAAAAAAACTCGCGTGATGACACTTGTCTATTCCCATCAAGATAAGTTAGTCTCAATCCAATGAAAACGAAAGATAAATACAAGTCTTAAATGTCTTTGCTTCTCAAGTAGAACAAAACATGATAAAAGGAAAAGAGGGTTTGCCGAGATGATAAGCAGCTACCTCTTAAGTCCTTCAACGAGCCTCCAATGTCAGGAGGAGAAGAAGAAGATCACACGGGTCCGGACTCGGAACCTACACAAGTGTAAAAGCAAGGGGTGATTACCAACAATACGGTACCAAGATGGCAACCTAATAAACAAGGCACCTAGCTAGAAATCGAGTACCCCTTACACTCCAACGGAACCTCCTCAAATTACAACCTGCACAGAAATCAACCAAACCTAATAATAAACAACTCACAAAGCTCAATATTCGCAGTTCAATCTTTACAATTCAACAATCAAACTAATCAAATAAGTCATTCTCGAAGTCAAGTAGTTCAGTCACTCGCAACAAGTACATAAATCACAATTAGCAAGCAAGTCACGCATAAACATCAAATGCATCAAGTCATAATAATCAATCTCTTGCCGGAACCATTTTTCATCGGCATAATATCACTAGCCGAAACCATTTCCCATCGACTTTATATCAAATCACTATCTGGAACCATTTTCCATTGGATTTATGTCAAATGACTAGCCGGAACCATTTTTCATCGGCTTTTATATCAAATCACTAGCCGAAATTATTTTTCATTGACTTTATAAACACTTGATGGAAATGACCTCGGCATCACAACACTCGCTAGCAAAGAACTCGACATCATAATACTCGTCGGCAAAGACCTCAACATCATAAACCATCTCATGTCTCATCAATATGTTCACAATCAATGCATACAAGCAATATCACACCATATGGAAGAGACAACAATTCACACAATTCAAATCCACATTCATGCTTTCAAGCATTTTATCAATCAATCAACAAGGGTCACAATAAGGCAATTCACATAATCATATTCATCACATAGCCCTTTTCATTTCAACCCTTGTTATTCATTTAGATGTAACAAGTGGACAATTAACCCTTCACCTTATTCTCTTTACTCCCATCACACAAGCAACAAAGGAAGTACACAAATTCTACCAAAATAAAACGTTGAGGAGATCCTTGCCTTAAATCAATCAATATTCATTCCAAGATTGAGTCTTCCCCTTCCGAATCACTTCTAAAGCCACACAATATATAATGATCAAGTATTCACAATCACTTTCTGGAAACAACAATACCTACATCAATTTTATAGAGAAGTGGGTCAATCAACTCCAAACCCAATTCTAAATTTAAGGTTTGAATCAGAAATTTAATAATTGAAAAATTACTCAAGGTTTTAGGAACTCATTAGGGAATACCATTTCGAAAAGGGACTTAAAATCAATTTAAAATCTCTATTTTAGCTAGTTAAGAACTTGAGTTCTTGAAAAACCTCATAATTCACCAACCAAAATATCATATTATGATGTTAAAACCCATAAATAATCAAAAGAAAATAAATATTTAGGATTATAAAAACTTACCTAAGTGGTTTAACACAAAAAATCCTTTCAAAAATTGCCACCAAGGGTTCACAAGCTCAAAAATAGAAAATGAGGCTTAAACCCTTAAATGGCAGGCCAAAAATCCTCTCTGAATATCACTTTCTGAAAACAACAATACCTACATCAATTTTATAGAGAAGTGGGTTAATCAACTCCAAACCCAATTCCAAATTTAAGGTTGTAATCCGATATTTAATACTTGGAAAAACTACTCTAGGTTTTAGCAACTCATTAGGGAATATCGTTTCGAAAAGGGACTTAAAATCAATTCAAAATCTCTATTTTAGCTAATTAAGAACTTGATTCTTGAAAAGCCTCATCATTCACCAACAAAATATCATATTTTGTAACGATCCAAACCGTCGTTAGTTAGAAAAGACAAAACGTCGAGGAAAGCCTGGGGCAATCATCCCGCTAGAGCGGGCCATATGCCGCTAGGGTGGTGACGCTCCAGCGGATAGTTTGCGCCAAAGCGGGATAGTCGGAAACAAAACTTAAATGACGTGAAACCTTATTTTCTCTTTTTTTCCCAACAGGCTGCTCTAGGCTTGGGAAAGAAGGAGAAAGAGATTTCTAGCGTAAGGATATCGATAACTTGTGGATTTTCGATTAAAATCCACCGTCTTGTCGTCCGGAAGCTAGGACTTGGAGCTACAAACCCTCCGCGATTGCTTGGCACCCACGTAGGCTAGGTTTATTATTGAGTAGTTGTAAATTCGTGATTCACTGCGTAGTATCTTGGTAATTGATGGTAGAATTCATGCGTAGGCTTTCGTTCATCGAAAAGTGGGTAGTCGTACATGTATTTCTAGTTGTTCCATCAAAATCCTACCATAGGAGGACGCCTAATATTGCGAACTAGGGTATGTGATGACTTGATTTCATGTTTCGCGTAGTGTATGTTGGTAATTGCTTCATTGTAATGCATGTGTATGTGAATGAAGCCTTGTTAATCAAACCTAATGAAATGACTAAATATGTACGATTGCATGCCATGAACCTAATACTTTATTGTATAATTATGAGTATGTTCATTATGGGTGTGATCGTGATGGTGATTGTGCTGACTGGATCGGGTATCATGTTCCGACACATTAACATATATTGGATCAGGTGTCACGTTCCGACACACTAACATATATTGAATCGGGTATCACTTACCGATACATTTACATAAAATGGATTGGGTGTCACGTTTTGACACACTAACATGCATTGGATTGGGTGTCATGTTCCGACACACTAACAATTTAAGGGTGGGTTCTATGAGAGGACCATTGAATTGTCATATCTACTTGTTGTGAGAATGTGGAATTGTATGTTGTCCCTGAAATGATGACTGTATCGTATGTTTTGTATATGTATGTTTATCATGTAGTGTTTACTTGTTATATCTCATTAATGAATGAACTGTGAATGGTCAGGCCCAAATTGGGATGTGGTATGGTAAGTGGAGATCGAGAGTCCAGATATTACTATGTATTACCTTAGAGAGGTCGTCTGAGCTCTTAAAAGCGGAGAAATGGAGAGATGTTGGTGTTGTAAATGATAGGTAGCTGGGTCTTACCTAGGAAGAGGATTCGTATTGAAACAGTTAGTAGGCCTTGATAGAACGGACTATAGAGTCAAGAGTTGAGTAGTGAGGTGTAAGAAGTAAGGGTATGTCGTGAGTGGGTGGCCGGATTTGTAGTGGTTATATCCGGAATCTCCCCTAATGGGTAGAATGGTTAAGCTATGATCAAGAACGTAGCACGTGAGGGGCTAAAGTCAGGTTTAATAGTATACTTATTTAGTATTCGAGAATGGTAAAGGTGGAGGAATAAACAGTCTCATTGGATGTTTACTGCTAGTCGAATTCTTATATTATACGGTGGTTATCGGGTTGACCGATGATGCCTACCAGTACGTGTGATTTGTATTGATACTACTCTTGCTATGCCTTTTTGGAATAGTCTGTTTGCAGGGTCAGTGATGTTTCATAGGTGAAGACAAAAACAATCTCCAGCAACTTCTATTTTTCCTTCCATATGGTGGGACACACTAACATATATTGGATCGGATATCATGTTCCGTCACACTAACATATATTGGATCGGGTGTCACGTACTGACACATATACATGCAATGGATCGGGTGTCATATTTCGACACACTAACATGCATTGGATCGGGTGTCACATTCCGACACACTAACAGTTTGGGGTGAGTTCCATGAGAGGACCATTGAACTGTCATATCTACTTGTTATGAGAATGTGGAATTGTACATTGTCCCTGAAATGATGACTGTATCGTATTTTCTGTATATGTATGTTTCTCATGTAATGTTTAGTTGTTATATCTCTTTAATGAATGAACTGTGAATGGTCAGTGTTGACACCTAATTTTGGCCTAACATTTTCAAAAATTCGTAACTTTTAAGTTTTATTTATTCAATAGATCAAAATACATTTTTTTTATAATTTTAAATAAATTTATCGATATTTATTCTTATTTGTCAAAATTTCAGGATTTTTTATCAGTTAATTTTAATTACATTATTTTTTGTCATAACCGATTGAATACGTTCAAATATTTGTTCATTTTTTATAAAATCATTATTTCTGTTAAATTGCATTTTTTACATGTCATTGGTTATGTTCATTACATTTTTCATATTCATTTTATCTATTACAATTGTTAATATTTATTTGGTTATTTTGCACAGTCTAGAAATTCATTCAATATGGATAAGATTTCATACACAGATATTTTATTAACGGATGGTTGCCCATAATTTTAAGATACTGGTATTGTACTATTGGTGGTTTTTAATTCCTTATTTAAAAAATAGTTTGCTCATTAAGTTAAGAGGGTGGTGAAATTTTTTTCGATTAGGTTGAGAATTTTTAGATTTTTATTCATGAAAGGTTTTACTTTTCATTATTTTCTGGTCACCACCACCCCGGATTCCGGCCAAGCTCCGGCAAACCCAACACCCATTTTTCGTCTTCCTTTTTCGGTGACAAGGTTCTCCACCAGACCCCCCTTCTATCTACTCTGCCTTCGTCATTTCCAATGAAATCCCGGTGAAACCCCACATCTTTTCTGAACAAACAACTCAATAGCTTCCAAACAACCATAACTCTACCTGAAATAGACCAACAACTAGCTCAAAACAGACCCAAAAACCCCCACTGTCTCCAGTCACTTTTTCCAGCAAAATGCCACCCTCCAGACCACCCAACACCATTAAAACTCCAGCTTTCTTTCTCGTCAGACAGACCACAAAATTGCCACCAAAACCCTTCCTTTTACTCCTTTTTCCGTGAAAGAGTCACCGGAAACGACCCCAAGACCCAACCCCAAACGGCTAGTCCCATTCCCCTTCCCTTTTCACGTTTTCTTCTTATAAGTGTTTTCACTCGATGGTGAACGACAACCAGTCCTCGAGTTCCCAGATCACTAAATCAAAAAATAACAACAACAATAGTGCCATTTCCGGTGCCATCTCAGGTGAACTCCAAAGCTCCTGCAACATACCATTACCACTTGAAACAAACCAGTTGTGAACCAGTTTCGAGGTCGCGAACAGTTGCTCAAAGCAACAACCACCGGCGTGGCTCCAACTCCGATAAATAAACAAACCTCTTTCACTTTGTTTTTCTTTTCAGATCTAGCCGGAGGGGTTCAAACTCCGACCACCTTTATTCTTATTTATTGCTTATCCGATAAATATAGTAGTTTTCTGGTGACCTACGTTTTTTATTATTGTGTATTTTTTTGAAGTAATGTTTATGATGTTAACTTGATTGTTTCATGCTCTTTTTTGGCTGATTCACTAATTGATTTTATATAAATTCCTTTTTAGTGTGGAGTAGTAATTATTAACTCTTCTTTTCAATTATCTTGAGATGTTCATTTTGTGACTGGTTTGACATTTTTCAGAAGCTTCATTCTTATTTTTTTTTAGTGGAGATTATTTAGTTTTACTCTTATAGTTCTGGTTTCTTTCTCTATTTGCATATTACATTCGTTAGTTGATTAGCTTAATTGATAAATAAATTAGATTATTTTCTTTGTTTTCTAGTAATATTTTGGTGAAGTTAATGTTGAGTTTTAGCTTTAATTCAAATTATCATTTCAATTATGTTGGTTACATTTAGTGTCATTAATTTGGCCGACAGGTTATTAATGATTTTGAGGTCCTTTGATGGGTTTAACATGGATTATACTATCAGAAGTTTTTTTTTCTTTATTTACTGTTGTTGTGTCTTTCTTGGATTGTTTTAGAGTCATTAATTACTTATTCATTTTATTCAATTGTTAAGAAACAAGTTAAATTGGCCGATGAAGAAATTACTGTTGATTTTCAAGGTCTCCCATGTTAATAAGGCGGATTTTTATTTTGAAGTTTTTATTTGATTTATTCATATTTATTTATAACTAATACTTTTACTAAGTGTTTTTACAGATACCCAGAGTTGCTTTCCATTGAAGCTATTCGAATGGAGTTCGAATTATATTTTTTATTCACTATTGTGTATATTATCGATGTTAGGTAAACTTAGGCCGTTTTTGATATTATTGTTTTGTTTTATTACTTGTGTATATTGTATGTTTGTTTTACTTGTATATTATTTTATTTCCTTCTCAATTTGAAAAAAATAAATTCAATCGGGATCTACAGTTGTGGATTTTGAAGGATGCCTAACACTTTCCTTCGGAATAACTTGAACCCCTTACCTAGAATCTAATGGTTTTATAGATCATTTAATCACTTTCCAGGGTTTTCCTAAAATTAGGTGACGACTCTTTGAAAATTCGTTTATTCTTAAACTTCTTTCAAAATTGAATGAATTGATTATTTTTTGAGTCACCACGACGTTTCTTCTTATTTGAATGAAGTAAGGATGTAAACAAAATGACGATTTCGCTGGGGATATAGAAGTTTTAACTATTATGAGTTCATTTTTTTAAATTGAGGAGTTATTTTTTTTTATTGTGGTATTCATTATATCTTGTATATTTTGTTGATTATTTGTATATTGTACTTGTTATTTATTCATTATTTATTTAACTATATATAAACTGTCATTGTATTCATGATATTTTTCGACATGTATGTATAGTTTATTAAAAATAATTTTTGCGTAATCGTAGCCAGACTTTTTATACTCGATTGAAATGATCGACAATTTATTGGTACGTTAGGCGTCCAATGGTTGTCGTGAGTTCCAGCGTAAGTTATCCGCTTGGGTTCCCAGTCTTTCAAAAGCCACTCTAGTCAACTAGCGTAGAACGAAACTAAATCTCAAATTTAACGCATTTTGAACTAAGTTGACCGAATATCAAAGACGTGTTGGGCCAATTAGGCCCACCTTGGGTCTATTTGGCCTATTGGTCAATTAAAGACAATCATGCGTATGTGTTTAAATTTGAAGTATGTATTCGTCATTTGGCAAAATAATGTCCCTTGGGGTAGGGAACTTTATTGTTTGTTCGAGTCGAAGAAGGATCAAGTTACCATTTCATCCAAAAGTGTGACATCCGAAGATGACAAGAAATCAAACAGAAGGACCGTCAATAGAGGCATAGCTTAGGATGGTACCCCTGCGGGGGACTGATTATTTGTATCCCATTTTCCTATTATGCATCCTCATTTAGTTTTATTCATACAATTTGTATAAATTCGGGTTTTGGGATAATGTTGTCAAATGACGTAATACATCCTTCAGATCGGTAGGTCTACCCTTGGCACGAAAGGGTCATATACTTGTATAGGACGCGTAATAACTATTTGTATGTTATGTGTTATAATTGAGTTTGTCTTCAATCAAAGCAGTGTTTATGTAATTAATTCTTTGCGTGTTATTTTGCATTATCCATTATGAACATGAACTAACATTTTTACCTTTTGAGTTTTTCTTCTTTGTAAGCGAAAGGTTGATTTATGTCAAAATTTGGAAGTCATTGTTCATCTGAAGTTGCAAGGGACAAGAGGATTCTTGAAATTTGAGTCTTTAAATTTCACAAGACATTAATATCAAGTCAAAAGGATAAATCTGGGGAGTCTTTTACTATAAGGTCACACTCATTTATTTTTAATTTTTTATTATTTTCCACGCTTACCCTACTTTCACACATTTCTCATATTTTTTAGGAAAACCGTCCCCGAGAATAGTCGGGGATGGTCATCACAATGTGTGGTTCTCGTGGATAATTGGAAGAACACATAGTTTCAAGAGATATTCAAAAGAGAATACAACAACAAGTGGTTGCTGTAAAAAATATGAGACCACATTCAACAAGCCGTACGAAGATCGACAATTGAGAGGATACTAAATACATTGGTGCAAACAGTTAGAAGACACTCTCTAACTAAGGATGTCAGTGGTACTATACTTACGAGTCATCACTCTATGTTTGTCTAAGTTTTTGAATAATTTTCTAACATATCTGCACGAACTACGCGAACCTGATTCTCATCTCGATGATATACGTAGGCAGCCCTTCTTGGGTTCAGTATTCATTCTTTTAATTTTTTTTAAAAAAAGTCAAATAGTGTGTGTATATTTTCAAAGGCATATCTGCATGAACTACGCGAACCTGATTCTTATCTCGGTGAGATACGTAGGCAGTCCTTCTTGGGTTCGGTATTCATTCTTTTAAATTCAAAAAAAAAGAGGTAGATAGTTTGTGCATATTTGCAAAGACATATCTCCATGAACTATGCGTACCTGATTCTCGTATCATTGAGATACGTAGACAACCCTTCTTGAGTTCGGTATTTTTTTTTTCAAAAGTGAAATAAATAAATAATAGCTTTTGCATATTTCATACTATATCTGCATGAACTACACACACCTAATTTTCATCTCGATGAGATACGTAGGCAGCCCTTCTCGGGGTCGGTATTTATTCTTTCAAAAAATAAATATTGTGTACATATTATAAGAGTCATGTCTTCAACTTAAATGAGACCAATTCAGTTAGGAGCATGTAAAAATATTTGATATGATGGAGAGGACTGACTTTGTGGTAAATTATGTACTCTTTTGATACCTCTCATTTGTACTTTTGTGATGCTTGAAAATTCTCTTGTAGGCATTCAAGATAAGAATAAAACCAACCTCATGATTTCATGTGCATGGTGTGGAGAACTTTTAGATCAAAATTCAATTGCATTGCACTGTTGATCTAGAACTTGGCCCGAATATTTTTCGAGGCGAAATCCTAAGTAATGTTTGGTTTGGGAAAGGATTGTAGTCCTTTTTTGAACCAATTGTGCCTTTCAAATACTAAATGACATTAATCATTAGTTTTCCTATTTTGATCTTGAAACATTTTCTTTGGACAACCACATACTAGCCATTACCTTTTTGAGTGCTTACATGCACTATCCTTTTTTTGGCCCAACCTTCTTGAGCGTACCAAAGATGTGCAAATTATAAGTGAAGATCAGAGTTTGAAGTTGCCAAAGGCAAAGGATATTGAGTCTGTCAAAGTCAAAGAAGCAAGAACGACTTCTAGAGAAAGAAAAAGAAAGAAAGAAAGAAAAAAGTTTGAAAGAAATAAAGAAAGACAAAAGCACCCCTACAAGGTAAATAAAAGTTGAGGAGGAAAATACTCCAACAAAAGAGAAGGAAACTTCAAAAGAATGGGGCGAGAAAAGGAAAAAACTCCAAGAAATAAGGACTCAAAAGAAGTCAAAATAAAATAAAGGGGTGAAAAAAAGGAAAAGTTTCAACAAATAAGGATTCAAAAGAAGTCGAAAAAAGGGGGGACAACAAAGAGGATCAGATGCCAAAGACGTATCAACCGTCAAAAGCATGAATTTAGTGTGACACTGAAGGAGAAATTAAGTCACTCTTAATTCAAATAAATATCCTACCCATCCCTAAACCTACATTACAAGCCAATGACAAACCCTACATGATCTCATTCCAAATGTCCTCACATTAGTGGAGATTTACATAAGGGCTAAACATATGGTATCATAGTTGCATGCATTGAACATTTTCGTGAGTGTGAGTGTGAGTGCGCTTCAAAAAGTGTCCTCAAATAATATGCTTCAAATATGTGTGAAATATGACATTTTTTGTTGCGAGGGCAATTGAAACATGAGAATTGGTACAATTCAAAACCTTTGTTTGAAGCAAGATGAACAAATCTTGTTATTACTTAAGTATGTTTGAGGTACCACTTAAAGCTGTAGGAGTTACCTTGAAATCAATCTTAGTTTGATAAAGAAAAAAAAAGAAAAAAAAAAAGAGATTTACATGCGATCTTGACTTATGGTACCAATTGTAGTCAAGATTTGACTGTCTCATCACATTGTTTATTCTTCAAAAAAAAAAAAAAAAAACAGAGGGGAGCAAGAACCCGCTCTTTAATATTTCCAAATCATTTTTGGAAAATTCTTTCCATTAAAATAAAAGAATTTGCCTTTTATTTTTTGGGTTGGTCATTGTAAAAAGTGTCACTATTCTAATCTTTTCAGTATGAGACGCCTATTTTATTTCATTGGGTCGTTCGTCCCAATAATGTGACATATCTTTTGTCTTTAAGCTTTGAATATGGCACATAATATCATTTTACTATTTCATCATATTTATATTGTACATTTTCTACTGATGATCTTCTCTCAGATTCTTTGCAGTATTTATCATCTACAGAATTGGAACTACATTTGACCTGATTCTTAGCTCAACAAGATATGTAGGCGCTACGACGGTTTGGTCATATGTGATTGTCTTTTCTCCTTGTAATAAAAATTGGGACAAAATTTTTGAGATCTTAAAAATTCACACTAAAGATGTTATCTCTACCAAGTCAAGATTGGAG
This sequence comes from Solanum pinnatisectum, assembly GCA_035578085.1. NCBI lineage: Eukaryota > Viridiplantae > Streptophyta > Magnoliopsida > Solanales > Solanaceae > Solanum > Solanum pinnatisectum. Next base: position 40,349,695 of record CM069079.1, on the reverse strand, counting down.
ATCATTTTGAGATTCGTCAAAAGATCTAACTAGAACATAATTTTTGAGGGAGACCTCAAAAATTCCAACAAGTAATGTCAACTTCAAATGATATCCTGCATCGCTTGAAGTTCAAAGTCGACTTCAAAATCTCCAGCATTTCCATAATGGAGAAAATAAATTTAGGATATGAGCCACCGGCGCCTCGTATAAATCCCTAATAAGACATGAGTCACAATAAACACAAAATGGTCAAGTGTAAATTGTTGGTTGCTCACATGTGTTAAAGTGATCAGACATTTTCTACACTTCTCTTTTAAAGAATCTTTTCTCAAGGTTTCTTGACTAAATCACTAGCTAAGGCGACATTATGTCTACTAATCGTTCCTTTTCAAGTATAGGAACTTGTGAAAGCATTGAGACGATGACACTTTCAAGACAAATCATTGAGCCATCCACCTTGTTACAAGTTGGACAAGCATCGAGCCATCTACCTCGTTATAGTTGGACAATCATCGATCCATCCACCTCGTTATAGTTGGACAATTATCAAGCCATCCACCTCATTACAGTGGATAATTATCGAGCCATCCACCTCGTTATAGTTGGACAATCATCGAGCCATTCAGCTCGTTACAGTGGACAATCATCGAGTCATCCACTTTGTTATAGTTGGACAACCACCGAGCCATCCATCTCGTTACAATGGAAAATCATTGGGTCATCTATCATTATCATTTTTCATATGCCAAAAAGGAAGGTCGTTATATTTTTCATTTCCCGAGAAAGCATTGCATTTTCATTTGCCAAGATGACCATTGCTTTTTTATTCGCCGAGAAGGTCATTGCATCTAAGTCGCATCTATGCAGAGATGAATAATGTGCACCCTATCTATTCTGCTTTCAAGTCAGAGGAGACTTGAGTTGAAAGATATTTGCATTTAAGTCGCATATATTCGGAGGTGAAGGATGTGCACCCTATCTATTTTATGTTTAAGTCGGAGGAGACTTGCGTTGAAAGATATTTGCATTTAAGTCCCATCTATTTGGAGGTGAAGGATATGCACCCTATCTATTCTATGTTCAACTCGGAGGAGACTTGCGTTGAAAGAGATTTGCATTTAAGTCGCATTTAATCGGAGGTGAAGGATGTGCACCTTATCTATTCCGCGTTCAAGTCGAAAGAGACTTGTGTTGAAAGATATTTGCATTTAAGTCGCATCTATTCGGAGGTGAAAGATGTGCACCCTATCTATTCTGTGTTCAAATCGGAGGAGACTTGGATTGAAATATATTTGCATTTCAGTCGCATCTATTCGGAGGTGAAGGATGTGCACCTTATCTATTCCACGTTCAAGTCGGAGGAGACTTGTATTGAATCATATTTGAATTTAAGTTGCATCTATTCGGAGGTGAAGGATGTGCACCGTATATATTTCACGTTGAAGTCGGAGGAGGCTGGCGTTGAAGTATATACATTCAGATCCTACCGATAGATCATTTTCATTCATCCTACCGATAGACATGCATTTATATCCTACCGATGGATCATTTTCATTCATCCTACTGATGGACATGCATTTATATGCTACTGATGAATCATTGTCATTCATCGTATCGTAAGCGATGAAACCGTTTTCTTTAATTCTATCTCGACTAATGAGTTTTATCTTTATTTTTTTTTACGAGAACATCCAAGATGATGCATTCTCAATTAAGTCATAAGTGTGGATTACATTAACAATGACACAATACAATGGGAAACCTTTTGGAAGCAAGTTGAAGATCGACTTCCACCACATTCCAACCACACTTTTATATAAAGGTCATGTGTTTGGCCAAGATCGGGTTTGTCAAGTTTCTTTGTTCGTGATTTCTTTCATCAATCATATCCAACGAAAGGGAAAGCTGTTGACACCCAATTTTGGCATAACATTTTCAAAATTCGTAACTTTTAAGTTTTATTTATTAAATAGTTCAAAATATATTTTTATAATTTTAAATAAATTTATCAATATTTATCCTTATTTGTCAAAATTTCAGAATTTTTTATTAGTTAATTTTAATTACATTATTTTTTGTCACAATCGGTTGAATACGTTCAAATATTTGTTCATTTTTTTTAAAATTATTATTTCTATTAAATTTCATATTTTATATGTCATTGGTTGCGTTTATTACATTTTTTCATATTCCTTTTATCTGTTACATTTGTTAGGATTCATTTTGATATTTTGAACAATCTAGAAATTCATTCAATATGAATAAAATTTTATACACAGATATTTTATTAACCGATGGTTTTGGTCCATAATTTTAAGATAGTGCTATTGTACTATTGGTAGTTTTCAATTCCCTATTTAAAGAATAGTTCGCTCATTAAGTTAAAGGGGTGGTGAAATTTTTTTAGATTAGGGTTGTGAATTTTCATAGTTTTATTCACAAAGGGTTTTACTGTTCATTATTTTTCGGTCACCACCACCCCGGGTTCCGGCCAAGCTCCGGCAAACACAACCCCCATTTTTTGTCTCTTTTCCGGTGACAAGGATCTCCACCAGACCCCCCTTCTGTCTACTCTCACTTTGCCATTTCCGGTGAAATACCGGTGAAACCCCACCTCTTTTCCGACCAAACAACTCAACAACTTCCAAACAACCATTACTCCACCTGAAATAGACCAACAACTAGCTCAAAACAGACCTAAAAACCCCCCACTGTCTCTGGTCTCTATTTCCAGCGAAATGCCACCCTTCAGACCACCCAACAGCACCAAAACTCCAGCTTTCTTTCTTGTCAGACAGACCACAAAATAGCCACAAAAACCCCTACGTTTTAATTCTTTTTCCGTGAAAGAGTCACCAGAAACGACCCCAAGACCCAACCCCAAGCGGCCAGTCCCTTTCCCCTTCCCCTTTCACGTTTTCTTCTTCTCTTTTACATGTGTTTTCGCTCGATGGTGAACGACAACCAGTCCTCGAGCTCCCAAATTAGCAAATCAACAGATAACAACAACAATAGTGCCATTTCCGTTGCTATCTCCCGCGAACTCCAAAGCTCCCGCAATAGACCATTACCACTTGAAACAAACCAGCTGCAAACCAGTTACGAGGTCGCGGACAGTTGTTCAAACCAACAACCACCGGCGTGGCTCCAACTCCGATAAATAAACAACCCTCTTTCACTTTGTTTTTCTTTTCAGATCTGGCCGGAGGGCTCAAACTCCGACCACCTTTATTCTTATTTCTTGCTTTATCCGATAAATATAGTAGTTTTTCGGTGACCACACTCTCTTTGTTTATTTTTATTCTATATTTTTTATCATTGTGTATTCTTTTGAAGTATTGTTTATGAGGTTAATTTGATTGTTTCATGCTCTTTTTTGGCTGATTCACTAATTAATTTTATATAATTTCCTTTTTAGTGTGGAGTAGTAATTATTAACTCTCCTTATCAAATCATCTTGAGATGTTCATTTTGTGACTGGTTTGACATTTTTCAGAAGCTTTGTTCTTATTTTTTTTAGTGAAGATTATTTAGTTTTACTCTTATAGTTCTGTTTTCTTTCTCTATTTGCAGATTACATTCCTTAGTTGATTAGCTTAATTGACAAATATATTAGATTATTTTCTTTGTTTTCTAGTAATATTTTGGTAAAGTTAATGCTGAGTTTTAGCTTTAATTCAAATTATCATTTCAATTATGTTGGTTACCTTTAGTGTTATTAATTCATCCAACAAGTTATTAATGTTTTTGAGCTCCTTTGATGGGTTTGACATGGCTTATACTATCAGAAGGGTTTTTTACTTTATTTACTGTTGTTTCTCGGTTGTTGTGTCTTTCTTGGATTGTTTTAGAGTCATTTAATTACTTATTCATTATTGAATTGTTAAGAAAGAAGTTAAATTGACCGATAAAGAAATTATCGGCGATTTTCAAAGCCTCCCTTGTTAATAAGACAAATTTTTATTTGATTTATTCATTTTATTCATATTTATTTATTACTAACACTTTTACTAAGTGTCTTTATAGATACCCGGAGTTGTTTCCCATTGAAGCTATTCGAATGGAGTTCGAATTATATTTTTTATTCACTATTGTATATATTGTCGATGTTAGGCAAACCTTAGGCTGATTTTGATATTATTGTTTTGTTTTATTACTTGTGTATATCGTATTTTTGTTTTCCTTGTATATTGTTTTATCTCCTCCTCAATTTGAATATATGAATTCCATTGAGACCAACAAATGTGGATTTTGAAGGATGCCTAACACCTTCCCTTCGGAATAACTTGAACCCCTTACCTAGAATCTAATGATTTCGTAGATCATTTAATCGGTTTCCTAGATTTTCCTAAAATTAGGTGGTGACTCCTTTAAAATCCATTTTTTCTTAAAATTCTTTCAAAATTGAATTAATTGGTTATTTTTTGAGTCACCACGACGTTTCTCCTTATTTGAATAAAGTAGGAATGTAAACAGTTAGGTCCAAATTGGGATATCGTACGGTAAGTGGAGATCGAGGGTCCAAGTGTTACTGCGTAATACCTTAGAGAAGTCGTCTGAGCTCTTAAAAGCTGAGAAGTGGAGAGGTGTTGGTGTCGTAAATGTTAGGTAGCTGGGTCATACTTAGGAAGGGGATTCGTATTGAAACGGTTAGTGGGCCTTGATAGAACGGACTACGGAGTCAAGGGTTGAGTAGTGAGGTGTAAGAAGTAAGGGTATGTCGTGAGTGGGTGGCCGGGTTGGTAGTGGTTACATCCGGAATCTCCTATAAGGCGTAGAATGGTTAAGCTATGATCAAGAACGTAGCGCGCGAAGGGCTAGAGTCAGGTGCACTAGTATACTTATTTAGTATTCAATAATGGTAAAGGTGGAGGAATGAACAGTCTCATTGCATGTTTCCTGCTAGTCGATTTCTTATATTATGTGGTAGGTATCGAGTTGACCTATGATGCCTACCAGTATGTGTGGTTTGTACTGTTACTACTCTTGATATGCCTTTTTGGCATAGTCTGGATGCAGGGTCAGCGATGTTTCATAGGTGAAGACGAAGACAATCTCCAACAGCTTCTATTTTTCCTTCCATGTGGTGGGAGCTGTGTCATTTGTTATCATGTATAACCTTGTAATCTTAGAAGCTCTTGTACCTGTTTAGACTAGATCCCTGATGGTGTTAATTACTTTACAAGTTAACTTTGAATCGTTTAAAACTCCTTATTTATAAAATTATCACGAATGTCATTTAATTTCCAGTTTTCTAAACCTTTCGCCTGTTATTAACTGTTTGTGAATGGAGGGTTCTCCTATTTAGGTGTTAGAGTAGGTGCCCGCACGACCCGGTGGGTTGGGTTGTGACATATTTTGATGTTAAAACCCATAAATAATCAACGGGAAATAAATATTTAGGATTATAGAAGCTTACCCAAATGGTTTAACAAAGAAAATCCTTTCAAATGTCGCCACCAGGGGGTTCACCAAGCTCAAAAATAGAAAATGTGGCTTAAACCCCGAAACGACATGCCAAAAACCCTCTATGATATCAAACAAACGACTAGGGATTCACAAAAGCAAACCTTGCTAAAAGCGTGACCTTCACAAAAGTGAAGCCTCCTTTGCTTAAGCGAAGGTCACTTAAGAGACAGGTCCTTCGTTTAAGCGACAAGACTTTTGCAAAAACGAGGCCTGCAACATCAGAAAACATTGCCAACTCTTAAATCATCAAAAGGACTCTCGAGATTCGTTCGAAATCCCGTACACACAAATCAAATATGTAAATCAATTATACTCGATGTTCAGACTCAATGAAACTGTCAAAATACTAATATGAGGTCTCCTTGACCTGACATCTGTGAAAACCACAAGAAACTTATTCAACTCCGAAAAGACTATAACAAGCTCGGGACATTTCAAAAATCAACCAAGACCTCGACTAGGCCTAAATCATTCGCCGAATTCAACGGAACTCTCGGAATTCCGATCTGAGCATCCGAACCCAAATGTTGACCAAAGTCAACCCAAAGGCTAAAATCTCACAACTTAGGACCTCAAATCCTCAAATAGACTCAGAACCTGAAATCGACAACTCTCACAGCTCAAATACCACATTACGGGATTGATGGAATCAACATAATTTCATTTCGACATTCGAAACTCTAAAAGGCTCCAAAACCACTTTCTTAACAACTTAACCTTTCAAACTCAAAACTTACCAAATTCTCAATGTTTAACTCAAAGTTCAAAACCAACTTTTCAAAACTCTTGCTACACCTTTGTTGGTGTAGGTTTGTATCAAAACTTACCTTTGTTGGTGTAGGTTTGTTTCAGGTTGTTTGAAGCATAGGATGATAGTCACTCATCATCAACTTCCATCTACTTCATCCTCAGATGAAAGTCGTGCCTATCTTTTACGTTATTTATCTTATATCCGTACCCTATTAGAAACCCTTGTATTATTTTCACTAGGTCTTTGAGTTGTGATTTATTTATGATGTTTTTGAAAGGAATTTTCTTATTTCTTTATTCTTGTCAATGAAGCTGGTAAGGATTTTCTTATCTAGTTAAATTAAAGTAGGTATCCGCACGATTCCATAATTCAAATTGTGACACCTTCTTATATGGTATGATCGGCCTACGTAATTTTGATCATGAACTCCCAATCAAAAAAATAATATATAATACTTTTTTCATAAGTTGAAAAAGACCTGGTTGTTTTTTTCTCTATTTTATTTTTTCTTAGTTACTATTTGAAAAGTCAACGAGTGTTTTCTTTGACCACAGTTCTTTCAAATACTTTTTAAATATTTAATTGTTGTGATTTATTGTATTTTTAAACGTAATTTCTAAATATATAAATTTATTTTAAAAAGAAATTGAAGATTGAACAAATAGAATAATTGAATGCACAATTTATAAAAATCATAACAGTTTAAGCGATCATAATAAAGTCAAAGACATGGTCATATTTTAGTCTTTTGAGTTGAAATAATCATTACTATTCGTGAATAATCATCATATGTAATTTGATATATATCATGAGAAAACTACAATTCATAATACTTAATAAGCCATTGGCATTTTATTCTACTCATACAATTGTCATGAATATATTGATATTTCGTACTATTGATCATATATATCACCATGAAACCATGAGTTTTAAGTCATATGGAAAAGGGTTGATATAATTTGCAAAATAAAAGCCATCTTCCCTAACCAACCAATAACATATATCACCACGACCTCTACACTTGTCTGAATCACTTTCAAAAACATAAAAGGTTATGGTCTTAGTAACCCAAACAAATTCACACTTGTACTTAGTTGTCTGCCAAATATTCTCACGAAAATGCCAATGATAACCCTCAGGTCCAGGATTAAGAAAATGAGTTCCTAAATCATTGTCTTTGGACCAACAATGGACAAATAAAGGATTTGTTCCATTAGGGAGGTCACTTGCAATCCAAATCTGATAACGAGTTAAAGGACCCTTAGTAGAAGCAGTAGCAACAATTCCACTCAAGGACAAGATAAATAAAAATGAAATGATTAAGATAGTGTTGTAAAAATTCATGTTGAGAAAAAAACCAATTCTTTTTCTCTATTGTAATTTAATGATATTCATCACAAGAATAAATGGCTATTTATAATTTCTTGGATGTTGGCATATCAGTAAGAGTCCAAACTATATTGGATTTACACAATATATCTCACTTTTGAATTTTTCTGGACATTATGGTAATCAAATTATGGCCATATTTTCAACAAGTCAAAATTAAGAAAAAAAATTCAAAAGTCAACTAAAATTTACATGTCATTTTTTAAGAATCCAATTTTAGATACAATACCCTAAATCCATTATAGAGAACCCGTTGACCCATTTTTAATTGTTTAGCAGATGGAGTTAAATTCTCTCATGTTTGCAATTTAAACATTTTGGTATTTATGTACCTCTTAATTGAAAATAAATATAAGCTAAAGAAAATAAGAAGAAAAAAAAAAACTGACATGCATAATTATTAATCATCTCTATACATTTAAAAATCCAACCCCTTTCACCTATAGATAATTTTAGACAAGTTTCTTTTGAAGTAGATACCTGAATATCAAAACAATACATTATATTGTTAGATTGAATTTTAAACAAGAACAAACAAACTAAACTTACTAGTAATCCTATGAATTCGTTCCGACAATTATTTTAAGATTTTAAATAGAGATATTGTATGAATAACTCATGCATCAATAACATTTAATTCATCCGCTAAAAAGTTTAAACTAGATCAAATGAATTTTATATAATGGATTAAGGGGTATTGTGTTTAAAAATGGATTCATAAAGATAGTTTGTAAACTTTCATTGATTTTTTTTTTGAAGTGTCCAATGAATTCAGAGGATAACTAGCAATATTAGTTTTTTTTTTTTGTTTGAATTCAATCTAACAGTATAATTTATTGCATTTCAAATGTGTGTACGTAGAGATGAATAATAGTTATGCATTTCATTAGTTTTTCTTTTTAGCTAATCTTTATTTTCCAGTTAAGAGGAACTTCTTAAATATATTTATTTTTTTTTCAATCGCAAATTTAAAGAAATTTTTCTCATTTATGTAATTGAAAATAATGACAAGTTCTGATATTGTAATACTTAGTCCTCCCTCCGTTTATATTTACTTGTCAAACTTTTTTTAATTTGATTTCTCTTTTTCTTTGTCATTTTTGACAAATTAAGGAAGAATATTTTTTTCCTATTACACTTTCAATTTATTAACAATGAATTAATGTCTTTGAAAAATGTACTGAGTAAATATGTTTGAGACCCTATCAGTTAGTAGGGGCAAAATGATAAACTCACTCTATCAATTATTATTTTATTAATAATAGTGCCAAGTCAAAAGTTGACTAGTAAATAAGGATGGAGGGAGTATTAGACTTGACCAATAGTCAAATGAGAACACAAAATTAGCTCATGAAAAGTCAAAATTTGACTAGTAAATAAAGATAGAAGGAGTATTAGATTTGACCAATTGTCAAATAAAAATACAAAATTAGCTCATGAAATTATAACTTGTTCAAATTTGGGCTGATTAGACAAATTAAAACACATTATGAATTGAGTAAATTGAGTTGTGACCCACATGTAACACATCGAAAATTTCTAAGCTAAGACATGAATCATTCTATAATACACCGCAACTCTACTCTTAAAATTTGAATCATTCGTGTAACACCTCGAACTTTGAGAAAGGCTAAAGAGGGTTAACGGACAAGTCCACACACCCAAAATGGACCATATACCCTTTATGGCTCCCTATACGGATCGTTTAGGGGTCCACGACACGTTTAGGGAAAGGTGACCAACCGTCCAGGGCTTCCAAGGTGGGGGTCAATTGGACGGGACCCTAGACGCCTCGTGGTGGCTTGTACGGTCTGTTTAGGAGTCCGTATAACTCACCCATCAGCTTTTAAGTTTTGGGTCAACTTCAACCAATCATATCTCTCAACACATAATGAATTAGGTGTTCCATGACCTATCAAATTAAAGGTCTTTGAGTCATCTTTCCAACGCCACCAAGTTTGCCTCATTTTTGAGTTTGGAGTAAAACATTATGTCAATTTTAGTGAAGCCCTATCAGACAGACGAATGTTCACAGACTACTATACGGCCCATGAATAGTTTCACAGACCATGGAGCCTTAAATGGTCCGAGAAGCCTTCCTTGAAGGGCACTCCGTCAGTTTTTAAGCTGCGGTCATTTTGGTCTTTCGCATATGCGTTTGGTATTTAACTATGCCGTTTTAATCCGTATTCTAAGTCTAAACCACGGCGTTTTCACCTAGTTAAGGGTTTAAAATGTGTTAATCAATTTTTTTATGTTCATTAACACTTCAAGTCATTAGATAAAGTGTCACGATCTAAAAATGGACGTCATGACACTCGTCTTATCCCACCAAGATAAGTCAGGATAAAACTCAACCATTACAATAAAGTGTAGAAATAAAATATAAGTAACTTACTAAAACCACAAAAACCTGGTTGTCACGTGTACAAGCCTCTAAAGTATTACAATTGATTCAAAAGAAAAATACAAGTCTCAAATGACATTGTTTCTAGAATAGAACAAGGTCATAAATAGGAGTAAGAAGGTCCATTGAGATGACAAACAACTACCTTACCAATCTTTAAGAAGCCTCAGAAAAGAAGAGAATGAAAAGTATCACAAAAATCCGGGCTCGCAACCTACACAAATTGTAGAAGCAAGGGGTGCATATCAAACCACACGGTACTCAGCAAGTAAACTTCTAAACACAAGCTAAGGGAATAGAATACGGGTACTCCTTACACCCACCCGAATCTCCACGACTACAACCTGAATAAAACCAGCCCAACCTAACAGTTCACAGTTTACATAGCGTACAGCTCAACAACAACACTTTAACAATTACATATCCTCAACAACAAACTCAATATTTATCAATCACAACTTCTACAGAAAGGCACTCACAAGATCAAGTTCATCAATGATAAAGATGTGCAATGCAATGAAACACAATGTCAAGTATAGTGATGCATGTCTGAACTAATGATACACACCTATCATCTCTCAGTCCGAGACCCATAGGGGATATATCTGTACATGCATCCGTCGCGGCGCGTGACATGTCCCTCGATAATAGAATCCATCGCGGCATGCGATACGTCCCTCGAAATATAGTATCCATCGCGGTGCGCGACACGTCCTCGAAATGGTATATCCTCTTAATTTCTTACACTTTCTCAATTCACATAACACTTGTCACAATCATGTCTCAGAACAATGCAAACGACATGTTCACACAAATAATGAGGGGATGACCATTTTTATAATAATTCATAATTCACAACAACCCAATCGTGATACAACATCAACAATGAGTCAACAAGCCTTTCAAACCATTCTCAACACATCACACAGAAACAATTAATCACATTGCCTTTTATTATCCCTTTTTCATCATTAGAATTAATCGATATGGACAAGTCAACGCATCACCAAGTTTCATTACCCCCAAACACATATTACAAGGAAATACACGAATTCCATACACTTAACAAGGATTTAGAAATTCACTTGCCTCAAATTATCGAACAATCACTTTGGAACTTGAGTCTTCCTCTTTCGTTGGGCTTCCAAATCAATTCAATCTATTCAAATACATAATCACAATAAGTTTTCGAAACTAACAACACCCATATTGCTATATGTCTAGCCTAGACCCAAAAACTCACTCAAATTTATAATCAAGTTCCTAATCTTGGTGCCAATTAATGTATCAACTCTCATATTTTCAGATTTCAAGTCTAGGGTTAAGTTCCAATTCTCCAATATCATCAATCTAATGGTATTTATATAATTCCATATGCCTAATATTTAATTACCTATCTTTATACATCAAAACTTGAATCATAATGTGATAACCAAAATATAAAATTCAACCCCGACTAATTTTTGAAATCAGTAACACACTACAAGAATAATTGTGACAAAAAAACTAACTCATTTGCAATGTGTTGATCGCTATACATATCCTTCCCACCAATGATTGGCTCTTTATGGCCAATCATTGGCCCATTATTACAAATTGAAAGTTATCATCCAAGTTATATGACATCAACTAACACGTAATTGGCCAAAGCAATTCAAACTCTCACCAGATTGACGACAAAACTTACTTTAACACTTTAACTTTACGGGTAATTATTTACCTTTCCAATCTCTTTTCAAGTGATTTAAAATACACTCTAATATTATAATACCAGTCTCACAATGACAAGTGCATTCCACACGCGCCATGTCATTGATACGTCAGCGCCACATCAGCGTCACATTAAACATTATTTAAATTTTGATTTTTAATTCTTTTTTGTTTCTTTTTATTTACTCACAATTTTAGAAACTAATAAAATCTCAAAAAATAAGAATTAATCCATAATTATAAGTAAAATAATCTCAAAAAAAAAAAAATCAGTTGAAAGAGATTCAAAATCTCAAAATCATTCTCACAAAACAACTCAGGTTTTAAGGCACATAATCAAAACAAATAAATAATAACAACTAAAAATTTAATTTGAAATGAAAAATTTGTAGAGTTTCATTAAAAAGAGCTTGAAGTTCATCACATTCAAACCTTGCCACAAAGACTAATTTTAATTTGAAGCAAGAACAAATTAACGACTTTCCTATTTTTTCCTTATTCATCACACATTTTGGGCTGATTGATAGAAATTAAAGGAAATGAGAGTGGGATGGGGGTGTCTTGAAGAAGGAGAAAAAAGATGGAAAGTTCAACAAAGAAGAAGAAGAAGAAAAGTGTGAAGCACCGAGGTTCGAAGAGAAAGAAAGAGGATAGGAGTGGGGGTTCATTGGGGGGGGGGGTTCAAAGAAGAAAGGGGTAGTGCAAGTGGTGGTCGAGGACGAGAGGGGTGGATTGTGTGTGAGGAAGATGAAGGGACGGGAGGTGGGGGTGGCGTTGGTGGTACTAAGGGTTGGGGGGTAGTAGGGTACGAAGAAGATGAAGAAAAAAAGATTATTGGATAAAAGGAAAATAATTGGGGTGCACTTATTCTTAGTTTCTTTAATTTTTGGTATTTACGTGCTTTTTTTTTTTTTTTGACTTGCCATGTCAACGATTTGGGTGTATTTTAATTCACTTGAAAAGTGTGTAGGGGAGGGGGGTAAATTATTACCCGTAAAGTTAAAGTGCTACAGGAAGTTTTGCTGCCAAGTTCGCGGGGGCGGGGGGGGGGTGGGTTTTATGTATTTTCTCAATTTTATAACTCCAAACACTAACCTGACACGCATATCCGCCACTTCAAATTTAGGAATAATGTTGTCGTAATTTCGTGTCCAACAATTCTTGCATGAAATTGGTGATATTATTTATAACCGGTTAAACCCTTTCTGCTTAAATTTAATATGTAGGTCAGGTTATATATGATATTAAATAAATTAAAGGAATGACCCATTAACCCACCAATTAAATAAATAAATTATTTAATAAGTACACACTAGTTAAATAATTGTAGTTGTCGAATAGTTCAAAATTTTCAAACCAACTTCACTGACTAATCCTAAATGACTTGGGACAACTATTGAGAGGGCTAAAACGGTAATTTTATAAAAATTCAAAACTAATTTTTTGGGTTATTACATTAGCCACCACTAAAAATCATCTTTGTCCTCGAACATAAGGAAGGAGAAAGAAGAATAACCGATGTAACCAAAAGCTTGAGTTATGGCCGACTAGTCGATGTTCATCTCTCCAAGTGAGCTCCTCCTTAAGACCATTCCATCAAGATCAAGTACTAAGAACTAAACTTTCGAATCAAACTTTGTCAAACCTACAAATCAGGAGTTATTACCAAACCACAGACTAACACATGAATCCATTATGAACCAAAACCCTCTAAATCATGACACAACCACCAAGACAAATCTTTTCTCATAGAACCATGATACAATTCTGAATCAATACCGGCTACAAGCAGAAGTGAACCTGAACCAATCACCCCACACTCATAATGCACAAATTATCACAGATCTTATCAAACTTCCATTCTCCCAACCTAATCTTTCCACGAGCTTAAGCTATAAGGATTTGTTCTTTAGACATCACACACTGATCAAGGGAAGATCAAACTTATCTAGCTTAAAGAAGGAAATTATTAAGCAAACACCTAGCAAAAGATACACCCAAGTATATAGAACCTCTAACAACACTGTCAGATAATTATAACTCTTCATAGTAGCCCTTCCATAGGTTCTCATAAACAAGGTTGTGCGTGTAGAACTACTGGTATACTTCAACTATTCCAAACAACACCTAATTTTTCATAACTGAAATGACCAAATCTACCCTAGAATTTCACCCTACCAAGATGACAGTCAAATGATCGGTACACCCGATCCACCACTAGGAATTCACCCATATATATGAAAACACGTGGGGTATAGGTAGCGAAAACCATATCCAAAACGAAGTAGATGGTCACATAAGAATATACATAACCAAAGTCGAATAACACTAGATACTCCTTCCATAGTGCCCATATCAAACATTTTCATTCATATGACTTTATCTCTTTAATATTCTAGCCACACATAATCAATTAGTCTAGTCCCCATTACAATCGTACACGTACTCGATTCATTGAACCCCACATACTTCTCACAGTACTCCACTAAAGCCAACACTCTTAATACTAACAAACGTCATAACCACACTAGCCACTTACCTTACTCTCAAACCGTCACTAGTATCAAAGTCTTCTTAACCAACACATTATCGCCTCCAAAATTTTAAAACTATGGCACTTTCTCTTTCTAAATAAGCATTTTAGGATATATACTGGTCCCACCAAGGCTGATAGCACTAATTTCAAATCTAAAAGTACTTTCCCATCAATATAAAGTTATTGAATGTCAATTCCACATAATCTTTCAGATACCAAATTTCACCTAATATTCAAAATCATTATATACCTCAGGTTAACACTTAAGAAATTCTTGGTCACTCCAATAATTCGGTATACTATAAGCTAATAACTTCTACTCACCATCAAAAGCCTATGAAACACATCATAACAGTCTGTATCGTCTCATCAACAAAGTAGTTTCAATCCCCTCGAAATTCTCATTAATCATGTAAAACTGTATGTCCACACTGTTGAACATTAAAAAGTTACCTATCATATTTAAACAATCTAGCTCAACATAACCACATAGAAGCTTTCACATATCATTGCTTGTCACCCAAACAAAAACTCAATCTTTAGAAAAGTCAATGACAAATTCCTAATAAGTCTGTACCGAACTAGTTTACATCTCACAGTTATATGTAAAGTCATAGGTAAAAATCAATAAATCCTTCAACTACAAACCAAGGATTTATACGAGAGGTCTTATTCCTTCACTTTTCTTAAATTCTTCCAATGACGCAAATTTCAAATACCTTGAACTCTTCAATACACCAAAATTTTGTTCTTTTTGTTAACTAACTTACTAGTCTTATTCTTTGGACAACAACTCATGCCATTTTTACCTTATCCTCTCAATACCTTGACAAAACATACTACCATGAATATAAACTCACCATGAAAAACTTGAATTTCGATCCCAGCCATGTACACAATCTCATTATCTATAAACATTAATTCATACGTTGGAGATCTTTATGAATTCCAGATCTTAGCCTATAATTGATCCTCCCTTCATTGATCTTACCGTATCCTTTATTAAAAATTCAATCGTATCAATTACCAAACTCAAAACCCAAAAAGAACTTACTGTTTTATTATAAAATAGTGATTAGACTGGTTTAGAGTCGCCACTTAATTTTTAAAGGGAAATTAAGAAAACTGACTTTCAATGGATTAAAACAGGAGATCAATTGAAAACTACTTATAGGGGTTTGAGGTTCTTATTAGCATTTCGGAAAGGGTTTGAAAGCACCCGAAAGACCCGCTAATATGCTGTTATTTGACAATTAACTATTTGGCTAAATTCGTTTGATTTAATTAGAATTGAACAATTTATAGTTAAACCGTTTTAAAAGGGAAAGGGGAGGGGGGGGGGGGATTCGAAAATACTATCTAAGTGAGATAATTTGCAAAATTTTATTTTTTAAGTCTTGTTAAACGGTGACTGATTTAGTTAAATTGTTAAATCAAAATGTGCGCCTTTCGGGGATTTAAATTTTTCGACCTTAAGGTTAGCGGCAAATATTAACAAGCAAATAAACTTTAAAAACTAAAGAGGGAAAGAGGTTTGGGCCCAAATCTGGTTTTTCTGTTCACCTTGGCCAGAATTCAGGCCCATTTTCGTTTTGGGCCTTTGGCCCAAATTTTTCACCTGTCCTAAATTCTAGCAAGTATAGCAAATAAGTGGGCTTAGACCCAAAATAACAAAATACAATTTGCTTTGGGATTAAGAGTGGGCATTTGGCCCAATCTTGTCAATTTCCCAATCTATTGCATGTTCATTCAACTCCGGGACCTGTTCGTCGACTTTTATAGCTAGCTGACTCTGATGAAAAAGGAATTTGAGCCTTTACGGCTCTCTCGAAATGCAAGGAAAATATGAGAGTTCGTAGCGGACTCGGGTGGATTCACATACAAAAAAAAAGAAAAAAAAAGGATGAGTAACCGGTAATAATGTCTCTGAACCAATCGCTAAATAATAAATGTATCAAAGAGGAACACAACTTATCAATATAGCAAACAACTAGCAGTAACTTAGCTAACCATGCTATATTACATTAAACGCGATCCTTAACTGGAAAAAAGGGAAAATACTTGATCAAGACACATCCTACTAAGCAGTCAGACAACGAAAGATTTGACAAATAGAGAAACTAAGCTATTAACAATTAATTTCATGATGCTAAAAACTAATAATTTTAAACCTGAAAGAAGAGACTTATCCGAGCTTATAATAAAAGTAATAAAAAGAAAAGCTAACAGAAGACATGTAAATCACAATGGCGTTTGATCATTGACTGTCAAATTTTAAATGCATAAGATTCCATCTGCTGAAAATTAAGGCTACTGCCATATCTATGGTAACCATTCCAATATTGTGGCCCCGAAGCTTAATACATAGTAGTAATTTGAAGGAGAGGCATGTGACAAACAACTTTGAAAGTTATTAAAAGAGCAAAATCGTAGGGAAAAAGACTTATGCTTAAACAACGCAAAGGGTTCGACTAATCTACCATCTACGACTTTTATTTACATCAAATGTACCAGCGAATCAGAAAACGTAGCTCAAATCATGCTAAAAAAATATACAAGTAAAGATGAACTTAAAATGGGCAGGGCAGGGGTTGAAGAAAATGGTTTCAACAAGACTTAAGTGGAGGATTTGAGAAGAGGAATAACAAAAAACAAAACTCGAGAAAGCAGAAAAACAACAACATTAAATATGAATCAGCAAAATTTTGAATCAATATTAGCATTAGATATAAAAAATAAAAAAATAAAAATAAAAATCACTCAAGAACATAAGCATGACATATTCCAAAATAATTTAAACACTCGTATTCAAACTAAACGAGCTTTCATCCATGAGTATTTTAATCAAAATAAGGTTAGAACAAAATGAGCCCAAAGAAACTCCACAGAAATAAGTTTATTACACAACACTTAAAGTCTAAACAAGACGCGGAAGAGAGAAGAGATATTACCTTTTCTGGGCAGCAAACGGGGATGGGACGAGCTGGAATAGCAACTTTCACCACGCAAAAACTCAAACTCGAACACGAACGACCAATCGAGAATTTGGGCAGAAACTTAAACTTAAACACAGAAACTATTATCTCATCCCCTTATGAAAACTGTTTAGTATGTATTTAAAGTATTTTTATCTCAAGCTTTCCTTCGTATTTTCGATCAATAATAATCCCCCCAAAAAAAAAACCCCCTCCCCATAAAAAGAAGGGAGAATATATAGAAGGATTCTACGATTGGGGTTTTTTTTTTTTTGAGGAAAAAAAGGGCGAAAATTTTGGGTTCAAGGCCTATTCGAAATTCAAATCTAAAATCCTTTCACCAATTTGGGGCGACACCTTTTTTCCGCAAATTCAACCCATTTCGAAAGAGGAAAGGGCGAGATGGCCGCTCTTGATTGATTCCGTTGTCCTTGAGATGCTACGTGGAGCGATCTAACACTAACAAGGACAAAAACGCGTGCCTGGTTGCTAGAGTAGTACTGCTGGAACAGTATTGAGTTGCTGCTTGTTTGCACGCGAAGAAGAAGACGTATAGGGGTCTAGTCGTTTGCTACTGCTACTGTATGTATTGTTGAAAAATTAAAAAAAAAGGGTTGGGTATTGGTGCATGTTTTTGTGGGCTGGAAATAAAGGGAATTGGGCTAACATTGTTATTAAAGAATGGAATTGGGGTGGCCGAAAATGGGAAATTGATGGGCTGAATTGATTTAAGAGAAAGGCCCAAAGATTGGTCTTGAAAAATTGAGTTAGAGTGAGGAAATAAATGGCTAAAATTGCAAAAATAAAAAATAGGGGTTAGGCAAATGAATTAACAATCTAGCCAAATTGAATTCTTTTAGTTAATTCGGCTAGTAATTAAGTAAGACGAATTAACATAATTAACTAACGATCTTCTTAATCTCAACAAAATAAAATAATTAACTTAATTATAGGTAAAAATTCAAAATATAAACTATTAAATAAACTAATTAACCAAATATTTAAGTAAAAACTAAAATCTTTTTGAGATGATTTTCGAATATTTATAAAATGTGCTACTTACATAATATATATATAATTCCAAAAGTGACAAAATTACATAAAACTAACTTGAGAATATTTTGAGTTTTATAAAGTCAATTATTTCAAATAGTTTGGATATTTAAAAAAACTCGATGATTAATCTATATTGTGGAGGTCCAAAATTGGGTGTCAACAACTGTCCCTCGTTTGACTTGGATTGCTGAAAGAAATTCGAGGCAAATGAATTTGACAAATCCAATGTTGCCTGGCCACATCTTCGTTCTTTCAGAAAGGGATTTGGTACGGACTTTAGGAATTATGGCCGAACCCCAAAAATGGATTTCCTACATATCTCAGGCTACATGAGAATTCAGGCCACTTGTAGTTCAATACGTTTGATTTGACGCACGATTTTGAATGAATTCGAAAGTCATCCTGATATCGGATTATGAAGAGACCAGAATGTTTGAGAATAAGACTTAAGAGCGAATGTTGGAATACAGCCGAGTTTTCAACACTGATCCCGCCTACATATCCCTCAACCTAGGAAATCAGGCTGTTTGTAGTTCGACTCAATCGGTTGAAAAGGAAATCTATTATACAAGATAACTTTTGGTTTTGGAAAAGCGACAAAGTAAGTCAAGTATGAAAAGGAGACTTGCAACCTCTTAGCCATAAATGTGGCATGCTTCACACCCATAATTAAGAACTTGTACAGACATAATTTCCAAAGCTCTTGGTGTATTGTCACTCAGATTAGAAAGCTGCTTCCGGTAGAGACTAAAAATTTTCGGATGCGAGACTGAAACTGACAAACCCAAAGATAAACCCACATGTCTGATAGGGGTGTGGTTTGATCGTGGTGGAAGTCGCCCCTCAGCTCGCGTTCTAAGAGTTTGGCACTCCTCTTTGTACTATGTCCCAGTTCGCTGCTAAGAAAAAGTTCCACGTCGTGCTGTATCCTTTTTGATGTCGTCCGCACCTGTGATTTGTTTTGGAGAATTCATCCTCTCGGATGCTCTCGACAAAGACTGAGATAAAACTCATTAGCATAAAAATGCAATTCAAGTGGGGAGATAGTGTCTTTTATCGTGTTGACTCTTAATTTCTCTCTTTGAACATTTGACGTCAGCTTCATCGGGTTTAACGTAAAGCAAATAAAGCTTATGTCTCATGTATGCAATATAATCTTCAATGTACTCTTTCTTTGATGTCGAAGTAATAAAATAGGTTGATGTAATATGTTGATAGTTCTTTTGATTATTGTTCTTGCAAATGAGAATGATGCAACCGATGTTGATTTCTTCGCGATGCATGGTTTCCTTCTTTGCGATGCATGTCTTTCTCTTGCTATGCATGCCTCTTTCTCTTGCGATACATGATTTCTTTTTCTTGCGATGCATGTTTTCTTTCTTTTGCAATGCACGTTTTTTTTCTCTTCCTGTGATGCATGAATCTTCTATTTCCGCGATGCATAAATCTTTTTCCCGCGATGCATGAATCTTCTCTTTTCACGATGCATGACTTTTTCCCGCGATTCATGAATCTTCTCTTTTCACGATGCATGACTTTTTCCAGCGATGCATGAATCTTCTATTTACGCAATGCATGACTTTTTTCCCGCGATGCATGCATCTTCTATTTTCGCGATACATGAATCTTCTTCCCGCGATGCATGAATCTTCTCTTTTCGCGATGATGAATCTTTTTCCCGCGATGCATGAATCTTCTATTTCCACGATGCATGAATCTTCTCTTTCCGCGATGCATGAATTTTTTTTTTGCGATGCATGACTTTTCTATTTCGCGATGCATGAATCTTCTCTTTCCGCAATGCATGAATCTTTTTCCAGTGATGCATGAATCTTCTCTTACCACGATGCATGAATCTTTTGATGATTCCTCCCTGATACGGAACAAAGGTAGTGCTTTGCCGAGCAACAGAGGTGATTTTCTAGGTATCTTTTGGATGATGGTATCGTCTCAATCGACAATATAAATAACAATGACCCTCGGAGTAGTGGCGTTATCTCATTTGACAATATGATATAAATGACTCTCCAGGTAGTGGTATCGTCTCATTCGACGATACAATATAAATAACTTCAGGGTAAGAATATTATCATATCTGATAATATAATACAGATAAACGTCTTCCAGGTATCTTTAGTTGCTGGAAAATAATAATATTGCTCTTTTCGTGGTTTTCGTTTCTTCCATCTCCGAACATAGTAGCAATGTTCATAATGATCCTCTCGTTGCTGAGGATTTGAATGAAATAATGCCACTTATATTCCCAATTCTTCGGTATAAGAAACGTAAAATATTCCTTGCATCCATAGAAAACTTATCAATTTTGAGGAACTTCCCGCCCTTTTGACTTTTCCATATAAATTGAATGGAGGAATATGCTGATCTTGAGGCAAACTTATAGGTCTACATCCATAGAAAAATTGTTAGTTTAAGAAATGATCTGATCTGTGTCGATCTCTTCGGTTATCTGTTCCTTATCTGGCTATCTCCGGTTGATTTCTCCGATCTCCCACTTCTTAATAGATAAGACAACATTTTTATGCAAAAACTAATTTAAACACGAAAGAAAAGTTTAAGAAAAATTGATGTCAAAAAATAGTATTTGGGAAAGGTCATGCCAAGTGTCATGTCACGTCAAGCTTAAGGAACACCTTTGGAGTTGATGTCTCGAGATCTATCTGATTGCTTGCTGGGAAATATTCAAAGTTGCTATAAACTGCCGTTGAACCTGATTGAAATTTTTGAGGTCATCCTTAAAAATTTCTGTCCCTGTTAATAGTCTTGACTTATCTCGAACTATTGGTGAGCAAATCACGAAATTTTTTTAGATCTTCTCAAAATTCCATCCCAGTTGCGAATCTAAAAGCAACTTCAGCCTCAGTTTGTTGGAGAGATCTTTTTCTTGAGAATTTTTAGGTTCCTCTAAAAAATTATGTCCCAGTTCTATTGTAAAGAAGAATAGAAACCTTACGGGAGATATGACCGAACCATTGTGGCGCCTACGTATCTCGTTGAGGCAGGATTCAGGTCAAACGTAGTTCCCCCCTCTGGATTAACAAAGATAAGAAAATTAACTAAGGAACCGACCGAGGCTGACATAAGCCGCCTACGTATCTCATTCTTGAGAATTCAGGTCAAATGTGGTTCAAATACAAGAAAATATTAAAAAAAGGAATAAAGGGGTGATCGAGGCCGATATAGGCTGCCTACGTATCTCATTCTTGAGAATTCAGGTCAGACGTAGTTAATTTAAGAGGGATAATATTCTAAACAAAGCGATTACAAGGAAATGATAGAAATACAAACTGAAACTTCACACATAATATCTCTTGACAACATCTGAGTTGATTGGTTTCGGCCATTCGATGCCATCCATTTTTGACAGGACCAAGGCACCTCCGGATAATACTTTCCGAACCATGTAAGGTCCTTGCCAATTTGGTGTAAATTTTCCTTTATATTCAACATGGTGAGGTAAAATACGTTTGAGAACCAACTGACCAACCTCGAACATTCTGGCTCTTACTTTCTTACGAAAAGCACGGATCATTCTTTACCGATACAGTTGACCATGAGAAACAACAACCATTCTCTTCTCATCAATCATTGTTAACTGATCAATCCGCTTGCGAACCCATTCAGTATCACTTACTTCAGCTTCTTGGATGATCCTCAATGAAGGTATTTCGACTTCTGCAAGTATAAGTGCTTTCGTTCTATATACTAACAAATATGGAGTGGCTCCAATTGACATTCTAACAGTTGTTCTGTAACCTAACAAAGCATATGGCAATATCGCAAGCCAGCTCTGCGATTATCAATCATTTTTCTCAAAATCTTCTTTATGTTCTTGTTGGCGGCTTCTACAGCTCCACTCATTTGGGGACGATAAGCGATCGAATTGTGGTGAGTGATCTTGAATTGTTCACATATTTCTCTCATCAAGTGACTATTCAGATTCGCTCCATTATCAGTAATGATGGATTCTGGTACTCCAAACCTACATATGAAATTGTTGCGAACGAAATCAGGTACGACCTTCTTGGTCACCGACTTATATGAAGCTGCTTCCACCTACATGGTGAAGTAGTCAATGGCAACCAAAATGAATCTGTGTTCGTTGGAGGCGGCCGGCTCTATTGGACCAATGACATCCATGCCCCACGCTACAAACGGCCAAGGCGAACTCGTAGCATTGAGTTTGTGTGGCGGCACTCGAATCAAATCACCATGCACTTGACATTTATGACATTTCTGCACAAACTTGCAACAATCATGCTCCATAGTCATAAAAAAATAACCGGCTCAGAGAATCTTTCTCATTAAAGTGAATCCATTCGCAACTCCGATGTGTATTTGTTCTAGAAGCTTCGCAACTTCACTAGCATCAACATATTTGAGAAGGCCTAAATCTGGAGTCCTCCTATAAAGGATTTCCCCGCTTGTGAAGAAATTGAAGGCCATACGGTGTATCGACTTCTTCTGGTTGAACGTTGCATTCTCAGGATAAGTCCCGGGTCTCTAAATACTTCTTGATGTCAAAATACTAAGGTAAACCATCTGGTTCTGCTTCAACATGTGAACAATGGATAGATTGCTCCTTTACCTCTATATTTAAGGGATCGATATAACTTATATCTGGATGTTTAATCATCGAGGAGATAGTGGCGAGAGCATCAACCAACTCATTTTGTGTCCTGGGAGTGTGTTTGAACTCAATCTTGTGGAACCTTTTCCACAATTTCTGTATATACTGCACGTACTGTGTGATATTTGGGTTCTGCACAGCCAATTCTCCTTGAACTTGGTGAATTAGCAAATCTGAATCTCCAATAGCCAACAACTCATGAATATTTATATCAATTGCAATCTTCAGACCGAGGATGCAAGCTTCATACTTAGCCATGTTGTTCGTGCAATTAAATTGGAGTTTAGCTACCATAGGATAGTGCTGACCGATTTCTGACACTAAGACTGCTCCGATATCTTTCCCTTGGTGATTCGCCGCTCCATCAAAGAATACCCTCCAACCAGGGTATGCTTCAGAAATATCTTCACCCACAAATGCAACTTCTTCATTGGGAAAATAAGTCTTTAGTGGTTCATACTTCTCGTCAACTTGACTCTCTACGAGGTGATCAGCCAAGGCCTGTGATTTTATCGCTTTTTAAGTCATATACACAATGTCAAATTCACTCAAAAACATTTGCCACTTAGCCAACTTCCCGGTCGGCATTGCTTTCTGGAAAATATACTTCAATGGATCCATCCTGGAAATAAGGTATGTGGTATAAGAAGACAAATAATGTCTCAACTTCTGAGCAATCCAAGTTAAAGCACAACATGTTCTCTCCAAAAGAGTGTAGTAGGCTTCATATGGAGTGACTTTCTTGCTCAAGTAATAAGTGGCTCGTTCCTTCTTCCCAGTTTCGTCATGTTGACCAAGCACGCATCCAAATGCATTTTCTAAGACAGATAGATATAACAACAACGAACTTCCTTCTCGAGGAGGACCAATACTGGTGGATTGGACAAATATTTTTTTATGGAATCAAAAACAGTTTGACATTCTCTGGTCCACTTGGTCAGGGCTTTTTTTTTCAACAACTTGAAGATTGGCTCACATACTATGGTGGACTGAGCTATAAATCGACTGATGTAGTTCAACCTTCCTAGAAAACTCATCACCTCTTTCTTGGTCTTCGAAAGAGGTAAATCTTGAATCGCTTTGATCTTGGAAGGATCAAGTTCAATGCCTCTTCTGCTAACTATGAATCCCAAAAACTTTCCGACTGGCACTCGGAAATCACATTTGGCAGGATTTAACTTCAAATTGTATCGACGTAAGCGATTAAAGAATTTTCTCAAATGAGTCAAGTGATCTGAACTCTCGCGGGACTTAATTATGACATCATCTACATACACCTCGATCTCTTTATGAATCATATCCTGGAAGATAGTTGTCATAGCCCTCATATAAGTTGCACCCACGTTCTTGAGATCAAAAGGCATCACCCGGTAATGATATACACCCAAGGGTGTAACGAAAGCTGTCTTTTCCGCATCTTCCTCATCCATCAGGATCTGGTGATAGCCTACAGAACAATCCACAAATGACTGCATCTCATTCTTAGCACAGTTATCAATGAGAATGTGAATGTTTGGCAATGAAAAATTATCCTTCGGGCTAGCCTTGTTGAGATCTTTATAGTCGACACAAATTCTGATTTTTCAGTCTTTCTTGGCAACCAGAACAACGCTGGCTAACCAAGTCAGATATTGCATCACTTCCACTACTTTAGACTCGATCCGTTTAGTAATCCCCTCTTTGATATTTAGACTCAACTCAGGCTTGAACTTTCGAGTCTTTTGTTCTACTGGACTGAAATCTGGATTAATCGGCAACTTGTGAGACACCATATTTGTACTCAGCCCTGGCATATCCTTGTAAGACCAGGCAAATACATCAATGTATTCTCTAAGCAAATGAACCAGGTCCCTCCTTTGAGCTTCGGTCAGATGGACACTGATCATGACTTCTTTGACACATTCCTCATCTCCGAGATTCACAGTCTCAGTTTCTTCAAGATTGGGCGTGTGTTGATTCTAAAATTATCGAAACTCTTCGGCAAAATGTTCGGGTACCTCATTTTCATCTTCATACACCTCGCATTCATCATCACCTGCCTCATTTTGTTCATTTGGCTCGTGGAATGACATGACATTGACAGATTTTAAATTGATATTACTGAAATTATAAACAAACAAAATTAGAAAAGTAAAACATGGACAAGCAATTAAATAATTTTTTGATAAATGAGGCTTTCATTTAAATTAAAAAGCAAATGCAAACTGTGGCCATGGCCGAGGGCCATTTTGCCTTTTTAAACATCATAAGGGAATTTAAAAACTTTAAACAAGTAAAAATTGCATAAAGGGTGGATCTCGAGCCTCTTTCGGGCTACCACCGATTTTAAAAATAAACATGAGCACATGTTTTTTCTACCAAGTCGTACGGGAAATCAGGAGCGGTTTGGAGATCCAATTTTGCAATCGCTCATTAGATTCTGCATCACGAATTACCGATGTTCTAGCCTCTTCCTCGATGACTACATCAATCTCCTCAAAAAGGCCCCAGATTCCTTCCCCGAGACCATCATTGTCAACATATTCTCGCACCAGGAATGACTGGTATAGATGAGGGATTAGCCTAACCACTACTTGATCAACACTCTTATTTTTCAGCTTCGCTTCATCATCTGTGGGGACACACCCCAAACCAAACTTTGCTCCTTCGGTGGGAACTTGAATAGGCTCGACAATTTCTTGAAAATGCTTCCCCAACCCGAATCCTGGTTCGAAACCACTCTGGAGCATAACAGTAGCAATCATCTTGTATACTGGAGGCATAGGAGGCTGTGGGGCCAAGTCATCACCGGTGGCATTTACCAGCTCCACCGTGTAGAAATCACAACCTCGAGAAACATCATTGACGATCGGTGCATACCCGTTGGAATGGCTCCCTTCACCATAAATGACCAATTCCTGGTCCTTCCAAACGAATTTCATTATTTGGTGAAGGGTAGAAGACACAACCCTAGCCATATGGATAAACGGTCTTTGCAGAAGCAAATTATAACTGGTGTTGATATCCAACACCTGGAACTCCACATTAAAATCTGTGGGACCCACCTGAATATCCAAGTTTACCGCACCCAATGTGTCTCTTTGCACTCCGTCAAAAGTCCTCACATTGACTTGGATCTGTTGAAGCTTTCCCAGGTCAAATTTCAGTTGCCTCAGAGTTGAAAGTGGGCAAATATTAAGACCGAATCTGTCATCTACCAAGACGCGATTTATTATCTTGTCTCGACACATACAGGTGACGTACAAAGCTTTGTTGTGCATCCTGCCTTCAAAGGGCAGCTCTTCGTCGCAAAAGCTGATTCGATGTCCTCGAATAACCTGGTTTATCATGGCTGCTGGATTGTCGCTGTTGGTGCCCACGGGCACATAAGTGTCATCTAAAGCCCTCATCAGAGCCTGTTTATGCATTTGCGAACTCATCAATTAGGCCCATACAGAAATTTGAGCAGGCTTCTTCTCCAAATATTTCATTATTGAATAATCTTTCGACTGCATTTTTCTTTAGAATTCCTCGGCTTCAGCTTCGCTAATCGGCCTTTTAGACTGTTCTTTCTTTTGCACCCCCTAGGATAACTCTTCTGGTGTGTAACACCTATCGGATCTGGTCATACCCTTGGTAACAGTTGTTTCAATCACAAACTTCGGTCGATCAGGAGTTTTTCGTGGCACCAAGGCAACAGCTTTCTCGGGTGTCAGAATCACAAACTCTTTCTTCTCTATAATGCTCAACGAAACCACAACCTTTTCCAGGTTATCAGGAGGGATCGAAACTATTGTCTTTGTTACGCACCAGTCGTCATCCGCCTCTATCATTAGGCGTGACTGTCTAGAGAGAGACCGCTTTCTAATCGATCAGGTCTTAGATCTTGTGTTTTAGGTTAATACAGTCCTCAGTATCGTGTCCGACATTATTGGAGTGATATGCGCACCTCTAATCAGGTCTGTAAAACTTTGAGCTAGAGTCAACCGGCTTGTGCCCTACTGGATGAATATTTCCTGCCGCAGTAAATCGCTCAAACAACTTTGTTCGGCTTTTAATGAGCAGGGTGAAAATTCTGGTAGGCTTCTTCTCGAACCTAGGACGGGGGGGATCGTAATTGCCTTGTTGAGGAGGAGACATTTGACGATAATTTGGAGTGTTTGGGCGAGTGGCTTGATATCTAGGATATGAGTTGGTTTGGTAATTTGGCTGTGGAGCTGGGTAGTTCGAGGGGGTATTTTGGTAAAGTGGAGCTGGGGTTTGGTATATAAGAGTAGTTTGGTAATTTGCCTGAACGTTGGCACAGTTGGGGGCGACGTTCCGGTAGTGATGAGGGGGAGTTTGGTAAACTGGAGGGGAAGTTTGGTAGCTAGGAACAAGAGTACTTTGGTAACTGGGAGGAGGGATATTTTGATAATCGACCTGTGCATAACAAGCCGGGTACAAACTCTGTGAAGGTCGAGAACGACCTTGGTATGATGAGGTTTTCCTTGGGATCTTCTTCCCCCCATAAGAGATTGAAGACATGTCTTCTCTTTTCTTCTTCAGCACCCGAAGATCCAGGCGAGGCAGCAACACGGGCAATCTTCCCTGTTCTTAATTCCTCTTCGATAGTCTCACCTACTTTGACTATCTCAGCAAACTTTGCTCCAACGAGCAACATGATTCTATCATAATACTCGAGCTCTTGAACCCGTATAAATACCTCGACAATTTTCTTCTCAGACATGGGAGGCCGAACTCTAGCTACCTCCTTTCTCCATCTATATGCAAATTCTTGGTAACTTTTATTTGATTTTTGCTTCCTTTTTTCTAAGGAATAACGATCAGGAATGATCTCCACATTGTAGGAGAACCGTTTAATAAAGTACTTAGCTAGAGCATTCCAGCAAGGCCACTGCCTTGTTTCATGAGATGTAAACCATTCCAGAGCTTCTCCACTCAACTTCGACTGAGTGGCGGCCTCTTCTTTTGACCTCCACTCTCTCTCTCGCGCCTCATAATGATCGAACCATTGACGTCATGCTCATTTGGGATCGGGATTTGGAAAGTGGCTTTCTGGGCTAGGGGTGGAGCAATGGAGGGACTTTGGGCATTTTGAGTGGCTTGGTAATTTTGAGGGAAAGTCTAGGGGTTGGAATGTTGATTTTGGTGACGGAGGGGGTGGATCAGTTTAAAGGTTGACATTTTGGGGAGGAAGTGGCACTTAGAGGTTGGTATTTTGAGGAGGGGGTGGTGTCTGATAAGTGGCGGAGGTATAACGGGGGGTTTTGGGCGGTTAAGTCGATGATTGAAGGATTTTGAGCAGGATCAGAGGGCAGGTTTTGAACTTGTTC
Organism: Solanum pinnatisectum; assembly: GCA_035578085.1. Taxonomy (NCBI): domain Eukaryota; kingdom Viridiplantae; phylum Streptophyta; class Magnoliopsida; order Solanales; family Solanaceae; genus Solanum; species Solanum pinnatisectum. The sequence continues at coordinate 40,321,454 of CM069079.1, read as the reverse complement.
CGCATTTGAAGGAACGGAGTGAAGTGGAGGCCTTCCATCTGCTGGAGCATTGACAGTAAAAACTGGATTAGGCAAATCTTGCCTTCTCTGCATTTTGACCCGCATCTCAGCGATCTGTTGCATCAACTGCATGATTAACTTGTTCTGATCGGCGACAATGGGCTGAGCCACAACAACATCTGTTAAGCCGGTATCCTCAATGTTATCGCCCATCGTTGACTTTCCTTTTCGAGAACTTTGACTAGGGAAGGAATCTGTAGGGCCTTTTGTTCTTGTAAAATATGGGTGTTCAGCCAACTTATCAGCATAGATCAGTTCTAACTACATGTAGAGAAAACAACTCAAAGGCAAATTTATTAGTTTTGATTCAGGATAAATAATGCAAGATATCACATAAAGGGCATATAAACACATAAGAGTTGCTTTGTTTGACAACATGTTAACCCACGAATAATGTGGATTGATTTTTAAACAAGCAGGAATTTGCTCGTTTTTATTTTGGGGCTATCGACTCAGAAATGTTAAATTGCATTGAGCTAAGGTCTTCTCACTGCATCCTCTAGCATCTGTTGATTTGAACTCGCCATTTCCTTGTAGAACGAAAGACGGAAAAGAAAATTTTTAAAGGATAGGGGCCGGGCCTTGAAAGGCTGCCTACGTATCTCGCTAGGAGAATTTAGGCTCTACGTAGTTCGAATACAAGAGGAAATTCTCGTTTTCATTCGTTCATTTCTGGTGATTACAAGGAAAGTGAAAAACAGACAATAAAGCTCCTAAAAGATAAAATGTGCCTCCATCCAAGCCGTTCCTTTCTTGGTTGTCGCATTACTCACGGAGGGTAAACTCATATGCTTTGAGGGTGATATTCTCATTCCCTTCTTTCCATCGTCCCTGGAAAGGAGGCTTATAGACAATTTCCTCCCCAGTATCTTCTTCAGTAGCTCCGGGGTGAGTGTCTTTGGGACCACTATTGGCTTCTTGATTGAAGAGAAAGCATTTTTCGTGGATCTTTTGGAGCCTCATGGTTATATCATTGTTGAAGATATCGTGTTCCTTCCATATAGCGGCTGTTTCTTCATCCACGATAGCGTGTCTTGCCATCTTAGCTGCCACCTCCTCGTCTAGTGCCGCATTTGCGACCCGTACGATTGCGGTGGCGATCTCCACTTCCATTCTCCTTTCCCTGGTTTCTTGGATCTCTTGTTTAAGCTTGTTCAGTTTCATCCTGAAATCCTCCTCAGTTAGCTCTATCTCGATATTCTTTCCCTTTTCCATCTTAGCCGCAATTCACCTTTCCTGAGATGATAGAGTGATGTTTTAGAATTCGATAGTGAGATCTTATTTTTGGCTGAGAAACTCAAGACTCGAGAAATTTTGATTTGGACATTTTGGGGTAGTGACTTGTATTCAGTATCGTAGCGATTTTTTCAAAAAATTCTTAAAATGGAGTGGGCTAAAAATGTCCTCATTCAAAGCAACGTACCACATAAGAAATTAAAGCACACAAGCGGCTAACGCGCGTCCTAAACAAGTAGGGGGCCCTTTTGCCAAGGGTAGGCCTAGCGTATTTGAAAGATGTATGTGTAGAATTGACCCATTTTGTTACCCCAAATCAAATATCGCATACAAAAATGATGTTTAAAAAGGCAAAAATAAACAGGGGAAGTAGGGAATAAATGGGAAACACAAAAGGAAAGGCCCACGCAGGGGTTATTTGAAAAAGGTACCAAAATATAAGAAAGTCAAACCCACGCAGAGGCAAATAGCAACAAATACATATAGAAAAACCCATTAGCAAGTATCTTTCGCTCTGGCGGCCTTTCTCTTCCCAATCTTCGAGACACATCCCACTTTTCTTATCTCTAATCCATAAATTGAGCTCTCCCAGATCGCTTCTCAAGTTTTTCAATTCTTGAGTTACGCTCTCGAGGGCATATTTATCCTCCTCTTGCTTTTGAAGGAATTTATTGCGCATCTCCTGAGCTTCCCTTTTCGCATCTCTTAAATCTATCAAAGCTTTGGACTCTTTGTCCTCCACACTATGATAAATATTTGGAACTGAGAAGGAGATACCTTGTATATTATCTTTCAACCATGCTTTGTAGGTTTCGTCGTACCCGGCATTGAACCGGTCCACGACAATGGTTTTTTCATATATTCGTACTGCTTTTTTCCATTTTCTCAGCATCTCTGAAGCCTCGTGCACTCTATCATCCCCGATGTCGAACACATAGATACAGTAATAAGCATTTGGGGGGGTAATTTGTATTCTTCCGAACTGCCTCAGGACCCGAATGGGTGCATAGGGGCTGATACCCCGAATACTTGGTAGAGGAAGCATGAGTTGTCTGTGACCCCGTACTATGACATAATTTGAGATGAAGCGATCAAACATTCACTGAATGTCACCTTCTCTCAGCTCGGAGAAAATCTGAGCCCATCTTCCTCTAGTCTTCCTATTTTTTAAATCTACCCAAAACAACACATCATTCAAACCCATAAGAGAATTATTATTATCGAGGGTATGTAGCTGTTGAGTCTCATGTCCCTTCGCTAAGTGGCTTAGTATCCACCATTGGAGGAGGAGATTACAGCCCTAAAAGTAGCGATATCCTTCCTTACATCTTTCCAAAGCACGATACATGTCAGACAGGATGACAGGCGCAATGGGGTAATATTTCACTTGCCTTTGGTTCAGGTGCCCGTGGAAAAGAGTATGTGCAAGCATTATTACCTAGGTGTTGATGCTGAGGCTCAGGCCTTGAGGAAAAACCATAGTACCTAATAGCGCGATGGTGAATGCTAAAGGTCTGATCCCGTCCCATTCTTTGAAGGTAACCTTGCACTCTTGGTTGTAATTCGCGTAAAAGCTTGTATGCCCAAATCTAACATAGAGATCCCTAAAAAAAATGCTAGAACCCTCGGCCTAGTAGGTGTAGTCCTTTCTTAATCCGAGCCAGTTTATAATATCCTCGAGAGTAGGCTTGTTAGGGATTAAGATGCTTTCCTATTTTCTCACCCTTCTTTCAAGCCCTGTACCGACTGTGTCTACTCCGTCCTGAATCTCATCAATTGTCGAGGTGATTTCCATGGTTCCAAACCGGAATACCATTCTCTCGTTGTCCCAATATTCTGTGAGGACTTCAACTAGCTCGGGCCACCCAACCATGTTAATGAGTTCTATTAGCACCCCTACATATTTGTTGAGGTCCCTTTTGTGAAACACATTGAGGTCGTTGTGCCACATCTTGAGCAGAGCTGGGGTTTCCACTACTATGTTGAACTTAGAAAATCGATCCATACCTACAAAATAGAGCCCAATTAAGATTTCCTCCCCCCAAATAAGCAACAAATAGGCTTCCACACATACATCTTTCAAATGTCAAATAATATGATATGTCGTTAGGTCATGGACCTTGGACATGATTTTTGGCGGTTTCACTAATGGACTTAATACGCCTTGGATATTAAGTCATCTTAGGCTAAAACTTAGATTTGGATTTGGTTTTGCTCTACTCTAGGTTGACTAGAATTGGTTTAGAAATGATGGTTACCCGAGTCGAACAAACAACGGGGTGAAGATTAATAAACTACCTTGGATGACCACAAGCCAACTATTCGTTCATCACTTCCAAAGAATTCAACTTGTGTTTTTCAAAAGGACAGTCGTGGTAAGCCACGTAACCGCCTTTTTCCTAATGTAATCTGTTTGCCATTTGGCGGAATCAGATGCAATGAAATGCAACAATTTATAATTTACAAGAATTGAAACAAGTAAGCAATTAAACAAATAGTCAAATAAGTTAATCTTAAGGTCAGAACCCATTCAACTCCTCAGCGGAGTCTCCATTTCTGTTTTATTATAAAATAGTGATTAGATTGGTTTAGAGTCGCCACTTAATTTTTAAAGGAAAATTAAGAAAACTGACTTTCAATGGATTAAAACAGGAGATCAATTGAATACTATTTATAGGGGTTCGAGGTTCTTATTAGCATTTCGGGAAGGGATTGAAAGCACCCGAAATATCCACTAATATGCGGTTATCCGGCAATAAACTATTTGGCTAAATTCGTTTGATTTAATTGGAATTGAACAATTTATAGTTGAACCGTTTTAAAAGAGAAAGGGGAGGGGTGGGGGGGAATTCGGAAATACTATCTAAGTGAGATAATTTGTAAAATTTTATTTTTTAACTCTTGTTAAACGGTGACTGATTTAGTTAAATTGTTAAATCAAAATGGGCGTCTCCCGGGGATTTAAATTTTTCGACCTTAAGGTTAGCGACAAATATTAACAAGCAAATAAACATTATAAAATAAAGAGGGAAAAAGGTTTGGGCCCAAATCTAGTTTTCCTGTCCGCCGTGGCCAGAATTTGGGCCCATTTTCACCTATCCTAAATTCTAGCAAGTATAGCAAATAAGTGGGCTTAGACCCAAAATAACAAAATACAATTTGTTTTGGGATTAAGAGTGGGCATTTGGCCCAATCTTGTCAATTTCCCGATCTGTTGCATGTTCATTCAACTCCGGCATCTGTTTGTCGACTTTTATAGCTAGCTGACTCTGATGAAAAAGGAATTTGAGCCTTTACGGCTCTCCCAAAATGCAAGGAAAATATGAGAGTTCGTAGCGGACTCGGGTGGATTCACATACAAAAAAAAAAATAAAGAAAAAAGAAAAGGGATGAGTAACCGGTAATAATGTCTCTGAACCAATCACTAAATAATAAATGTATCAAAAAGGAACACAACTTATCAATATAGCAAACAACTAGCAGTAACTTAGCTAACCATGCTATATTACACTAAACGCGATCCTTAACTGGAAAAAGGGAAAATACTTGATCAAGACACATCCTACTAAGCAGTCAGACAATGAAAGATTTGACAAATAGAGAAACTAAGCTATTAACAATTAATTCCATGATGCTAAAAATTAATAATTTTAAACATGAAAGAAGAGACTTATCTGAGCTTATAATAAAAGTAATAAAAAGAAAAGCTAACAGAAGACATGTAAATCACAATGGCGTTTGATCATTGATTGTCAAATTTTAAATGCATAAGATTCCATCTGCTGAAAATTAAGGCTACTGCCATATCTATGGTAACCATTCCAATATTGTGGCCCCGAAGCTTAATACATAGTAGTAATTTGAAGGAGAGGCATGTGACAAGCAACTTTGAAAGTTATTAAAAGAGCAAAATCATAGGGAAAAAGACTTATGCTTAAACAACACAGAGGGTTCGACTAATCTGCCATCTACGACTTTCATATACATCAAACGTACCAGCGAATCAGAAAACATAGCTCAAATCATGCTAAAAAAATACACAAGTAAAGATGAACTTAAAATGGGCAGGGCAGGGGTAGAAGAAAATGGTTTCAACAAGATTCAAGTGGAGGATTTGAGAAGAGGAATAACAAAAAACGAAACTCGAGCAAGCAGGAAAACAACAACATTTAATATGAATCAGCAAAATTTTGAATCAATATTAGCATTAGATATAAAAAATAAAATAATAAAAATAAAAATCGCTCAAGAACATAAGCATGACATATTTCGGAATAATTTAAACACTCGTATTCAAACTAAACGAGCTTTCATCCATGAGTATTTTAATCAAAATAAGGTTAGAACAAAATGAGACCAAAGAAACTCCACAGAAATAAGTTTATCACACAACACTTAAAGTCTAAACAAGACGCGGAAGAGAGAAGAGATGTTACCATTTTCGGGCAGCGGACGGGGACGGGACGAGCTGTAATTACAACTTTCACCACGCAAAAACTCGAACTCGAACACGAACGACCAACCGAGAATCTGGGCAGAAACTTAAACTTAAACACCGAAACTATTATCTCCTCACCTTATGAAATGTGTTTAGTGTGTATTTAAAGTATTTTTTGCTCAAGCTTTCCTTTGTATTTTCGCTCAATAATAATCCCCCCCCAAAAACAAAACCCTCCCCATAAAAAGAAGGGAGAATATATAGAAGGATTCTAAGATTGGGGTTTTTTTTTGAGGAAAAAAAGGACGAAAATTTTGGGTTCAAGGCCCATTCGAAATTCAAATCTAAAATCTTTTCACCAATTTGGGGCGACACCTTTTTTCTGCAAATTCAACCCATTCCGGAAGAGGAAAGGGCGAGATGGGCGCTCTTGATTGATTCCGTTGTCCTTGAGATGCTACGTGGAGCGATCTAACACTAACAAGGACAAAAACGTGTGCCTGGTTGCTGGAGTAGTACTGCTGGAACAGTACTGAGTTGCTGCTTGTTTGCACGCGAAGAAGAAGACGTATAGGGGTCTAGTCGTTTGGTACTGCTGCTGTATGTATTGCTGAAAAATTAAAAAAAAGGGTTGGGTATTGGTGCATGTTTTTGTGGGCTGGAAATAAAGGGAATTGGGCTAACATTGTTATTAAAGAATGGAATTGGGGTGGCTAAAAATGGGAAATTGATGGGCTGAATTGATTTAAGAGAAAGGCCCAAAGATTGGTCTTGAAAAATTGAGTTAGAGTGTGAGGAAATAAATGGCTAAAATTGCAAAAAAAAAAAAATAGGGGTTAGGCAAATGAATTAACAATCTAGCCAAATTGAATTATTTTAGTTAATCCGGCTAGTAATTAAGTAAGACGAATTAACATAATTAACTAACGATCTTCTTAATCTCAACAAAATAAAATAATTAACTTAATTATAGGTAAAAATTCAAAATATAAACTATTAAATAAACTAATTAACCAAATATTTAAGTAAAAACTAAAATCTTTTTGAGATGATTTTCGAATATTTATAAAATGTGCTACTTACATAAAAAATAATAATAATAATAATAATAATAAAAATAATATATATATATATATATATATATATATTATTTGAAAATTCCAAAAGTGAAAAAATTATATGAAACTAACTTGAGAATATTTTGAGTTTTATAAAGTCAATTATTTCAAATAGTTTGGATATTTAAAAAAACTTGATGATTAATCTATATTGTGGAGGTCCAAAATTGGGTGTCAACACTTATCACCACACTCGAGTCAAACGTCTGTAGGCTTCTTGCTCAAATCTTATCCAAACATCTTTTAACTTATGAACGACATGTAACACTATCACCATAACCATAGCAAAACAGATGGAACCACGTGTCTCTAAATCAAATTCTTAACTATCTAAAGATACATTTTTGGTCCTTGCAATCAGAGTACATGTCATTGTTTTCGCTTCCTTTCGAAGGCTAAGCTTCTTTCCATTAGTTCTCTCCATTTATTACTCTAGCTTATTTAAATTCTATTCGAGCTGTGTCCCAACACCTCCTACCACTTTCGCTATGACCATGTTACTCACCAAATAGTAGCAAACCACAACCTTATATACTCATAAGACGTCATTACAATACAAATATTTGTTTAATCAATAATCCTTATCATATAGTTGCATCTCAATCACAATTGTTCACAAAACTCTTATTACCATTATGCTCGGTTAGCCCTTGCCATCACTACGAAAGTCACCCTTGTCATCGACATGACATCTCAAACCCAGCTATACCAATCAAATTCAAAGGACTAACTTAATTTTATACGCACTTTCTTACTAAAATTCTAAATTGCCTTCGCATAAGTATACTCTTTAGGACTTCCATTATCCATAAGCTTGTCATTCAAATATCGATCCACTTTCTTGGACCTTACGATGAAATTATCAGTCCTTATTTAAAATCCTCGGGATACACTTCATAACCTAAATGCATGAATACCATACCAATGATCCACCACCAAAACCTTACTTATAAACAACGCTTAACTCATGTGTCCAGTAACAATCTAGTTAGTTCCTCAAATGTAAATACAACACCAAATCTCATTATATGAGCATTAAATACAATTGATAACTCTTGATGTAGTTAGTATTCACACTTGACAATCAGTATATCCATTTTCATATACCACTAGTACCATACCGTGAGAGTCCATTAGATCCACCACTAGAACACTACATACCACTCAAGAAGATTGTACTCAATTAACCCACATATTTCTACCAATTAAGTAACTATATTACATTACCAAATCCGTTCGATCTCTCAACCCAAGATTGTACTCAAATAACCCAAATTCGTTCATACATCAAGTCGATAGCAGAAGGAACACACTCCATAAATCTAATCAAGTAAGCATCGGTACTGTTATAATAGTCGTATTATGACCCTTTTTGATATACACGTAATATATAAAATCGTAGTAGAAATTCCAACCTCAATTGGTGCAACATTATTCTCATCATTCACTAAGCAAGCCATTCATGTTACTTACTATATTTTCCATAGTTACAATGTTCATTATCTAGCCACCCCTTTAATCATTCCACTTTCAATTGTCAAACCACTTAAGATATTGTCTATACCACACAAGTATTATTTCACTGTTAGGGCAACTAACCTGAAAAAGATAACACATTCATGAAGTCTCTCAAATCATTGTTCAACCACATCATTCTCATATCCTCAATATACATCGTCGAGTCATCACTTTACTTAACTCTTTCGAATATGACCACATATTATTTCCATAAGTATATCACTTCCACCTTAGTACAAGATCTAACATTCAAGCCATACACGATATAAACTACTCACATAAGGAATCATGCACGAGTCATCACTATAAGTGAGAGAGAATGGTAGGAAGCAATAAGGGTCAGTCGGACCAAGGATGCATGATAGAGATTCAAGAAGTGAAGATTTTTCCTAGCAGTCACTATAGCCTCTCGAAGATAAGTACAGACGTCTTCGTATCGATCCCGGAGACTTTACTTAGACTCAGCTTGTATACACGTGAGACCTATGAACCTGGGCTCTGATACCATTTATTCACGACCCAAAAATGGACGTAATGACACTCATCTTATCCCACCAAGAAAAGTCAGCCTAAAACTCAACCATTATGATAAAGTGCAGAAATAAAATATAAGTAACTTAATAAAACCCCCAAAATTTGTTTGTCACGTGTACAAGCCTCTAAAGTATTACAATTTATTCAAAAGAAAAATACAAGTCTCAAATGACATTGTTTCTAGAATAGAACAAGATCATAAATAGGAGTAAGAAGGTCCGCTGAGATGACAAACAACTACCTCACCAATCTCCAAGAAGCCTCGAAAAAGAAGATAATGGAAACTATCACAAAAATTCAGGATCGTAACCTACAAAAATTATAGAAGAAAGGAGTGAGTACCAAACCACACGGTACTCAGCAAGTAAAATTCTAAACACAAGCTAAGGAAATATAATATGGGTACTTCTTACACCCCATCCGAACCTCCGCAACTACAACCTGAATAAAACCAGCCCAACCTAACAGTTCCCAGTTTACATAGCACACAACTCAACGACAACACTCTAACAATTACATATCCGCAACAACAAACTCAATATTTATCAATCACAACTTCCATAGAAAGGCACTCATAAGATCAGCAACACACAAAATCAAGTTCATCAATGATAAAGATATGCAATGCTATTAAATGCAATGTCAAGTATAGTGATGCATGTCTGACCTAATGATACACACCCGCTGTCTCTCAGTTCGCGACCTATGGGAGACATATCTGTCCATGCATCTATCGCGGCGCGCGACACGTCCCTCGATAATAGAATCCATCGCGGCATGCAATACGTCCCTCGAAATATAGTATCCATCGCAGACACGTCTCTCGAAATGGTACATCCTCTTTAATTTCTTACACTTTCTCAATTCACATAACACTTGTCACAATCATGTCTCAGAACAATGCAAATGACATATTTACATAAATAATGAGGAGATGACCATTTTCATAATAATTCATAATTCACAACAACACAATCATGATACAACATCAATAATGAGTCAACAAGCCTTTCAAACCAGTCTCAACACATCACACACCAACAATTAATCACATTGCCTTTTATTACCCCTTTTTCATCATTAGAATTAATCAATATGGACAAGTCAACCCATCACCAAGTCTCACTACCCCCAAACACATATTACAAGGAAATACATGAATTTCATACACTTAACAAGGGTTTAGAAATCCACTTGCCTAAAATTTTCGAACAATCACTTTGGGACTTGAGTCTTCCCCTTTCGTTAGGCTTCCAAATCAATTCAATCTATTCAAATACATAATCACAATAAGCTTTCAAAACTAACAACACTCATATTGCTATATGTCTAGCCTAGACCATAAAACTCACTTAAATTTATAATCAAGTTCCTAATCTTAGTGACAATTAATATATCAACTCTTATTTTCAGATTTCAAGTCTAGGGTTAAGTTCTAATTCTCCAATATCATCAATCTAATGGTATTTATATAATACAATATGCCTAATATTTAACTACCTATCTTTATATATCAAAACTTGAATCATAATGTGATAACCAAAATATAAAATTCAACCCCAACTAATTTACGAAATTAGTAACACACTGCAAGAATAATTGTGACAAAAAAACTAACCCATTTGCAATGTGTTGATCGCTATATGTATCCTTCTCACCAATGATTGGCTCCTTATGGCCAATCATTGGCCCATTATTATAAATTGAAAGTTATCATCCAAGTTATATGCCATCAACAAACATGTAATTGGCCAAAGCAATTCAACCTCTCACTAGAACTTGGCGGTAAAATTTACTTTAACACTTTAACTTTACGGGTAATTATTTACCCCCTAATCTCTTTTCAAGTGAATTAAAATACACTCTAATATTATAATACCAGTCTCACAACGACAAGTATATTCCACACGTGCCATGTCATTGATACGTCAGCGCCACATCAGTGCCATATCAACGCCATAGCAGTCCCACATCAGCGTCACATTAAACATTATTTAAATTTTGATTTTTAATTCTTTTCTGTTTCTTTTTATTTACTCACAATTTTAGAAAGTAAAAAAAATCTCAAAAAATAAGAATTAATCTGTAATTATAAGAAAAATAATCTAAAAAAAAATCAGTTGAAAGATATTCAAAATCTCAAAACCATTCTCACAAAACCACACAATTTTAAGACACATAATCAAAATCAATAAATAATAACAACTAAAAATTTAATTTGAAATGAAAAATTTGTAGAGTTTCATTAAAAAGAGCTTCAAGTTCATCACATTCAAACCTTGCCATAAAGACTAATTTTAATTTGAAGCAAGAACAAATTGATGACTTTCCTATTTTTTTTCTTATTCATCACACTTTTTGGTTTTATTGATAGAAATGAAAGGAAATGAGGGTTGGATGGGGGCGTCTTGAAGAAGGAGAAAAAAGATGGAAAGTTCAACAAAAAAGAAAGAAAAGTGTGAAGCACCTAGGTTCGAAGAGAAAGAAAGAAGGTAAGAGTGGGAGTTCGCTTGGGGGGGGGGGGTGCAAAGAAGAAGAAAGGGGTAGTGCAAGTGGTGGTCGAGGGCGGGAGGGGTGGATTGGGTGTGAGGAAGATGAAGGGATGGGATGTGGGAGTGGGGTTGGTGGTACTAAGGGCTGGGGGTGGTAGGGTATGAAGAAGATGAAGAAAAAAAAGATTATTGGATAAAAGGAAAATAATTGGCGTCCACTTATTCTTTTTTTTCTTTATTTTTTGGTATTTACGCGCTTTATTTTTTTGACTTGCCATGCCAAGTTCAGGGAGGATTTTATGTATTTTCTCAATTTTATAATTCCAAAACTAACCCGACACGCAGATCCAACACTTCAAATTTAGGAATAATGTTGTCGTAATTTCGTGCCCAACAATTCTTGCATGAAATTGGTGATATTATTTATAACCAGTTAAATCCTTTTTGCTTAAATTTAATATGTAGGTCAGGTTATATATGATATTAAATAAATTAAAGGAATGGCCCATTAACCCACAAATTAAATAATTTAATTATTTAATAAATACCCACCAATTAAATAATTGTAGTTGTCGAATAGTTCAAAATTTCCACACAAGCTTCACCGACTAATCCTAAATTACTTGGGACAACTATTGAGAGGGGTAAAATAATAATTTTATGAAAATTAAAAAAATAATTTTTTGGGTCATTACATAAAGGTTCCAAGAGGAGAAAACCTAGGGTTTTCATGAGCGTTCTTCGAGATTTGTCGATTTCTCCAAGAACTTCGTTCTTTTAGATATGTAAGGCTATCATCGTGTTGGAATAGTTCGTCCTCACGCCCTACATCTACTTTCAAATCAGTAAAAGAGTAGTATGGGGTTATATCCTTAGATTTGAGTATTCTTGAGATGAGTTGATATTGAGTTATGAGTTCTTGAGTTACTGATTATTGAATTCTATTTCCTAATTATTGAATTGCTATATCTTGCATTGAGATTCTTGAGTTGATTGTTCATGTCATTTTTTTAGCATGAACTCTATTCTTTTTAGTATTCATTGAGTCCTTATTGAGAATCTTTTAAACAAAGCACAATTGTTTAAACTGAGTTTTGAAAAAGTAAAGTGGAGTTTGAGAAAGAGCTTAACCAAGATTTAAGAAGGAGTATAAGGGAACTAAGTATTTCCCAAATATTTCATTTTTACATAAAGAAAGAGAATATTTTTTCTGAAAAAAGTTAAATAAGTTTTCAGAAAGACTGAGTACAAAGCAGTTACCTCTTAAAGATGCCCTTTTTGAGTAATTACCTCAACCCAGAATGTATGTTTACATTGAGCACCTTTTTTTCTAAATGAGCAATGAGTTTCAAAGATATTTCATAGCAGTTACCTCTTTTAAGAGGATAGTTTGAACAATTATCTCAAATCAGAGAAAGAGTGTTGTTTTATACATTTGAGCAAGGTATATATTATTGGGACTAGTATTGATATATATTATTGGGACTAGTATTGAGCACTGATACATGAGAGAGTTCAGACAACTCATAGCCCCCCAAAAATCATGTCTTGCCGGCATGGGTACAATATCATACATTTTAGATGAATCCTTAGTGCTTCGTTGAGAAGTTCTATATTCCGGCACGATATATGACAGTTCTGGCAATGTGGACAAGACGTTATATTATCACATAGCTCATAGTGATAGTTGTTAGTTTGAAAATCTTCCAATATAGTTAAAGTGTATTTTATATAACTCTTATTATATTGAGTTCAGAGATAAGTAAGTATTTTGTAAAGCTTTAAATGATTTAATTCCTTTATTTCTTTACATTCAGCTTGGGTATATTTTATCTCTTACGGTCCTTCATTTAGTTATTTCGTTTTGGCTATATTGCATACTCATACATTTAATGCATTAATGTCATTCGAACTGTATCTTGTTATGATGCATATATAGGTGTTCATGATCATTGACATGCACTTCGTTAAGATCACATTACACTTCAGATAGCTTGGGTGAGCCTCCTTGCATTTCGGGGGACTTCACATTTATTTTCTTGTCAGTTGTATTGAGATGTCGTGGGTCTTGTTCCGACATCCATCTTGAGTAATAGAGGCTTCATAGATAGATAGAGTTGAGGAGTGTCTCATTATTTACTTTTCCTTGAGATGTTTTTGCAAACTATTATACTTATGTCGTTGAGTATTGTTACATACAGTTTGAGTTGAGTGTTTACTTTGAGTTTATATGTTCTAAATTTTGTTTTTAAGATCGCTTGGGTAAGTCTTCCGCTAAGTAGTCATTCAGAATAAGGGTTCGCTTGGGAACCAACAATGATTCTCGAATGTTGGTCACGTCTAGAGTGTAGGCTTGGATCGTAACACCACATTTTATCACAAATAATCCCAATTCGCTTCAACCCAAATAACTTTTGAGTGGATCAACAACTCACTCATTTATTTACTCAGCTCATCTTGATTCACCCAAATTCAATCCAACCCATCCATTTTGCCACCTCTACTAATAGCTGTTAAAAGTTAACATTAGGCTGGACCTATCTATTTGATATTATGTTATAAATATATTTTATATATAAGACCAATTTAGTTTTCTCCTATAAATAGAAGGATTCTCATTAATTCATTACATTTCATCTCTCAAGAAAAATAATATATCGAAATACCAATACCATATATATAGTTAAAATACTAACAAATATGCAATCTAGTATTAGTATAAAGTAAATGTTTAGAAGTTAAAACTTTGTCTACTGTATTTTGATTGAAATTTAATTGATTAACAAAATGAGTTGTTTGTACTTTATTTTGAATATATATATTTCTACACGTGTAATGTGTTAGTGTGATACAATTGAGACATTTTTTTAATTGTCGAAGTTTTAATACTCTATGATACGAGTATATATATTAGTAGACGTTGAACAAACTATGGTTACCGATTTACCATACCATAAAATACCGAAACTGAACTTCGAAATATCGAACAATACTGAATTAAATTTGTATGGTAATGATATAATGTTTTAAAAACCAAATATCAAAATTATGATATTGAAACTTTGAAATACCGTATTGTACCATACCATGTCCACCCCTATCAGTATGCCCCAATAAGCCAAAATAACTCAAATAATACCAGTGCCACAACATCAATCTATGAAGCTTCTATGCAAATTTATTTTTTGAAATTCATGTTAGTTATTTTCATATTTCAGGACAATGACCGGCTCTTGAAAAGAAGAGTTGATCAAATCAAGCATCCTATTAGAACCTCTTCAAATGTGATGGTAAGATAAAACTCACTTCATATTATTTCTTTTATATTATATATTTTTGTAAAATAAAAAAAATGATTTTAAAAGAAATTTCTACTCACCCTTTTGTAGGTGAAATTCTGAAAGGATAAGAAATTGATGATGGCGTCCCCAAATATTCAACTTGCTTCGCTCCTCGATTTGTTATTTCTAATAAAATGATATAACAAAAATATTAGTATGAGTCCATGGATCTAACAGAAACACTATTATTATAAACAAAACAAAAATATTTCAATAGATTATATATGAGTCATGTCTCTTTGGATCTATTCTGTTCTTGTACTCAATTCAATAGTTTGATGCAAACTTTATTGTGTAGTAATAAGGTAAAATGTATAATTATTAAAAAAAAATGTTCTAAACAAATGACATTTGTTGTGTCGTGAGTAGAGTTGTAAAAAAAGGTCAGCCCAGCCTAACTCGGTTCAAGCCTCGCAGGCCAAAAAATTGACCGGCTAGGGAAGGTCGATCCTTCATTTGAAAAAGCCTGAAAATGCTCAACGCAACCTAACCTTAGAAGGACTGCGGGCTGGAGCAGGCTAGGCCCCCCCCCCCTCCCCCCTCCCCCCTTTTTTTTTTCTTTTCAAACTTAAAATTCTATGACATTAAGAAAATGAGAAAAATTTCAAAAAAATATGGCAAACAATGGTGTTGTTTCAATAACACTAGCAAAAAATCAAATGCGATTAACATGTATCTAGGGTACTAGATAAGCGAGATACATGTATTTGGTGTGATGCATCCTAAATACACGAGCGAGATAAGAGAGTGAAGAGATGGGAGGGAGGCAAGGACATGGGATTTGTCAATGTATCCTAGATACATGCGAATCCACTTGGATAGAGTGTATCTAAAACAAATTACACCTAATTTTGAGTCTATATATCCCGAGATACATATATCTTGATACACCAAAATCTGGTAAGAGTCGTACTATCCAATATCTAGTAATATTCGTACTATTATAACATAGCGTGCATGTAAGTAATTAGATCATACACTAGTGAAATTTCTATAAGTTACCCTTAAATAAATAGTTTTGGCCTATGGGCCGACCCCATCCCGGTCCCAATCAAGCCTCAAGGGCCAAAGACTTTTATGAACCAGACGTATAATCCCTAGTTTTAAATGGGCTTAAAAAATCTTATTTCAACCCTAGCCCAATAACGAATTCGGTTAGGTCAACCCCATGAACTAAGCCATTTAATTTGACGGCTCTGGTCGATAATTTGACCTTTTTGGAAAATTACTTTGAAATGTCTCAACATATTTTTACAACTTTTTCAATAATACTTAAAACATAGTGTACGCTTATTTAATATAAATTAAGAAAACCTTTTATTGTTTTAAACAATTCAATAGAATAATCTTTTGAAGTTTCAATGATCTAGATAAGGGGCCAAATGATATTTTAAGAAGATCATCTTACGCACTTAAATAAGTCCACAAACATGTGGTTACCGACGATTTAACAAACATAATTATTTGATAGTTTAAAGAATAATTTATTTTAAAAAGAAGTAATTTAAAAGAAACTAACTTTAAACATAACTTAGTACAAAACTATCTTGCTTAATTTTTGGAAAAAAAAGTAAAACTGAATAATGTGAGAGCTAAATCCAATTTTTGATTTTTCACAATAAACCACAATACTAGAAGAAAGTTGAATTGAATTTGTATTAAGGCACAAACGACCATATTTAGGAAGATGACTTGTCTTAAAAGGAATATCACTAAACTACTTTTGAAGTCCATTTCCAGCGAATTTTATGGGCTTTTGGCCCATTTGTTTGCTTGTTGGATCTGTATATCAGCTTCCTTTAACTTGTATATCAACTTCCTTTTCTTATATTAGTCCTTCTTGGACTTGGTATATCAGCATCTTGACTTGTATATCCGTCCTTTTTGGACTTAGTTGCGGCTGAATACAAGATAGTTGGGCTTAGCCTAACGAAAACGCAAAAGGGAGATTCCATTGGACTCAAATGAAGGATATCATGCAAACTGCAAAGAACCAAAATAAATAAATAAATAAAAATTATTATCAAACTCAAAAACTACCATTAAATATACAATTAAAGGACTAAGTTACATGTTTCTATTCAAATATTAGCACACAAAAACAAATTTTGATTTATAAACTAAAACTAACTTGAAGAGGAGAAATGAAAACTCTCAAGAACAAGAATACACAATAAGCACTTGTACACATATATCACTTGTACAAAATAAGTACAAGATTCCCAAAAAAAATATTATGAAAAAAAGTTCACTTCTGCTAAACAAAACAAGGTGTTTCTCTTCTCACCTTCTCTTATTATTTCTACTAAATACATACAAAGACGATTGAACATTCCATTCATAAATTGTAGATAAAATCGATGTTGGAAAGTAGACAAAAGTTTGGGAGAAGACGAAAGTGCAGCAATATTACAAACACGAGGGACTATTACAGCTGCATGTAAAAACTCAAGAATGATTTTGTGTCTTAAGCCAAAGATTAGTGCCTATTTTGGGTTTTTTCTCTACTAAGTCACTAAAGTCTTTAGCGACATTTATTTAGAGCGTTAATTATAAATACTCCTATTTATTATTGCCATTAAATTTAATATAGTAACAATTATATTATTACCGAAAAACTTATTTATTGTAGTGTGGTCAGTTCTTAATGCACTAATATTTTATAAGACAAGGAAATAGCAACTAACTAAAAAAAAAAATGTTACTCTAAATTTTATGATAATTGTTGTACTACACGGTTAGTAATAGTTACACAATGATTTACTTTTTGCAACTCAGATTTTTTCTTTAAAAGATGAAAAATATTTATGATTGCTCTTTCAAATAAATAAACTTGAGTAATATCAAGTTATCTCTTCATGCGAAAACTCATGATTCGTTAGACGTTTAATTCCCTATTTAGCTTTTTCTTTGTTGCGTGAACAACCCGTCTGTGCTTTACATGTGCTCTATAGGAGATATTGACTACAATCAATCTTGTGATATATTTTGGAGGTAAGGTTCGGTCCCTCTCGTGTTCCATCGTTC
This sequence comes from Solanum pinnatisectum, assembly GCA_035578085.1. Classification (NCBI taxonomy): domain Eukaryota; kingdom Viridiplantae; phylum Streptophyta; class Magnoliopsida; order Solanales; family Solanaceae; genus Solanum; species Solanum pinnatisectum. The sequence goes on along the minus strand of CM069079.1, from coordinate 40,303,690 downwards.
TTTGAAATCAGTAACAAGATAAAGATACAAACGGGTCAACATAAATGAAGTTGCCAAAAAAATCAAAACATGACTATAAAGTCAAGTCTAGGTTAAATTGATCATACGTGTGTTGCAAATATATATATTGCTATTATACTAAACATATGGAGCCTTTTCCAAATTAAATACTAATCAAGTTGCTTAGTGCACTAACCAAAACCTGTCACGTATATACATTAAAGACAATTAGACTAATAAGAAAACGAGTTTGAGAATGATTACATTAGTTGATCAATCATTAATATAAAAGCTAGTTGGTTAAAGTGCAAAAAATAATCCTTAGTTACGGTAAGTTAACGTCGTATCAAGCAAAAAATCATATACTTTAAGGGAACCTTATATATTTTTAATTTAGTCTAGGGTCGAGTGGATGTTGTTTAATTATAATTAGGAAGTTCATTAATAATGAAACGATGGAAAAGGAGGGCGTAACATTTGCCTTTAAGCACGATTGCACATGTTTAGTGTTCCTAGATGCTTCTTTTAATGCAATCCTAATTGTATGAAATAGGAAAATAAAAGGGAAACTTATCTAAATTTCATTAATTAGTTTAGGAGCTAATTATTAAGATACAATCTAGTTTGCAATATTACATATCTTATTAGATTTTGGTGCGTCCACATACATTCATATACATCCGGATACATGTATCTCGGGATACATGAGGTCAAAATTAGGTGTAATTTGTTCTATATATATTGTATACAAGTGGATTCACATGTATCTGAGATACATAACAAATCTCGCTCGCCTCTCTAGCATCTCGCTTATCACTCTCCTAGCAAATCACACTAGATACATACAAAACATGTATCTAGTTTGATTCTCATGGAATCTCGTTCGCCTCCCTCCCTATCTCGCTCGCCTCTCTTTCTCTCTCTATTTTAGTGTATTTGGTAGCAAAAATACATGTATCTATGTGTATCGTCCTCAATATATGGTAGGAAAGTCTTAATTAGTGGTAAAATGTGTAACATTTTGAAAGGATAAGTAATAATAGTATATATGGTAGTAAAGTATGATTAAATATATAGTTTTCCAAACTAATATCATGTTTTGTTTCCCTTTTCTTTTGGAGTTGGAATTGGAAAAACATCGGGTGTTATTGGACTCGATTATATCAAAAGGATCGGCAGAAGAAGCGATAAAATCAGGATTTTCATTTAGGATATGTTCGATAGACAGGAAAATCTTTTCTTTAAACTTCTTATGGACTTTACGATAAAACAAATAGACTCCTCTTTGACTAACCTTCCAGGGAGGCTACAGACTTTGTTTAATATTGAAGTAGGTTATCAGCCAACATTAATCTTTGTTTTACATTTTTTATATTCTGAAAATTATTTTTTAAAAACCATATTGACTGCATGCGCTTCTAGTTGTGATTTGTTTACTAAAGCTAAAACTAATCTGAATTGGCTTTATAGTCACAAAATCACAATAATGGGTTGTTAGAACATAAATTAGGGCATATTGCAAAACACCTCGTGCATATGTCCTTTGAAAAAAATATATGTGTATATGTCCTGCTTGACATCTTTATGAGACAAAGTTTTGTTTCTTCAAATGCATCGAGGCGAATTCAGTATTTTAAATTTATGAGATTGAGATTTTACAAGTAATTCTTTATACTTGCGAATTTTGAATAACTTATTTATATAAATCAATTAAGTAAATTTTTTTAACACATATAAGATTTAAGCCATCACTATTAAAATTTGTTGAACCTGTGGTGAAAAAAATCCATATTGGACTTTTAGGGCATGGTGATCTCTTTATATATGATCTTGAGTAATTCTCTATTCGAGTACTTGTGAGCTAATTTTTGGATTGAGTTAAGTCCAATGTTATTTTATTTTAATAACTCATAACTTCTATTATAGTTCTGCCAATACAGTATATATAGCTTACAAAATTAATCTAATCGAATTAAATGTTCCAAAAGGAATCTACATTTTCAATCACTAAATTTCTATGTACGAACGAGAAAAAACTAGTTGGATAATTGTATAAAAGAGTGAATGTCAGATTATATATAACACGTTTATAATCTTATATATAACTAATAATTTCTTCTCTAGTTAAAGGATGCATTATTGTAACAGAAAATTATAAATACTAATTACAGCTCTAAGTGTGCGACGACTAAATCCCACCTACCATTTGACATAGGAAATGAAATAGGTAGAATCAAACTACACTAAAAATGATATTTAGCGATAATTAATTAATGACAATGCTTAATTATTATTAAATATACTTTTTTGAGACAATTACCACTCTTTGTAAATGTTTCTAAAACCTAAAACGACATTGAAATCAATGATAATTAACTACTGTTGGTAGAGACTTTTAACACTTTTTGTTAGTATGCAACTTAATTACCGCTAAAAGCTTTTTTTTTGTTTTAGTGATGCCAAAAGTTATGACTAATAGCAAAAATGTTACTTTATTTTGTAAAAAAGTTCATCAAGCAAGCGTAATGTTCGATTATAATAACATCCAACCACATGACCTTAACCCCTCGTGAACCTTGCCATAGACAGGATATTGTGCATTATTACCAAAGAGAAACTAAAAGTAATATCCTTTTTATAAGTAGTTAAAAAGACCCATAAACATGTATGTATCAGAAACTGTTTTGCTATTTGTAAACAAAACGTAGTAAATATTATTGTGTGTTTGTTTGATATATATCCCCAATATCTTTTTTGAAGAACATGTCAGATAGATGTGAGGACCAATGATCCATTTACACTTTACTCATCTTCATTTGCTCCCCAGAAGTATGGCATCTGGGTCACATGCATCCTCAGTCTCTTTACATTAATTTTTCATGTGCCAACAACAACAAAAATAAAACAAAAAAATACCCCACTATACTAGTAGCTAGTGTACCTAATATTTAACGGCAAATTGTCCTGCAAATGAGCAGACCAACAGCAAATATGTATGTTTCATTTAAGGCAATTGAAGAAAATGAGTGGACAAATGCTCCTTCTTCCTTGGGGAGTGGCTCGACCCTCAAGGCGGGGACCGGTTCCCAAGAAATAAAGACATGCTGCGTGTTTTTATTCTTGTTTACCTATTTTAGATCGACACGTGGTATGTTTTAGGACCATTCACCTCTGACATTTACCTTAACCTACTCACTCATCTTTAACATAATCTTATCCTACCATCTACGTGACCGACTAGGTTAGTTCAGATTTTTCAAATATCAAACTAAATCATTTGTGTCGAATTTTTAAATCTATAAACCAAATCAAACCAATAAAATTTGGGTTTTTCAACCTCAGATTTTTTGATTTTTTTTGAATTTTTTGGATTTTCGGGTTTTTCCAGTAAAGTCTTCATACAAACATTTAATTTACTTGTACTTCAAATATTTCTTTAGTCCTACCAAAATACAACTATCTAAGGTATTTCTTAAGAAAATAACACAAAATATGATATGAGTAATGACACTAAAATATCCAACAAAATAATAATAATAATAATGAAATCGCGTAAAACAAATATTGCAAATTAACAAGTCATAATGAAAATGATCATAATATAAAAGTACTAAATCATGCTAAAATAAGTTTAATAAGTATTAGTTACCTGACTAAATATTAAAGGAAATTAAAATTAGATTATGTATTTGAATTGTCTATCCAATGTAAAACCAAAGAACAAATATTCAATATTATTGTCATTCTTAGTGTTGAATTGATTTTCTTTTTGCATTAGTATTAATTAGATTTTGATTTAAGCTTTATTATAATTACCAACTTTTGTGGACTATAATCTTTATTGAACCATTCAGAATTCTAAGTTTCAAACTTGAAATAATATATTAAAAGATAAAAATTATGAAAAAGTATAAGAAATATTTAAAAATTATATCAAAGTAAATATTTTTATGTATAAAATAAAATTTTAAAATTATATATATAATGTCGGGTTGGTTTGGTCTCGGGTTGTTTTTTTTTAGTTAAAACCAAACCAACCCAAATATAGTCGGATTTTTTTTTTTCAATACCAAACCAAGTCAAACCAACCACTAGTCTGGTTTTTTTCTCGGTTTGCGGTTTGATTCGGTTTTCGGTTCGGTTTTGTACACCTCTACTACCCTCCCACAAACTTTTAATCCCTACAAAGACTAGAATCTCATTTCCATATATATATATATATATATATTTGCCTTAATTAACCAAGTTTGCTTTAGTGGTCGGGAACAAGACTTGTTTCATATTTAGTTGATCTCACAATCAAATTAATGGATTGAGCATATAAAGAAATAGATTTTCGATTTAACTTAATCCTAAAAGCTAATTCATAAGAAAAGGATTGTCCAAGACCATATAAACAGACCATTTACATCCTTTTATTTGTCTGGATGTGGCACTATTCAACACATGCACCATCTCATGCCTAGGGTTGGACATCTGAAACGTAGGCGATTTAATATGGAGATCGATCCAACATCGATAAACAATAGTTGGGATGGGCCCTAATCAGATACGATATAAAGAAATGGATTTTGGGTTTTACTCAACTCAAAAAGCTAGCTCGTGATGGAGGGGAGGCTTGTCTAAAGGTCATATAAGGAGACCACCGATCTCCTTTTCATCCTATGTGAGGATCTTCAACACAAAAGTTAGTGGTATTAGGGTGTGTGACTATCTCAACTAAAATATTAAGTTACGTTGTTAAAGAAAGCACATTTTTACTTATCATTTAATTGTGTCTCCAACATGCCCCATTCCTGACGAGCTAGTCAGATATTTTTTTCATTAGCTAAGCACGTGGAAGTTCTATTTATTTAATTATGTACTTTTCAACAATGTAAACTCGTAGAATATGTCCAAAGACTCACGTCTTGATCTGGGATCAGAACGATTCTTACCTAGTGAATATCGTTAATCTAGCAAGTCTTGCACAATCTATGGTTCAAATTTGAAGAATCATAAAAAAAGAAACTATATGTTCATTGTAGAAAAAGGTGGTAGGATTGGAGGTTTGTAGAATTTTCTACAGTACCACCACGGATGTTCTATTACTGGTTCCACCATTTGATTAACATATCAAAAAAAAATTTTAAAAAATGTTGTGATCACATAATACATTATATTGTTTCTTTTCACATACTTAGTGTGGAAGCATTACGAAATAAACTTATATATGTACTATATTTTTGAAGATTTTGCGTTCATTAGGGAATAATTTAACAAAATATGGTATGGAAATGGTACATATTATATTGACAATGATTAACTAATTCATCATTAATAGACTAGAATTTTGGATCTAAAGTGGCATATGTTCAAAGAGTTTGTAGTGGTAAGACAGGTAGTAGGAGAGGATAAAAAATAAGTCTCATACCTAAAGTATTTCACATTTACATACGATTTAAAAAAAAAGAATGCACTTCAAAGGAGTGTAATGTATATTGAGAATATGATTAGGCAAATCAAAAGAATGCTTTCTCTAAAAGGTTAATCTTTTAGATGAAATCGTCACACACTTCAACATAGACTCAAAACAAACAATCAAAGTCCTTCATTCGAACTAGAGGTCATGTTTTCGAGTCTTACGACTACCATTATCGATATAAGTTCACGATGTCACACATTTCAATTTCAATAAGAAGTTTGATGTACAAAATATTTCGTGATCACTTAAAATTAGGAAAAAGGCCACAATCTAAAGAAATGTGATGAAGACAACCTACTCTGACATGAGTACAATTGATTAATTCCACAAAAACTTTACCATTACTCCATGTTTCCGTTCACTAGATCAATTAGTTAAAATGAAGAATGGAGAAGTAGGTAGTAGCTTGGAGGTAGAGCATGCCACCTTCATCCCCTATTTCACCAATAATTGAAGGCTTAGGAATGTGTCAATACTAGTGATTGGGGAAAGTGAAGTATCAAGTGGACTCCATCTTTCCACGTCCAAAAGAACCTAGGTTGTCAATAAACTTTGGAGGCATGTTAGTGTCCCCATTCTACAATCCATGTGTTTCCCTCACATCAAAAACCCTCCCAAAAAAGACTTCTTCCTTTTAGTGGATTCCAACTCCTCATTCAACCATATTTAGATTCCCTACACCCCTTTGTGTGGTGGGTTTCCCTTTCACTGACCTAATCAAGAAAAAATAAAATAAAACAAGGTATTAAATCTACATGACTTGTTATACTCTTAATTATTTCCTAGAGAAAAAAAGTAACAAAAATAAACCATAGTATGTATGATCTTCATATCTTGATATCCAATAGGTACATTTCTTCTTGTGTCTGCATGCAATGGCTATGCTTCCATTTTTAAGCCCCCGCTCACTAATATTCCTTCATCTTTTGCTTTGGCCTTTTTTTGCTCTTTGGAGTAATATAATTATCCATTTCAATTACCCTCCAATGTTTGCTAGACTAGTTAGAACATGTTTATTGTTTCAACAACATGGTTACAACTTTTTTGGGTATGTAAAATATCTTTCTAATCCCACATGGCTACACATAATTTTCCACACTAAAAAGGACAATTATTTATTCATATAATAAAATATGTGTCATGTTGTGTGCTAGCTAGCTATAGAGTGTTGGGTCACTCCATCTTTATTCTTTATATTATACTATTAGAAAAGAAAGGGCCTTAGATTAATTAGTGCTGCATTAGAACTCTCTTTTTTATTTGTTGTCTTCACAAAAGGGGTTTTGGTGATCTACGATATGAAAAAAGGAGGCACTTAGAAATTTGAGACAAATACATTAATGATTTTTAGTGAATTAATAATTTTGGAATCTAATATACAATTTATTGTGAAAGGAATCGTAACAACTCAATTAATTGATTATCTGAGTTCGATTTCCAGTCTGTAATCTTGTCCCTCGTTTGAACTCTCATTTCGTCATACATTGCTGCTAATGTCAACAAGTTTACTATTCCATTATTTAGTCAATGAATTAACTAAACAAGGAGATTCTTCAAATCTTAATGACCATTGATAAAGCTAGATATTGTACTAAACTCGTTATATGTTGCAATCAAAAATTTTCAAGGTAGATATTATGTATATTGTCATTCTAAAAGAAGTAATTTTTGAAGTTATCCAATATTAAGGCTTTAATTCACCCATTTGTGTTAATCTAAACAAAGTATTTATTAAATCTTTGACTTATCCATTCACCTATTTCCTTCTTTAATTTCCATCAGACAATAATCACTACTACATTAGGTAACAGTATATCCCAATTATATGAATTATGCAATATATAGAAGTAGTAATTAGTTGCATATAATTATTCAATTATGACGTACGCTACCATTTGCAATTAATACTTTTAAATGAGAATAAATGTGAATTTTTATGTCGACAGTTGTCAAGTACGTGGTGTGTGCTCTAAGAGGTCTAGTCAATGTTCCCATGAATAAAACGATATATATAGTATATAAAGTTATTCTTTAGTTGATAGCTTGATGATATGATATCTCTATTTTAATCAATGATATAAAAAGATTTTAACTACCTCGGATCAATGTGGTACAATAAATATGGTTGATTCTTCTTTAATCAGGGGTATCAGATTAATTCAAGCATTGGCTATGTATGAAAAGATTTTTGGTAGGGAACACTTCTGCATGAATAGGATTCTACACAACACGAATTTAAATTAGTCAGACTTCAATGCAGGTACCACACACGAAATGAAAAACAAAAAATCCAAAAGATTTAACTAAAAACAAAAAACCCTTTGATGGAAGACATGCAAAGAAAACCCCATCATTTCAAAATTGAATATCTATGTTCACTGCCTATCCTTTTGACTCAGCATGGGTCACAAAGTATTAGAGAAAGAATAAAGATGGAGAGGTACATGGATAATTTTATTTTTCCAATTGTTCATTTATGGGTCCATCCATTCACCTGAGTTTCTTTATATGACCAATCATATATTAGGGCTATGATATTTTGTCCAACATTCATAACTAGTCACAACTTCAACATCTGTATAAATAAAAATGTCAATTTTATTGCTTTCCTATTGTACTAGAATGAGGACCATTAGAACATATAACACTAGTACTATTTTCTCTTCCCTATATTTAGACTTTTAACTTCGTTTAAATTGTAAATGGAGACAATTACTTTTGACTCGTTACCAAATAAATAAAAGACACCTTCTACACGGACATGTATGTTTATACTTGTTCGTTCTTCAATGGTTGGCTATAAATTTTTAGAGGTTTTGCCTCATTTTACACACTGAAAATTAATCTTCTTCATTCCCTTTTTGATTTGTGAGTTGTTTAAAACGAAAAAGCAAGTGTCAAGCATGATTTATAGTCATTCGTTGAGTTCCCTAAAGTTCAATAATTTCTATTGTCAGTATTACAGGGATGATGTTTCATTCTATCCTAAGATAAGATGAATTAACCCAAATCTTAGATTATTGATTTCTTAACAAAACACAATATATTATTTTTGAATCTCTTAATTTGTAAAATATCTAGTCTATATATCTAGCTACTAGCTTCTAGGTGCTTTGCTATGGGAGGAAAAACAAAAAGTCTTTATGTGTGGAAGTCAAACAAGTAAATTTGGCCAACCAAGTAATGAGGACAAACTGTTATTTTCAGTTGCCTATTTTAGAGTGTTCAGTCGTTCTACTAACTAGTCAAGTCAAACAAACAAGTTATACGTGCTTGAAAAGAGTTTTGAGAGAAAAAAGTTAAAAAAAAAAAAAAACAGGTACTAGTATTCTGTAATAATTGTCTTTGGCCAACCTAATTGCAGGCAAAAAGCTAATTTTGAAGAAGACAATGCTTAATTTTGCAGCAGGTAAAGGCCATTATATTGATAATGATGTGTCATTAGTTAGTATATATATTCATTTTTGTTGTGAATTAATTAAGGATATATATGTGAAAATATGTATGAGATGATAGACATTTTAACAACTTTATTATTAGACTTAGTTATAGACAATGCACATGAGGAATTGCCTTAGTCATAAACAGAACACAAAATTGGATTATATATTAAACATAATCTTGAATATATATATATAAGATAGGTCCCTTCTTAGGTGAGTGATAACAAACTTTTGTTCTTCCAGGAGGACCACAGCTTCTTTTTCCCCACTCCCATCCCAAGAGGATCAGTAATATTTCCACTCATTCTTTTAACATGACTCGAATTCTTAACCTATCGATCGATGGTGTGAGGGCTCAATCAATTAATTAAGCAAGCCTTACTTGTCACGAGGACCACAATAGATGCAAAGTTTGAATGGAATCCCCTTTTACTATGTTTTTGGGAAATACTATTCTATAATTAATCATTCCAAATCTACAAGCTAAGCACTGGTGTGACTAGTTTGAATTGAGAAAATTACGTTGTAAAATCCTTCATCAAAATAATAGCCACTAAATATATAAAAGTATACTTCTTTTTTTTTTTTAATCATAAAAATAGATCGGCTGGTCAAATACATAACTTGTGCGTTTAAATTTGTTGAGTGTACGCCTATTAAGAGGGATGATTTGCAAGAATGACATCTATAATGAGTGGTCCCCGCATAAGACGAGGCCATAAATTTTTGCCTCTAAGAGACCTGTTCGGGACATTTAATTTCAATAATAAGTCAAAGACAATCGGTGATTTTAATGAGGCGATTAAGCTTTTATAAAAGTATAATATATTAAGTTTGTATTTCAAAAGTCAAGGAGATTTAATTCTTGTATTTATCATGCATTTTATTGTTATTTTAATTTGAAATATACATGTATATATATAATAGCCTAAATGTTTAACTAAGGGGTATCATATGAACCTCCTTGCTTCAATGTGGCTCTGCTGCCATTGATCAGAGATAATGAGCTTTTAATTTGTTTGTTGCTTGGTAACAAGTTTTATCTTATAGGCAAAAAAAAAAAAAAAAAAAATACTAGTACTTAAGTTGCTCAATCAGTCACATGCAAGTCAATATATACAATTGGGATTCCTACCCAATATGCAACACATTACATTATTTTATCATCTGTAACTTCTAAAATGCTCGATAGACAACATATGTTATAACATTTTAAAGATTTTGTTAATTTTGTCAAAAATTCAAAATTACATGTGAGGGGTTAAAGCGCTCCCAACTACTACAAAAAGAAAAAGCCACCCCCTACCCACCCTGGCCTTATTTTGGTGCTTAGGATGGTAAAACAAAGATAAGGGCAAAAAGTCTAAAGATGTAATTTAAGTCTTAGATACTTTTTTTTTTTAAACCTTGTGTCCAGTTAAATTGCATCACATTAATTACAAATAGTGTTACAGGAAAAGATATGAACTTGGGTAGAATCTTTCTCAACGATGCAGACAACTTTTGCAGTAAATTCCATGATTTAAAGGAGCATGTGAAGAAGCCGGTTATACGCCATAAAATAATGTATAACAAATAAATTATATGTTGTCATTTATTTTATCAGTTATAGCATAGCATATATATAAATGTGAATATTTATAAACACTACTCATATTAATTTATATACATAATTGATACACAGATGGAGAGAGAACTTCCAATATATGCATTTAGGTAAGACTAGAGAAATTACAATTTACCTTGTACAGAGCTAGTTACAAAGATGTACAAGGCCTTAATTAAAGCTAAAGAGAAAAGGATAAAAAAGAAAAGAAAAAGCTTTTAATTTCTCTTCTACCTTTTCTTTCTTAAAACTTCTTTGTTATATTTGATAAAAGGAAATGCATTATATGCATCATTAAGTCCATATTCACTTTGGACAAATTCTTAGTTCCTTAGAGATGCTTTCATCTCCTCAATTTGTCTTCGAATTCGAAATTGTCTTCTTAACGACAACTTTTTCCACTCTACCAAACGTCGTAGAAACACCATAACCTGTGAAGTCAATTAGAAAAAAACGAAAAAGGTTAAGTAACAAATTCAAACTACGAGCTGTGTCGCGTAAATATTTTCTCCCAGAAGCGCAATTCAACTCACCTCAGATGGTTCTTGCAAAGAATAAGATGCATGTGTGTCTTTTGGAGTTTTGGAGACAAGAATGCCAAAACCTTGATCTCTTTCTCTTAGGACCTACATAAACAAAGATTTTTTAAAATGTAGGATTAGTAACTATAGAAAACTTAATAAAAAGTAAAAAAGACCAAATTAGAAGATCTTGTAAACATAAAAGGCAACAAAACAAAAACATTAAAAAATATACAAGGAACATAGGATACCTGGAAAGCATCTTCATCGGTTCGATCATCACCAATATATACAGGAAAGACATCAGTACAGTTAGCATATCCTGTTGAAGAGAGATTTCATTATCAAAGTTAGCATCAAACCAATTGTTTTCTCTTTTAATATTTCAATAATATATTTGTCTCTGTCACTAATGAAACTACTAATAATACAACAACAACATATCCAGTGGAATCCCTCAAGTGGAGTCCGGAGAGGATAAAGCGTATACAAACCAACCTTATTACTAGAGAGATTATTTTTTCCGAATAGATAAAGAGAAATCAACAGGACTTACCAAGTGATTCGAGCAAGAATTCAAGAGCTTTGCCCTTGTCCCATTTAATAGTTGGACGAATCTCTAATACTTTTCTTCCTTGTGTCAATCGAAGCTTTGGGTATTCTTTAAGCACTGATCTTACTTGTTGTGCTAGTTCACCCCATTTCTGTTACATCAACAACAACCTAAATCAGATTATTTTTTTCAAAAAAGTTACATGCTTTGCCTGATGGGCCATATAATAATAATAATGATTATGTAACAGAATATTTGGAGTGGTTTATAATACCTTTTCATCAACACAGCGGAAATGTACAGAGGCACAAAACTTGTTATTTTCAACTCTAACTCCTTCTGTAGACTTTGTTATATCCACAAGTTCCTTGTAAACCTCATCAATCATAGGGAGAAATTCACTTGCTGGTTGGAAAAGAACAGCATGAGCTCCCTGAAAATTAAAATTTCAATCATAAAATACACTATTTTTAGAGGATCTGACATCAACATTATTATTGAAGAGTGTGAGCAACATAGGTACTAGCTAGCTAGAAGATGCAAAGACAAGTTAAACTCACTTTCTTATATTTGGAACCTTTTGATGGCCCTTTTATATCCATTCCATGGCTACCAGCATAGTACAACTCTGCCAATCGTACAAAGCTGTATACCTATAACAATACAATCACCAAATGTTTTACAATTTCATAAAATGGAAAGGTTAAAAGAAAGCAAGACCATAGACACAAGTCATAAAAGAAAAACAAGTATACCTTGTCTCTGCACCTTCCACTCACTATTGCCGTAGGGAAATATCTAGCAAGTTTTCTCACTGTTGCTCTCATCTGATATATGCAAATAAGTGGGATGGAATAATTAATGAAAATGATTTTTTCTTTAAACGAAACAAGAGTTGATAAAGATGAAAACTTACAGCATCAGACATGAAAGCTTGATCAGGATCTTCAACAATGGGGGAAAGAGTGCCATCATAGTCTAAAAACATCACAATTTGTTTTCCCTTTGAAGCACTGATTATCTGCTCAAACATATCCAGTGCTGATGGATGTTGCACCTGTTTCATTAATTCATCAATTATCAGCTCACAATGGCGCAATCAATTACGTCATTACACAACAACAACAACATACTCACTCCGTGTAATCCCACAAAGTGGGGGTCTAGCGAGGGTAAAATGTACTGTTCCGATAGACAATTATGTCATCACCCAATTACAAAAAAATTCATAAAGAAAGTCCCAAATATATGAAGTTTTTACCATTATTCACAGAAACATTACAACATATATGTGGTGGTCATAAACTGCATGAAATTTTTTTCTTTCTTTAAGCTTACCATCCAAGAATTCAAGTCATCTGAAAGAGCAGGACTGGACTTATGATGAGTAGGAGAGGAAGCTCTCATTGATTCAACCCAAGAATTGATTCTAGCACTATTATTCCCATTAATTTCAACAAGTGTCTTTCTTGAAATAGTTATACAACTCCCCGGCCCCGGCGGCGGCTTCTGAGCTGCCGTCGTGAATAACGCCGACGAGTTCGATACCGGTACCTTCACCGGTATTGTCAGATTAATACCGGATTTGGGATCAGATACTACCACATTCTGCTGAGTCATTGTCACTCCTACAAACCAAAAAACACACGATATAAGTCCAAATTCAACTCAAAAAGACACTCTTTTTTCTTGACAAAATCGAAAATCAAAACCAACCCATTTGAGGAAACTGGAAAATGATTCAATCTTTACCTAAATTTCGTTCAATTAATCAGTTAATAGTTGGAAACTTGAAGAAGAAAGAAGACCGTGTGTGTTACTCTCTTTTATGTGAGTAAAATGGGAATGAGAATGAGAATTAAGAGGAAAGATTTGAGTGAAAATAAGGGAAGCAAAGGGAAGAAGAGTTTCCTTTCCTTTACTAGTTACTAGAATAAGAAAGAAAAACAAAGTGGGATTGGAATATAGGAGAAAGAGATGAAGAGCGGGTATGTGGATGAAGAGATTTGGGACGGTTTGGTTTATTTTATAGTTGTAACTATACACTAACAGACAAACCTAATTGCCCCGCTACTAAGACACCCCCCTACCCCCACTTGTGGGTCCTACAAAAATATAAAAATAAGAAAGAGTATTTATTAACTATGCAATTTTGCTACAAATAAGCGTCTCGTGATAAGTAAATCATTCATCCTTCTTAATAGGAGGTTTTGGATTTGAGTCTTTTTGGGTATGAAGTATTCTTTATTAAAGAGTATTTTATCCCAATGTGGAATTTTTTGGTATGAATTCGACTTTAGTCGGACTTCAATGTGGGTATTAGACACCAGATGAAAAACTAAAAAAAAAAATTTATTTGTCTAATTTTGATTTGACACGAAAGTTTAAAAATTAAAATATTTTTGAATCTTGTGATTTTAAATTAAAGATATGTAGAATATATTAAAATATTATTTAATCGTGTAGTCTTAAACACATTAGGTGGTGGAAAATTTAGAATTGAATGAAAAAAATATTCTTTTGAAATAGATTTAAAAAAAATAAACAAATTGAACCAGATATATTATATCATGTTTGTCATTACAATTAATGTGACAATCATTAAATTTGTGATCTAATATGAGTAACAATTTCTCCATTCTATAATTTTGATAGTATATTTTTGTGGGTTGGATGTTTGGAGGCAAGTTGTGGGAGTGGAGAGTGGGGCCCACAGGTTCAATATCTTGAAGAGTGGGGTCCACAGGTTCAATAATAAGTTGTTGTTTGCCACGTGGTCCCACCAAACCTTATTGGCAATCCCTTCTCTCCGCCGTTTTTGCCGCCACCTTAACAGCCCCCTTCAGCCACGTAGGATCATTCCACATCGGCACCATGTGTCTGATGTGGCATATGCCACCAAGTGGCACGTGGAATAGTTTTACCATCTCCAGAATTCACTACTCTACCAAGCAAGTTCTGAATATATTTCTATACAAGCGAAATGTAATAGCTTAGCCGTTTTACATCAATCGATGTTTATATCCGCATAAAAATTTGATTACGTATAAGGTCATTTAAGGGGAGCTTTCTATTAAAAATATTTCATACCAGATCATCGAAACTTCTAATAAAAAGAAGAAGAATTTCATTGCTCTATCATATCGTTTGATAGTATAATTATTACTACTTCATTCAACTAATAGTTATACTCAACATAGGGTCTTCAAGTTATAACTTTATAAGCACTTGTTGGCTAAATTTCTAAAAAGTTAAAAATAAAATTTAAATTATTTTAGAAAGTTAAGGTGTTTGACTAATTTTTTTTTTTCTTAAAAAAAGTGTTTAGAACAGTAAGAAAAATTATTTTTCAGACAGTAAAAAGGTACTATTATTTTTTTTCTAAAAACACTATTGGAACATGCACAACTTTAATATTGACAAAAGTAGCCATACAAAAATTACTACTCTCGGAAATCTTTTTTCGAAAAGCTAAAATGATTTTTAAAGTTAGGCCAAAAATGCTATTTATAGTAATACTAATAGGTAATGTACTAAATTTTGTATATCTTCAATTATAATTGAAGTGCTGAAAATTGAAAAAGAACAAGGGGAATTAAAATAATGGAAATCCAAATGAGCGTACTTTAGTTGCAAAATTAGATTCTTTAGATTGCATAAATTACTTCCTTATGTAAGTAATTACATCAGTATAAGGACTTTTACTATAGAAAAGATTTGGAGATCTTATAAGAGGGGAAAATTGTCAATTTTATTCATAATAATGAGAATAAACGGTAGGCTTATTTTAATTATTTCCATAACAGCATAAGCTTAGGTCCTCTTTAATTTTCAAAAGTAGGCAAAATAACATTAATATACAAAGAGAAAACTCATATTTGAAGCCATTTATAGTAAGTATATACCTTTACTAAAATAGTAAATGGTCCACAACTTAATAATGTTTTCATAAGAGCCCCTTGTAATGACTAAGTAAAACTGACGGCTCCAAAACCTGTCTTCTAGAGAGAAACCAGCTACTAATTACTATTAATATGATTCATTTATTTTTGCTAGATTTTGAAAAAAAAATAATATCTTTGGGATTTTTGCAGCTATGTTTTGTCAATATTTCAATTGGCAAGTTCTTTAACCCCTTATTTTTAGGAAGAAACACCGATATATGTAATGAGAAACACCGGTGATAAAAGAGTTTCTAATTTACAAAATATATACGAAAATTTTGCTCAAGTCTTAAAAATTTTCATATAGGAAATTTATGAAATACGTACATCTTGTTCAAGGTTTAGAATTTTGCTCATTTTTTTTCATGTATGAAAACTGTTTAAAATTAATATGAAATATGTATGTCTCGCTCAAGCCTTAGAATTTCAGTCACAATTTCATGTAAAAAAATGTTTAACTTTCATACAAATTTGATACAACTATAACACACATATAAACACAAAAA
The DNA here is from genome assembly GCA_035578085.1 of Solanum pinnatisectum. Taxonomy (NCBI): domain Eukaryota; kingdom Viridiplantae; phylum Streptophyta; class Magnoliopsida; order Solanales; family Solanaceae; genus Solanum; species Solanum pinnatisectum. Next base: position 40,287,653 of record CM069079.1, on the reverse strand, counting down.
ATGATTTTCATACAAACTCAACATATAATTATAATACAACTTTGATATATATATATATATATATATTTGATACAATTCAAACTTCAACCAACTAGGATTGGAATTCAGTCCTAAACTAGCTCAAATCTTATTCAAATAACCCCAATTATTAGATTTTGTTATGTTTTGTGAGGATATGGTTCAAATAACAAGTCGTAATACCTCCTTTTTAAAAAAAATAATTTGTGCCACTTCAAATAATTGAGTTACATGGAATTTTCATGCTTAGTGCCAACTTTCAATCCTTTTAAATGATTTTGGTCCCTTTCTCTATTTTCAGTATAGGTCATTGTTATTTCATCCAAACTAGAGTATTATTTGGTGATGCCCTAATATAAAACAAAAGAGTAGCCTTTATAATAGATTGTTACTTATCATTATACGTTAAAGAGTAGTGTCTGCAAAGTAACTGTCAATAAATATAATATATAATAAAGGGTCGATCCTAAACAAGATAGAAAAGGAAAAAGAATTGGGAGAAAAAAAAAAAGATGCAAAGGAGCTAGAGATGACAACGACAAGACGCAAGTAATGACTCAAATTTGCTATTTTGTAAAAATTTATTATGTCTGATAAATAAGGAAAAGTAGCTAGATCTTATTTACCATTAGCCTAATTAAAAAGATTTCTACATTAATCACCTTTGCAAATATGTCTTATTGATGATTTAAGCACAAATGTTAAAAAGGTATGTGACTATATTTTTCCAAATTGGTGAAAGTCATGTTCTAAAGGAGACAATGTTTGAAAACACATTATAGAAGAAAAAAAACACTAAAAAAAACAAGTAAAAAAAACACCCTAGTATTGATATAAAATTGTATGTGCAATGCCCTCATTATATATGTTACAGATTAGAGATCGGCTAGATACACCAGAGTTCTAATTACAATATGAGTCATTCTCATACTCATGTACAGAGTCCTAATTCCACTACACAAAGAAATCTCAATCTTTTGAGGTTGAAGGGTTCAAGTTGAGCCGGAGTGATGTGAACGTATGAGATAGGCGTGGAAGTGAGGCTTGACACATAAAATATTTTCAAGAAAGATAGATTCAAGTATCTTAGGGCTATATTTCAAGGGAGTGGAGACATTGACAATGATATCACACAGTATATTGATGTTATGATCGAAAATAATTAGGTGTCATACGGAAGCTAGCAAAGCTAATCTCGATAGACCATGAGTAAGAAGACAAACGAGAAATATACCAAAAGACACACATGGTTCGGTCTACCGACATACATCTAAAAAGGAGATGAACAATCCACTATATAAATATAAGAGTATAAAATATAGAGATAAATAACCTCAATCAATTTACTTGGAATACAAAGAGGTTCACACAAGTGATCATATATCACTGTCCCACAAATTCTTCCTCTAACTAAAACTACTACTTATGAATGCTACTATGTGAATGCTAATTAAGTTAGAAGAAATGAGCTTCTATTTATAGAGTCTTAAACATTTTCTACAACAAAATGACTAGCCCAATATGTTTTCGAAAAAGGAAAATCTATTTATGGTAAGAAACTTAGGACAATTTATACCCAACAATTGGTATGACATGGATGAAGATTGAAGTGGAGGCTTGCCTTTGAAGTCTTGTGGTATATAAAGGTACCGCAAAAACTCAAACGTAAATTCTACAGAGTGGTGTTTGATCAACTTATATTGTTATATGGGACTAAGTGTTGGCCAGTAAAGAACTCCCAAATCTAGAAGGTGCATGCTGCGGAGATGTGCATATTGAGACGGATATGTGGCCATACTGAGAATGATAAGATTACCAATGAAAATATATGAAATAAGGTGGGAGTCACCTCCTACTATTTTTTTTAGAGAGTGTCAACCATATCCCTTTGTCTCTACCTTTAAATCTCTATTTACACAACGTAAGCTTATATTTTGACTCACCTATTTGATGATTGAAGCATTTGTTGCACAAATTATTTTCGAAAAAAATTAATTACGTCGTTTAACTTGATTTCACTTGTGATTAGTAGTTGAGGCTAGTAATATAGCATTTGACAACAAGAAACTAGTTTTGGATGTTGACAACATTAATTAGTACTTTGTTATAACAAGAATCGAAATTGATATGCACTAAAGAACGATACTTATCTTTCTTTAATACAGCAAACTATCCTTAATTATATATTCTTATAATAATGATTAAAATTTAAACAACCAAATATAAATATTGGGACGAAAGAAACATTAGCATTTTTCAATTTTTTCATTGTACGTGCTATACATATGCATTATTTTATTTAAATTATTTCCCCACTTCAATTTGCTCTTCTTTTAAGTGGACATTCGATATTTGATTCGAGATTTTCTAATTTCAGGTTCAGTAATTCGATAATAAATAGTTAAAAATAGATATCAAATATTAATTTTTTAATTTATTTTTTTCAGTTTGATAATTCAGTATAGGTAAATCAAACTTTGGTTCAATGCGGTATTTAGTAATATTGTATTGAAATTGTAGCCGTTTGTATTACAAAGTTAATACTATTGCTCTAATTATTTTTATTTTTCTATGTAGAGGCATGATTTTTCAAGAAATGAATGGAATTTTCCAATAGTAATAAGCTAATTGATTTAGTACGTTTAGCTTGGAACTATTAAACTTTACCCGATGACCTAAGAAAAAATCAATCTTACCTTTGAATTTATTCTCTGATATCTATCTTTTGTCTTAACCACATCAAAGAGAAATTGAACCTCTTCTAGTTTTTTGAAAACTCTAATCCATTTGATGTCCGCCACCCTTCCCCTCCTCCTTCCTCCGTTAGTTTTGTTGCAACGGCCGCAAACGCAGGAAGCAGTTCCTCTATGGCAAATTGGAAACGTCGAAGTAGGCAAGTAAGAGAAGACATCAAGAAAAACAAATTGACACAATTAAAAAATTTATGCATTTGAGTTGTTTATGTTTAGCCTTTAATTTTTTCTTTGGACTTATACTAATGAGTAATGGATCTATTGATATACGACCTTCATTAAATAAATAATTTGATATTTGGGAAATACTGAATATCAAATGCTACTAATGTCTCATATTAAGCCCAAACTCAAGTACCATAATTTCAAAATTTTAGTACTCTTGAATATCATAACAAATACCGAATACCAAATTACCAAAAAAATTGATTCAATTCGATAATTCAGTTTTTGATGTTTTATACTCATCCCTACTTGAATCTTTTTCACTTTTAATTTGTTGAAAAAATGTTTTTAAAGTGGATTTTCCAATTATTTCTCCACTTCATTTTTCATCATTAATTTATTTTAATTAAAAGGACAGCATTACTAAATTGTTCAAATTATTTATAGCGCTAGCGTACAAATCTTAAATTGGCAGTTTGGGACTACCAATAAAATTCGTACGTACACTGCGTATGGTTTTTTTTTTTTTCGGTATTTTTGTGTATTCACTTCATTAATTATAGCTATTTTTACAACATGTAGATCATACTTATATCCTCCACTAATTTATTTAAGGCAAAAATACAACTTGATAGAGTGCATTAATTTAGTTTTTATGAAGGCACATGCAAGATCCCAAACCATTACACACGTGTCATTGCCTCCATGAATTAATCACCGCCCTAAAGATGACTGTACCTTTCTTATTCAAGAGCAGACATCTGGCCTACTTTGTTAGGTTACACTCTATGTGTTATATACAACTAATTATATTTATAAAAATAATTTAATGTAATTCTTTTACTAAAGGTATAGTTAGTAGTAATATATATCACTTTCATCGCAATTATTGATATACAAAATTACTGTTAACTATTCTATAAGGAATTATTGATCATACTTTTAAATTATTAGTGCGTAAAATTTCATTAAAGAGCAGAAACTGTATTGTAGGTAGGAAAAGAGAGAGAATAAGAAGAGGAGATTGGAGAGAGTAAACCAACACTTCTAAAAAAAGAGTAATTTTCCTAGATTTCCTAGATAGTCATTCATGTTTGGAAAATTACCTATAAATATCACTTATGTTTATTTTAGGACTACAATATCACCTAACTTAATTTATTTTTCCCAAAATATACTAGACAGAATAAATACATTATTTCTTTCCTACTGGGATGCCATGTCACATTATTCCTTTTTTTTATTATTAACAATTTTTTTTAAAATTTAGACAATCCATATATTATACCTAGTAAAGAAAAATTTACATAAAGAACTGTAATATGAGCTCCTCCGATTCTTCAAGAAAATATGTGGCTCCCTCCGATTCTTCAAGGAATAAATTAATGAATTTGCATAAGGAATGTCTCCTGAGCCGCTGTATACCTTTGATGTTGACCAAAAAAATCGCCACGAGGTAAAATTCAAGTTTTCTTCTAATTCTTTTATTTTTGAAGTGTAAATTGTGAAATAATTTGAATACTTAGCATGATATTGAGGAATTTTCTTAAAATTTAGGGGTTTTTTGCTTGCTTGTTTTGAATCGGATATTTCTATTGTTTAAATATGCCTAAGCTTTGAACAAATGTTTATAGTTTGTGTAAAAATCTCTTTTTTACCATGAACAAGAAACCTTTGATTTTTTACCGTGAACAAGCAACAGATATTTATAGTTTGTGTAAAAATCAATTTTCCTAATATCTAGTTTATCTCTAAATATCCAACTAAATTTATTGTTTCTTCATCAGCTTCAAGTAACTAGTTTAATTTTTTCCTCGACAGCCAGATTAAATTTTTGTATGAATATAACGGCAAATACACGTAAATGAAACATAGGATAAAGATTTTCGCTATAAAATTGAAGTAACTAGATTTTCATAGAGAATAGATTAATGCTCTCTTATAGATACATTAAACAAGTTGTCATTAAAGAATTAAAATAATATTATTAATAAATTAAAAAATGTGACATGGCATCATGTAGGAGAGAGATAATGCATTTTTTGTGTCACGTATATTTTGAGAAAAATAGGCAAAGTTGGGTGATATTGTAGTCCTAAAATAAACATAAGTGTATGTAATTTCTCAAATATGGGTGACTATCTAGAAAAATTACTCTCTAAAAAACACTATTTTTTCACTCAAAAATATTCAGTTACTATTTTTCACGTATATTTTAATTAAAATTATCGAGAAAATAAAATGTTGAACGGCTATTCTTAAATTGAAAATTTCCGTGAGAATTTGATTTTCACTATAAGTTAATTATAAAATTTTCATTAATTTACGATAAGAAAAACGGTCAGTTTGTGATAGTGCCAAAAACCATAAATGAAGGCCATGTAGGTCAAAAGAAGGAGAAGACAGAAAGCGAGAGTCAGAGGATGTGGTATTTTAGAGTGACAGTAGAGTTCGTCTTTATGCTTATGGTTCTCTTCTCTGCACATGTAATTGTGACTACACCATTGGTGGCGTCGACACAAAATTCAACTGCTCACTAACATCCTAGTGTCCTCCTCCTTTTAATTACTCTTGTCTCTTTTCCCCATTTGCTTCCTATATATTGCTTTATTATAAGGTGGTGTATATGCATTTTATTATTAAAATAAAATATTAAGTGTATATGTTAGTGGGTATAGATTATGATAGAAGATGATTATTGATTCTTGTAATTTATATGATCATTAGTTTTTGTAACTTTCGTGGTCATTAGTTTCTTGTAACTCATATAACCATTAGTTTTTTATAATTTATGTAACATCTATCCAATTTATCTACCCACATCACTACCCTTCATTCTACCTATTGATTATATGGAAGACTTCTTTAACTATAAATAGTGGTGTTTCTTTAACTATACCGTTAAGGGTCTCCCCACAACTGAGGCAATTGAAAATATTGCTTTTTTTGCTAAAGAAAATCGATGGTAGATCAGACATCGCTATCCATGCTACTCCAATTGTGGTTTGCACATTTAGTTCAAACCATGGATCCCACTTCAAAGTTCGCATCTGCCAATACATCTCCTTAGCCTTGACATAGTAACTAGAGGTTAATAGGAATTGAACATAATCTTCCAATAGCGATAATCTTATCAAGATATGTCTTGAGTCCAGCACTCCAATTATACATTCACCTTTGATTCCACACTGCTTTGGGATTGCCTTTCGTAACCCTCTTATTTTCGATTTCTCATACAAAAACTTTCTGATTATCACGTATTGCAGATTTTCTTGTATAATAAGACTTCGTACTTCCGATGACTTCTATGTGATGTTTGGTTCTCCTTGAATCATCACTACGGGGTTAGGGGAGATTTTCATGCTTCTGCATTAGGAAGTTTAGGTTTAATCAAAGCTGCATAGCTCAATATAGGTGGATCTGATTGACTTGCTTTTGTGGTATGTTCAGGTATTAATGGAGGAAAGTCCTCCAGTGGTGTATTCCCACCGGAGGGGATAGCCATCTCAGTCGTTGGCCGCCACCAAAGATCGGTTTTTTAGGGTTTCTAGGTTAAGAGCCGCCTCCAAAAAACTTCTACATGGTAGATAGGTTGTTACCAATAGACACTCAACGGAATCCTTATATTTGTGGTATATTACACCAACATTATATAATAGGGATAATACATAAATATGTCGTTTAACTTGACTTTAGCTGACATTTGTATCCTCCAACTTTGAATGTGCACAAGTAGACACTTAAACTTGAATGAAATCGAACAAGTAGACGCATACGTTCTACTTGGCATAATGCATGTAGGACGACGCCACATAGGATACAAAATATTCATGTAGGATGTCACGTATGACAAATGGGTCTATTTGTTTAATTTTACACAAGTTTAAGTGTTTACTTGTGCACATTCAATGTTGGAGAATACAAATATCAGCTAAAATCAAGTTAACCAACATACTTATGTGTTATGCACGCCTATATATAATATAAGAAGCGGCAATTCAACTGCTTCAGCCTGTATCATCGTTTTTATTGTCTGTTATAAAAAGATGTACATGCACTTATAATTCCGATATATGCAGAGGGTGTAACTAATTAAAATTTTCTATATATGAATATAATTAAATAGGTCGAGCTAGTGTTATTAAATTGGCATTATATGACATTCGATCTAAAACTTTTCAACTTTCCCATGAAATTTTAAGTATATAATTAGATTCCATCTTGAGTATATGTTTCATTGACAAAACATTGTGTGAGACTAGAACAATTTTCTTTTTATAAAAAAAAAGACCTAAAAATGTTGTTATATGAAGTCATTATGGAGCTATGTACATTGAATATAAACACATAAAAAGCAATTAGATTTGAACTCCAAGGGAAAAAGAATAAGAATACTTTTGACTTAGAATACTCGAGAAACTTTAAAAGTAGAATTACCTAAACTATTCTTTACCACAATAATTTTTCACACACACTCTAGAAAGTATGAGATTCTTTGAGTCATCATGTCTGGTATTTTTCACATGCAATTCATATTTTATTTTTTTTAAAATAATCTAAAATGCTACATAAATATCATTTTTTTTGTCTTACTCTTTCTAACTCCTACGTACTATAAAAGAGAGTGAAATCACTCTACAATGCTACTTCACGATGCAATAGCTTTTCAAAAAAAAAAAAAAAAAATAGCTAGTAGAGATGGATGATAACAATATTTTATATTTTTAGGTATTAAATTCTCAAGACATGAATAATTTATGCGGAATTTTAAATTGTTATATAACCCTTTCCAACACTTTACGACCACCCTCTTTAATTAAGATCTTGTAATACTATTTTTAATTTTCAAAACTAGCTAGAGGCAACATTCATGTCAAACAAATAATTTTTTTTTTTTGGTTAGTTGTAGACAAAAAGGTGCAAAAAGAAATCTTAAACAAAGTATAAGGAAACAATAATCAGTAAACAAAAAAGAAATCCGTTTCTTTCGCCTAAATCATCGCTTTTACCCTTAAATACATGATTATTATAACAAAGGTACTTTTAATCTGCTTTATTGATTAGTTATCCCTCCATTATGTGTGTTCTTATTAATTGTTAAATAAATAAATTCGGTTCTGTTGCGTTAATATCGTGGTCGTGGCTGATTCTTTTGGTGCAATTGATATCATTGTTGAAAATTTTCAAATTCTATATATGAAAAAGGGGAAAGAATATATGTGGAAAAAATATGGTACTTATTTGAATGGAGAAAGACGAAAGTAAATTGAAGCTTATGTGTGCAAGCATAAAATCTCAAATCAATAATAGGCAAGTGTCTGGTAGTCAACACCCTCCAAAAATAATTGTTTCCTTCATTTTATATTAGTTTTGATCCTCGTTATTTAAAATTATTGTTCCAGTTTACTTCTTCAATTTTAAATTTTTTCTTCGTGTGCCTCAATTCTTAATTTGACACTGCTTTTCAAGAATTTTGAGATTTCACATAAGATGTCTTTTGAATAATGACAGTTTAAGTTGTTACAATAAAGTAGTCGTAGTTAAATTTAGAAATCTAAAACATTACTAATAAGTTGGATCTTTTCTTTGCGGCAAGAAGAATTGAAAGAAAAGAGAATTTTTCATGTCGAAGTAATTGATTTCTCATAATGCTAATATGGTTAAGTTCTACGTTGAAAGAACACAAAATAGAGAAATAAAAAAGACATTTTTTTCTACTTGACATTTTTTTAATTTGAAGAAGTCCTGTTTATATAAGATCATGCCGTATCATTTGAATTTTTTCTAGTATTATGATTATTAACAATTAATTAAAGGCGCTAACATTCTCCCTTTAAATTCGTGCTTATTGGTTTTCACACGCAATATTTAGATTAATAAAAAAAATTGACCGACTCTTGGAGGTACAAAAATTTCCGACCTCAGAAAAATGAGATAAGAAAAATAAATTAAAAAATTTATTTAAATTAGATTTTATTACTTAAATAGTGGACTGTCATTTGGAGGTTGGTTTGATTTTTCGATCAATTTTTTTCGACCTATAAGTTTGGGGGGATTTTAGGAGATCTACAGAGAGGTAGAGATAGATCAAGGAAAGACAATTAGACATGACATGACACATCTTCAATTCACCAAAGACATTACTCTCGATAGTAGAACTAGAGTAGAAGGTTAGTAGGTTGTCCGACAATTTATCTCTTTTCCGTGGGAGAGCATGATTCTAGCTTAAAGCACCATATCAGTATCAATGCTATTATTTTATTACGATCTTGACCTTCAAATTTTATTACTGATATTTCTTATACTTGCGTATCTCTATTGTTTTGTTGTTGGTATTTTTTTTATATAACTTTCACCCTAACTTTTACTTTGCATTTGATATATATGTTTTTGAGATTACTTTTCTTGAATTAAGAATTTATTGAAAACAACCTCTACATATAAAATAAAATAAAACTAATATATGCGCCTTCATCGGACCGCTTTTATTGAAGCACATTCAATATGATAGTGTTGTTATAGTAAATATTTTAAAGTGATAATAAAAGTTTATTTGACTTTGTACATAAGATGGAACGAGACAAATACACAAATACAAAGAAAATAGTTGAAGACCTAGGAAGAGTGTGTAACAAACTTAGAGACAATAGACCACAAATATTGTAGGGTTTGGTGCCCGACACCACGCGTGTGTTTTTTTGGTATACTTCTTTTTCCTAAAACACTTTTAAGTTTGACTCGTGTCATGTCTTTAGTTGAGTTGTAAATTAAAACCAAATATGTGAAGGGGCCATCTAGCAAAGAAAAGAAAAAAGAAGCAACTTGTACATCCACATCTTAACCAAACATAAGATTCACCTTTTGGTCGGTTGATTGGATTCTCTAAATTATTAATTAATATTTCCCTCTCTCAAGTATTATACTTCCTCCGTTTCAATCACAACATTCATTAAAAAAGAATGTTATTTTAAATTTATGATCTAAAATACTCTTTAACCATTTGTATGAGTATAAATTATTTAAAATAAAAGATGAATTTTCAAATATAAAAATGTAACATTTTTTTTTAAAACAAACTAAAAAAGTGACATGTTAAATGAATTAGAAAAAAGGCTTATACAATTTCCTTCTCCCCTAGCTTGTGACAATTTTATTCTCTTTTTCCCATGTAATATGGAATAATGAATCTAACTTCACATGCTAAATACAAAATTAAATATTAAAGGATAAAAAAGAAAATCGGATACAAGATCGTAGTATCTCTAAAATATTGAAATTATTAGTATTTTTTATAAATCATAAAAAAGGTGAAATATCTAGTGGACCCTGTACTTGTATAGGATTGTATTCTGGACCCTTCTACTTACTCTTTTGTCATCTGGATCCTTGAACCCATCCAAACACAACATTTTAAACACAATTTTTGATGTGGCATCCTATATAGAATTGACTCCACATGGAGCGTGTGATACACACAAAACAAGAGCATGAGACACCTTAAAAAGGCAGTAACGGTCAGATTTTGACCTTCAAAGACCATCTCTTCTTTATTTTCACTCAACACCATTGTTGGACAAATTTGAGCTTTTTTCTTGTCTTTTTCTCGATCTTGTCTCTTCAAATTTCTTCTCTTCAATTTACTCATCTCTTTTTTGTGTGTACTTTATTGTATTTTTGGTGGTTTGATTTTGTTGGTATTCACGATGACGGCTCGATGTTGCTATTGTGGAATATATGTTGAACTTAAGATGTTAAAAACATCAACTAATCCTGAAAGAATGTTTTGGGGTTGCCAAGACTATTCATCTGGTAATGGGTGTGGATTCTTCCGATGGGCTGGTGCAAATGATTCAACATGCCAAGAACAATACAACATCAAGAATCCATCAACAAATTCAGGGCAAGGAAGAAAACAAGCAAGGAAGACAAGCAAGACATGAAAGGCAAGGAAGACAAGGATCAAACACTAGTATTGGTATCACTGTTATTGTGATTGTCATGATTTGGTTTCTAGCTGTTATTTTTAAGATATATTGATATGTATTAGCAGTCTAAACATAATGAAATGGAATAACAAAGACATTGGCCTCAATAATTGACTGCATTTGCTTAAAAATAATCTCTTAACACAAATTTGAATAGCGACTTAACAAAGGCATTGGCTTCATTCAAACACAAATTCATACACAAAAACAATGTCTTCCCAATAGCAACTTAACACAAATCCATGCACAAAAATAAAGTCTTCCCAATAACAGTTAGGATCAAGTCATTAATCTAAACAAAGTGAAATCTAATGTGTGCCTTGAGTACTTGGTGTGGCATGAGTGACTATTGTTCCTTGAGTGCTTCTGTAACTATTGAGTAACTGCAACTCTTCCTTCCACCTTAGTCCATTGGGTTTGTAACCAAGATCAATATTGGTAGGAGTTCAACTTGACAATGTAGCACTATGTAACACCCTATCAATATTTCCAAACTGAGAGAACAACAAAAATCTTAACCTAAAGATGAACTAATATCAATTAACATAATTAAATGTGTTTAGATGATAAAATACATACCCTCTCAGTAACACTGTCACCTGATCCAAATAAGAGACCACAACCAGTTGTCTTTGCTTTTTTTTTTGTCTTGGTCTCTTATATCCAAGAGTTGCACCACCTCTCAAAGTTGTGCTAGTCTTTCTTTTATGGCCAGCTGCACTATAAGTTGATTGTTGAGTACTTAATGGGGTTGTTGTAGGCCTTCCACAAAATATTGAGGTAGTTGCAGGCCTCACATCACTTGATGTAGCACTGATAGGCCTTCCACCAGATGCGAATGCAGGTACAGGCCTCACATCACTTAATGAAGCATTTGTAGGCCTTCTAGCAAGTGCTGAGGCAATTGCAGCACTTGAACCTGCATTTACACTTCATTGGCTTTCAATTGCAGCATTTGTAAAATCTGAAGTTGCAGCATTTGTTCCAGCAGTTGCAGCACTTGTTCCAGCAGTTGAAGTTTCAGCATATGAAGTTCCAACATTTTTCTACAAACATATATTAAAGTAAAAAGTATAACTAAAAGAGTAAAATTCAGTAGCAGAGAGACATTAAAATTCAGTAATAGAGAGACTTATCATAGTTGGACATTCTTTCTTGTTATGTAAAAAAGTCTTACACACAAAACATTTTATTTTTCTTCCCTTCCTTGTAGCCTTTTCAAACTCCTTCTTAAGAAGCTCATCACTATCTTTTCTCCTGTTTTTTCTTGGTCTTCCTGGCATGACAATAATTTCAGGTGGATCAATGGCTGGTCTTGTATTTTTTTGCGACATCTTCATATTTGTCATAGGTTGAATAAACCTATTATATGCTTTCAGCTATAAGTGCATGGCCACAAGGAATTCCCTTAGTTGCCATGACCTACAACTACACACCTTATTTTTTAGGTCAACAACATGTTTATATGGTGGATCATGAATCTCAAATCCAAGATCACCATTAAACTTTGCCTCACAATTATTTACAATTTCAGCACTTTTTCTAAGAATATCCATAGCCATTGATGATACATCAATAATCCATTTTTCTTAAAATTCTCTTATTTGATTCATTCTTTCCATAACTTTGACTTTTATTTCCTCTAGCATAGTGATTATTGATTTGAATCTAACACCTAAAATCCAACTGTTGAAAGTCTCACACATGTTGTTCTCAACCACATCACACTTGCTGTGTTCTTTAAAAAAATGTCCTACACCATGCTTCTTTGTTACAATTTAACAAATCTTCTACGATGCCTTGTCCTAACTGACTCATGTCATCAAGTTTTTATCTATAAAAGGACCTCAAATGATGCCCTGGCAACCTGCCAGAATTTTCTTCTCCTTTCTTACTTTCAATTTGGCCACATATGGGTAGCACACCATCTAATATCAGCATTTGGTAATAATTTAATAAGTGCAAGATGAAGACCCTGCCAAACAAAGAACATTTGACTTACAACAATGTTAAATATAAATTACTCTAGAAAGGTTAAAGAATAAATTTAACAAATAATATAATAATACCTTCTGCATATCAGACATCATTGTTAGTCCTTCATCTATTGTAAGTTTCAAATCATGTTTGATGCACTTGAGAAACCAAGATCATGTGTCCTTGATTTCTTTATCAATTATTGCCCATGCTATAGGGTACAACTGATTATTTCCATCTTTGAAAATGTAAGATAACAGTTCACCTTTACATACATTTTTGAGAAATCCATCATCTAAACCAATAATAGTTATACACCCTTCTTTCCATCCACTTTTTAAGGAGCCAAGACAAATATAGATGCTCATAAAGACCTCTTTCCTATAATTGTATTCTTGGATGTCCTAATAGATACAGTAGTTCCAGAATTTGTGGTCTTTAATTCCTCAGCATAATCATACAACCTAGCAAACTCCTTTCTAAAATCTCTCAAATGTTCATTAATAACTCTCAATTTTGCCTTTTTACAACTTGTCTTACTAATATACAAACCATACTGCTTTTGTATCAAAGAATGAATCTGATATAATTTGATGGTAGGCTCACTCATAATCCTCTCCTTGCAATATTTACTAATCCAAATGGGGGTACACAATTTGTTTCTTGTTCTTATAAAACACTTGTGGACATGAAAATATGTTTTAACACTGAAGTTTCCAGTGTTACCATCAATACTTCCAAGAATATGTCAAGGACAACCCTTTTTCTTACACTTTGCCATTATCATTTCCTTCTCATTAGGTTTCAACTTAATATTCACACCCCTTTGAATAAAGTAAGTTTGCAGTGCCTCGCTAAACTCAATATGATTCAAAAAAAAAAAACAATAGACAGCTGAAATATAACCTTTTAGCAGTTGGATCAAAGTAGATCTTTGTACTTTTATTTCTAGGTGGTGGATCTACTACTTTATCATTCTCAACAGTATCCCTTTCATCTTCACTAATGTCACTATTAGGATCTGAGCTATCAAAATAAGGGTCATCACCACCCAAATTGCCTTCAAATCTCCCCTTCTTGTCCTTATAAATGTCTTCAAAATCAGAATATATACCTACATGATCAGATGGTATATCATCTAGATTTACTTTATCAGTCTTCTCTTTAACTTGTTCTTGAATGTTAGATTGCCTAGCTTGAAGCAACTCCTCATCCAAATCACTCAAATCATCAATATTTTCATCAACATCATAGAGTCAATCAGAATCAGAATGTTCTTCAACTGTAAGGGCCTGTTCTTCAACTCTAGGGGATTGCTCTTCAACTATAGGGGACTGATTTTGGTTTAAATGTCTATTTTCATTTTCATCAAATGGTTAAGATGAAGACACATCAATCCTATCTATTTGTGGGGAGGATGACAGATCATCTCTATTTTTGTGTGGGGAGGAGGACACATCGGCATTATCTTTTTGTGGAGAGGAAGACCACAGCAGCACTAGTGCTAGGAAATACAAGTATCTCCTCAACAACTAAAGGTATACTAATGGAATGTACAACATATACATCAACAAAATCAGCACCCTTCAAACCATTAAGAAGGTTTAAAACATGAGAATCAATATTTAACATGTAATAATCACCATTCTTGTTAACTCTACAACCAAATGTCTCAACATTTTCAAAACCCAATTCCAGTGCTATTTTATGAAACAACATAATATGCAACTCATCTATATCTATATTAATCTTTTCAAGACTAATTATTCCATTGGCATACCTTAAAGTAGGATCAGATACAAAACAACCCCCATAGTGAAATTGAAGTGTCACTATAGTTAAAGTCATTAACTTACCATGCCTTTAAAGTCAAAAGAAAAACAACTATAGTTAAAGCCAATAACTTACCAAGCATGTAAGTAAAAATAACAAAAAACCCTAATTTTTTTTAAGGAAACAATGTGTCAAGAATCTTATGTAACAATGGATCACTAACACTATCAATACCGAAGACAATTGACAAGAAATAAAATATTAATTTTAGTCGAAATTGAGATTTTACGAATAAATCCTAAAATCTACTTTCAATGTAAAATCCTCAAAAAATTTTGAAAAATCGAATGACAATCGACCCTAAAATCAAACAGATACACACAAAGAAAATGAAAAAAAAAAATCAAAACTAATGCAAAAGGCAAGAACTTACAACGAAAATCGCAGTGGAACTAATCTTCAACTAAGCAAAATCATAGAGGAACTATGAGAAATCGCGGAGAGGAGAAGGGGAGAAGTGGAAAAGTCGTGAAGGTTTGAAAAAACGCAGTGAACTATTCTTAGTTCATATGAGTCATTTGCTACGTGGAATATAATATTCATACGTGGATTAAAACTTTTTTCATTTTGGCCAATGTGTACGTGTTTGTGCAACACGCCTACATCAAAAATTGTGTTTAAAATGTTGTGTTTGGATGGATTCAGGGGTCCAGATGACAAAGGGGTAAATAGAAGGGTCTAAAATACAATCCTAAACAAGTATAAGGGTCCTGTAGACCATTTCGCCAAAAAAAAAAAGTTTTTGAATTTGTTGTCATAGAAACCTATATAATTGTCTTGAGAAATGTAATTTTGGGAACAGAGAACTTTAGACAATAAATGTTTTTCCATTTTATTTTACATTTTTTTGGAAATGAAGGACCAATCAATATAATCGTACATGCGTGTTAGTTTAGCAGGTGAATTAATAAATTAATTTGACGACACAAAACCACCACGTAGAACATATGAATATGTTATCAAAGGAGATTTTATACTCCATTAGTCTCTAATTACTTAATTCATTTTCTTTTAGAAGCCTTTTAAAAAAAATTTAAAAAATTATTTTATTTTTATATTTTTTAATATACTTAATTTATGTGTTTTATTCATTAATATCAAGATTAATAATGACTTTTTTTTAGAACTTTACAACAGTTAAAATACTTTTAAAAAGAAATTGATTAATTTTAAGAAGAAAATGAGAAAAAAAATTAAATAATGTATCTTAATATTTTTAATAATATGAAAAGGATCAGGAAGTAGATCATATATGCACCTAAGGTCTCTCATCTTCTAATTTAACAGAACAAAATTAAAACATCATTACCAAATTTGAACTATATACCTTAAAGGGATCGTTTGGTTGCAAATTAAAGCCATATTGTTATTAATAATGTAGAAATATAATATTTGATATTTCAACAAGTTGATTTCCAAACTACCATTTAGTCGAATGAAAGGTTCTTGTTTCAATACAATATTTTTCTAATTATAATTCCCTACGGTATTAATGTGTTTACATAACTAAATAGGGGTCAATTTTAAAGTAGTTGACCCCTTTTAATTTATTAATCTAGTATAATATAAGTTGGTCAAGAAATTAGCGCTCTCAGACCAAAAGTACTAGATACAATTAATAAGTCTATGTTCATTGATAGGATTATTGGTGCAGTATCTTTTTTTTTTTTCACATGGTGTGTTAATTACACAGAATGGAGAGAAAGAATAGAAGTACTACAATAATTATCAAGTGAAATCTAGAATCGAAGGCAAAAGCATATTCACCCAACTCATTAAAGTCATTGTAAGAAAAGGTTCATGTATCACCAATAAGTGTGATATATAATGGACAAATCTTCTTTTGGTTTCCCATACGGAGTCATATTGAGTCTCGACTAAATTTGAATCACGCACTGCAGAGTCTATTTGAAGATAGCGCTTCCAACATGATTTTATTCATACCCTGGGTTGAACCTAAGACTCTGATTATGAATTAAATAATTCAACCATTGCACCACAATCTATGTTGATGACAAATCCGTTTTCAACCATTATGTAATTATTTTTTCCTTTTGATATACATTTTTATTCGAGAACAAAAAATAACTTATTAAAGATGATTTCATCCTCAAAATTCAATTTCAAAATTTTTAATTAAAAATAAAAATCATTATACCAATAAATATTCCATATGCCAATAAATATACTTACAACTAGCTCTTTTCTTTTTTTTTTTTGTTGATAAATAGAAGAAAGAGAAGTCATATGTATAGACAAACTCCACATGGGACATTTATTCGACATTATGGAAAGACTATGATCCAAGAAAGTCTCCTCGCATGGGAACATGAAGACCCTATATTATTTAATTTAATAGTTAAAAGAAGTACCTAAAAGTATGTGCCTATATAATTCAATATTCATAAGAAATAAAAAGAGTCCATATTTCACAAGGAGACTATATTCTATATACCTTGGCCGCCAAGAGAAAGACTTCATATATGTATTTTTCTAAATCAATACTAGAGGAAGAAGACCAGCAAACTTTATTGTCTTGACTCTAAATAAAATTATAGTAAAATATATTATGCACATGATCCTTCTTGTATCAATGTTCACCCACTATTTAGTTTCACAATAAAATATTCAGAATAAAAAAAGTTGTTATATTTTATAAACTACATTAGAGTACCATGGCAATTTTAATAATCATTCGAATCCAAAATATTAAAAAATGTTAAGTTAGCCTTAGTGTTGTTAATGTAGTTGGATTCCATGATAGAGTACCAATTGTCTAAGTCATAATTCTTTTTAAGATGAAAAAGAAAAAGAAATACAAACTATGTAAATATATTATTATATGGTAAATTTAGAATTTTTACAGACATGCATATGCTCCCTCATTTCACTTTACTTGTCCAGGATAGATCAACTTGCATGCACATTCTTAAGAAATAATAAATAAAAATATATGTTTTATCATGAGATTTATATATCGATTGGTGTATAGTCTAATTGACTTGTGAAATGATTTGAAATGAATGATTAAGGTTTTTTTTTTAAAAAATAATAATATGTGGAGCTAAGAGCTCCATTTTATTAATTGCTTAAATCAAGTGGGCCAAGTGAACCCAAATAGGAAAGAAAGAAAACAGAATTAAAAGAACAAAAAGGAAATGAAAGGCCCAGATCAGCTGAGAAGCCTTCTTTGTAAAAGATCCCTAAAAATGATTAAGGTTAATGGTAAAGAAAAAGCAAATAAATTGTCTTTCTTTTAATATACTAAAGTAGTTTGATAAATAAAATGAGAATTTATTTATACAAGTAAAATTAAAAAATGGAGAAAGAGTAATTATCTGAGATATGTGCTTCCCCAGTCCTTCACTAACATAGGTTCTTTTACGAGTATTGTAATTAGTCAAAAACCTAAAAATATGGTTTCTAAACCCTTGAATTGAATAGGGTCTCAACCAATTTACGAAAAAATAATTTTGTGTGACCTAGAATACATTTTTTTTATTGACTTTTACTACTTACGTTTTGATTTTTGAGAGTTAACGGCATGTTTGATCAACATCTTAAGATATATTTTTTTTTATTGTATTAATATGAGAAGGATCCTAACTTATAGAACATAACTTTTTATATATACAATTTTCAAATTTTAATATTTTAAATTAATCTAATCATGACAAGTGAGAGTGAATTGTAGGGGTAACAAACAAAATTGACTATTTCAAACTTAATACTAAACTTGTTATGATTTGCATGAGAGTCCTAAAAAAATAGATTGTGATACCAACTTTTGTTGTCCAAATTGGAATAGAAGTATATGTATGTCTTCATGTGTCACAAGAACAATTACCCTTTGTTTCGGTGGGTGTCGGCGCACTGTTTCAAACGTGGGTTCACTGCTTTTAGGCCCACACATGGCCCTACCCAGCCTAATTTGTGGTATTCAAGTTTTTGTGTACTTGTCAGGTGTTTTCTCCTTTAAAATAATTTCAATATCATTATTATTTATTTTGTTTGGATGCACAAGATTTGTTATAATCAAAGTAAGCCATGATTGTGAAAGAAAGAGATACTGCCTGACAACTAACTGTCATCGGTGGATGAGTCCGAGTTTTTATCAAGAATGTCTAAGAATAATGGTATGTGGTTATTAAAATAAAATAATGAAAAACTATGTATTGTGTTATTTGGGTTCAAATTCATAACTTTTTTATTCAAATGAACATTCATTACCATTGCGTCAAAGGCATAACTTTTGTCAATGGTGTCCAACTTTAAATATATATACTTTAAATGTACAATTTGACATATATATATACACACAACGTAATTTTCCGACGAGGTGACTGCCCCTGACTTCCGCAATATAAATATAGGTAACTTAGAGAAATCTCAAGAGTAATTAGTTAATACATACTAGTTTATAGTACATGTACCTCGAGATATATGCGGTTAAAATTAGGTGTAATTTATTTTATATACATTGTATCTAAGTGAATTCACATGTATTTGGGATACATAAACATATCTTGCTCGATCTCTCCCATCTCGTTTGCCACTCTCATATTTCATTCACGTATCAGGTATCCCAGTTACATGGAAATCACACCACATACATGTGTCTAGTGTGATTCACATGCCTATGATACGTAAATAAATCTCTCTCGCCTCCCTTCTGCTGATCTTGCTCAAGCTTTTCTTTCTATTTTAGTGCATCTTACATAAAAAAATATGTATCTAAATGAATTTGATTTGAAATATGAATTAATAGAATAAAATGTAATTCTTTCAAATTATAAGAAAAATTCATAAATATAGTTGAAATATTTGTATAATTAGGTAATTTTTCCTATAAATATTTGGAAAATTACAAAAAAAAAACTTTGGAAGAGACCGTTTAATGGGCTATGATGAGACTGTGATAGTGCTGGGGAAAAAGATAATTTATGGAGTTCAAATTATCAGGAGAAAGAAAAATGAAGTACAGCTTTTTCTAAATTGAGAAACTGACCACAACCCTTGTAGCAATCTGATGTTATCTCCGTTTGATTTGATTGGCAAGGTAACTTACACTGGATTCTTTTTAATGTTTGGTTAGGTAAAAGAAGATATTTTTCAAAAAATATTCATTATCTCTAATATTAACAAATAAGATGAAGTAATATTTTTATAAAATTCTTCAATAGAAAAAAAAAAATCGATAATGATGTCTTTCATGAGTTGTATGGAGTAGTATTTGAAATTACAAGTTAAGATAATTATTAGTATGAAGTATAAGAGTAAAAAGCGTAGATGATTACTTAATTTTGGTTGATTGGCTTTTATAGTCCTTTATTATTTGTCTTTTAAAAGTCACCTAACTTTATCAAGTTAGCTATAGTGACATATTAGCTTTAAGGCCCCTTGAAATCTCTATAGATTGTAAAGAAATCATCTGGTACTTAGAAGATGATCACCCACCCTATACTAACATTTTGTCTATTGCAAGGATCTAATCCGACAAATGGAGAACCCTCTTGTGCAGCATAGATATCGAGAGGGAAATCAAGTGATATATACTCTAGCTAAGATACTCAGTTAGATAATGACTAACTCTTTTTTGTTATACATAGTTCAATCCTTTGTTTGAAATTGGAAAGCACAGATAAAGTAGGAACTCTTTTTGCTAGATATATAAAGTCAAATAGTATTAATAAATATTATAATCAACAACTACCCTCCTACTAGCATCAGTCATGGTCTGTCACTCTCTTGTACTGGTATTACATCGTATTTGCATTTTTTCTTAATCACATAGCCAAACATTAATTTAAATCATAACTTCATATCACATGCTCCAACGAAAGCCTAACCTACGTGCATAAACTATGGCAAATATTTTGGGGTGTTTCAATGATAGGTACTCTACTAATTCGTCAAATCAATAAAACAACTAAATGTCCAAGTTCAGTATATTAATATAATATTATTAATAATGTATATAGAAAAGGAACTAAAACTCAATTTGAGTTAGCTATAAATGATGAGAATCAAATTATAAAGTATGTTTACTCCATTGGATCTAAAATAAGATCCAAACAAACTGATATACAGCTTTCACCATAAAACAATATTAAAGGTCACCCTAATCCTTCCAACTCTTTAGTGCAATTCTTCATCTATTTCCTATTTGCACCTTTATGAAACGCTTTAATCATATCTATGTACGTAAGTCATGAACATATGAGATATGATGATGATGACACCCCCACCAGCATAAATTACCCAATATATAGTCATAAATTCATTTATAAATGAATGACATTCTTTTATAACACACACTACAACTATGCTAATCTTGTTATAGATACGTATTATATCTGCATGCATGGCCAGGATCAACTGTTCTAGAGTCTATATATACAATATACTTCCTCCATTTAAAAAAAAAAGAACAATTTGATTTGACACGGAGTTTATGAAAATAAAGAAGACTTTTCAATCTTAATGTTCTAAATTAAATTTATGTCAAATATATCAAAAGATCCGTTAATCCTATAGCCTTACATATGTAAGTGAAAAATTGAAATTAAAGTGTTGCTAAAAAGAAATGAAGTCATTCTTTTCAAAATTACAAACTAAAAAAAAATAGATCATTCTTTTTAAAATGAAAGGAGTAATTAGTTAAATTTATATCTTATCATTCTAGCCTCTTTTCTAGACAATTACTTAATCAGCATACGGAAATTAGATAGTAGGACTTTAGGGAGTAGTAATTTTTCTTTTCCTAGGGACACATAAATCTACTCCATAATGGATCTAGGGATTGATCATATGAGATGATAAAATAGATTATCATAAAATCTTTTCCCTTTTTGATCTTATAAGTCTAGCTAGGTTTAACTTAATCCTTATCCTCCATTATCCATTTATACTATAGAACCACCTTTAATTTGGAGGGATTTTATCTATAATTTTATCATGGCTACAATCATCACCACATGAACATGTCAATCCTCTAGAGATAATGGCATCCTCTTATCCTCACATTTCTTTTGTGGTCGGCAAATCCATCCAATTCCGGCATAGGGGAAAGGGATAAAAGAAAAATAGAAGGGTGTTAATTATCTCCATGTGAGTTAAAAAAAGAGCAATCATTTCCAACTTTGGTTCTTTATGCCACGTTTCGCACTTACCATGCTACATTTGAGTCACGACAAGTTCCCTTTACTACTTTTTGTTGATTTCTCTTTTAATTTCTTTTTATTAGTTTGCTTTCCATTTTATCTTTTGCTTCTATATATGTGATAGGCATAATACACCGACTGTCTTATTTAACTTGATCTCAACTAATATTTATGTCTCTCAATTTTAGATATGTACAAATGGACATAAACTTAAACTTGTATAGAGTAGAATGAGTAGATACATGCGTCCTACATGACAATTTGCATACTATGTGTACTATGTCGTATAGAACACACACGTTTAATTGTTCAATTTATACAAATTTAAGTATCTACTTGTGTATACTCCAAATTGGAGAACATAAATATTAACTGAGACCAAGTTTAATGACATATTTATATATTAGAGTGTGATTTATGCCTATGTCGTATGTATTTTTATTCTTCTTTTTGGAACTTTAATCATAAATTCCATATATATATATATATATATTCTTATCGAAAATTGGAGAAAATTCCCCTTTAAATTCCTTTTTAAAATATTTATATTTTCTTCAAGAATTTAATTAATTTAATTATATGCAATAAGAATGGTATATTTTAACGTGTATATATAGAAAGAAGGTAGTTGCACGCTTTATTTTTCTACTAATTAAGTCTACTTCTTATGGATTGTTAGTTGCTACCCTTAATTATTTTTTACATGACGTGATAGATCAAAAAATATTTTATTTTACGGTGCATATATAGAGGTTAAACTGATATTCCCTAAACTCGATTTAAAACCATTTTTATTCATTTTCAACTTTAAGCATAATTTTTTTGTTTAATTAACAGTAACATGGGTGATTAGGAATGACAAATTTAACTTATTAATATCAATCATAGAGGGTATATTTTTCACAAGCTAAGGTTGAAGTCCAAAAGAGGAAGTTCTAAAAAGTAAATTGCCCTTTGCTCTATAGAGGAGCCATTGTCCTCTCAGCCTTTTTCCCTGTTTGTATCCTAATGTCGTTTTCTTTTTGTCACTCTAGTTAAGAAGTAAAACAGGAATTTTTACTTTTGAGTATAGAGTATATGTCTAGGTTTACCATTTTTCTTTTTGGTTTTCCATTTAATATTCGATATTTGTATTGGAGTCCGACTAAATTCGGATTCGCACCAGAAAGTCCGGTAAAACATCCTAACAAAAGTGATTTCATACCTAAGAAAATTCAAATCTGAAATCTCTGATTTAAGGATGAAGGACTACTTAGAATTTGACATTTTAATCACGAATGATGTGGTTTAGATAGATTCTATGGTATTAAAAGATCTAAGCAAGATTTTTTTTAATCACTTTACAAAATGCATGTATTATATTCACACAAGTCAAATGATTACAAGTTCTTACATTACTTGAAGTAATGAATAAATCATAAGTGCATCACATTTATAGAGAGACAAATAAAGCTGGCAACCTATTGAATTTGGAGAACCATGGGGAAGTCCAAATTTAACATAGACAATATGATTTGGACTTGTCCACCTTCTTGTGCTTTATCTCAATTCACGAACACTATTTTGAAGTTTAGATTAGTGGTTTTTTTTAATTGAGGTTTTTTTCATTAAGGTTTTCTGCTAAGATTTTTAACGAGACAACTTACAAGGCATATTATTAAATATGTGCCTTCTTTTTTCTTCATGAAGTCTATTCTAGTAAGATTTTATTGAGACACATTATTCATTAATTAACATTCAAAGGTGTGTGTTAGAAATTAGTCATATTATGAATGTATATTATACAATTTTCTGGGTAAGCTGCAAGTAGAGAAGTTGCAAGCAAGTTGCAATCAAACAGACAACTTGTAGGTACTAGATAAGTTGCAAGCAACTTATAAAACTGTCTTCTCAGACTTGCAATCAAGCAAACAACGTGTAAGTAGCTCAAATAAACAGATTGTAAGTAGCGCAAGAACGCAGCTTCTAAAAGGCCTTACAACTACTTTCTGAAAAAACCTTGCAACTTCCTGAAAACCCTTGCAACAATTTCCTTTTTTATATTTAGAAACTCAATTCAATTCATTTGTATATCAATTAAAGTGAACAATATATCAATCTTTCTCTGTACATTTTCTTTATTGTCTTTTTTTTAGTACAAATTTCTAATTTTAATATTTTTGATAAAATTACCACCTGTACCCCTAACCAAGTTTTTCGTTTAGGTTCGAGAAGATTTTAAATTGACCTTTTAACTTAAAATATATTTTGATTTAGTCCAATGCAAAGAGCACGAATCATATAAACCCAGAAATAAGAATTGATTAGTATACATGCATATTTTAATAACCCAATTTAATATTCTAGTATGTATAAACTAACCGTTGTTACAGCCTAAACTAGTCAATGTCGTATGATAGGACCACTAATGATAATTATAACATATCTCTGGAAAATAATCTACATACAATTCTAATTTGTATGGTGCTGTGGTACGTAACCACTTCATATTCCATCAAGCCTGCTCAACTCAACTACTCCCTCCGTTCATTTTACGTGTCCACTATACTAATTTGAAATGTCTAATAATACTTGTCCAATTTATAAAATCAATGAATAATTTATCATATTGTGTTTATTTTACCCTTGCTATTATATGTTGTTCATTTTCAATGTTTAGATAACTTATATTTAATATGGATGATTTGGTAAAATTACTCATATCATTTATTGCTTCGTAATCGACATGTCAAGTCAATAGTAGACAACTATTGTTGGACAGAGGGAGTACTCCGTCCGTCCCACTTGTCAAATATTTCCTAATTGATTTACCTTTTTACTTGTTATTTTTGGACAATTTATTTTATTCTATTATACACTCAATTTATTAAAATTGAGTTAATGTCTTTGAAAAATGTAGTGAGTAAATATCTGAGATCATATCAATTAATAAGGGTTAAATGATACAATCACTATATCAATTAATATTTTCTTAATATATAGGTGTGTCAAATCAAAATTTGATAAGTAAAAAAGGACGAAGAAAATATCTATTTAATTGGATTTAAATTACTGAAAAATAAATAAATTGTGTAAATATTGTTTATATTGTCCATATATAAAATTTAAACTTTATTTAATTTAAGATTATCTTTTCTCGCGGAAGAGTATCAGTTGAAATTTTACGATTTAAAATATACCCTTTAATTGTTTAAAAAAGTATTCCATTTGTTTGACATTGTTCATTACACAAAATATAATAAAGAAAAAGAACACTGAAATTTTGGATATTAAATATGTAACATTTGTACACTTAAATATATGTATAAAAATGTATCACTTGTTTTCTTGAAACGAACTAATAAATTTATATGACCTTCAATTATTGTTACACTCCTTTTATAACAAGATAAAAGGTGGATTTGAGATAAAAAGTAAAAAACCATGGATGCTTTTTTCAGTTATCTTGAATAGTAGCTTACTTTAATAAATAAACTTTTAATAATAAAAAAGTTTGGCCATTTCCAACAGAAACAGTTGGTGATATTGAAATATTATGGGGCCTTATTACAAGGTTCCTAGTAGGCATGATGAGCTTCCACGCTAGCAACCCATCGACATCCATATTAAAAACATTAAAATATGTTTAGATTAAGTTGGAATAACTCATCATTTAATCCTTACTTTTAAGTCCAACAAGTGAGATTTAATGTGCTGTTACAAACTTATACTTAATTGATTTGATTCCTCAACATGATAATGACTCCCTCTAGCTACATTCTTTACTCACTCTTTAAAAAAATAAATAAATACTCATATTTTTAGTTGTGTGCAGTTGATAATTTTATATTTACTGAAATCAATTCAAAATTTTATTAACAATCACCCTCAATATGAAATTTATGATTAACAAATTGTATTGTCTTAATCACTGGATTTATCTAGAACCAATAAATAAATGAATAGTGTAAACAAAAGATGAGATTATTATCCGGTGTTATATTAATAAATTTGGACTAGATTTAAAATTTTCAATCTAGTCACACTCCTTAGTTACATTTAATGTGTCATAATCACTTAGATAGTGAGATATCATTTTTAGTTTATTTTTTAAAATGAAAATATAAGGATATTATAAATATATCAATTGTTGCTATCAATATATAGAAGACATGCGTTCAACTCCACCAACAAATAAAAGGAAAAACTACCTAATATGCTTTACCATCATATATACTTAATGTATCTCGAGGTCAAAATATGATATAAAAAGTAATACTACAAACTAACGAGAATCCTAGTAATTAGGATTTAAAAATAGTAGAATTTATGTAATTAAGATGCCCTTAATAAGACTCATTTCGACTTAGCTATTATAACGTATCACGACTTCAAAAAAGATCATGAATGACGGATAAGTATCGTAATTTTATGCTTAAAAGATATCATAATTGAGTAGTAATATGAAGTCGAAAAGGATCGAATATAGTTAGAGTAACTTCCAAATGACAAATAATATCAAGTATAGAAAGTTATTTCAAATTGTGGATGCGAAAGAAACACTTTTGCGGTAGTAAATTCGATATAAAATACATGTAATTCAAAGGTGGAAATCCACGTGAATAAAACAATTTAAATGAAACAAAGAATGATATGAAAACCACGTAGCAATGACGAGGTAAACACATGGCGTGGATGCCACATCGATAATGATGTGGATGCCACGATAGATTTTCCTATTTTTTGTTTTAGTTCACAATTTGGCACATCATATGTGACGGTTAAGTAGCGAAAATATTTTTAAAATTCGCAGTAACAACAATGGTTTAGTAGCAATATTTTAAATGAAGATTTTTTTTTTCTATTAGAGATGATTGCTAACCATTGCGCGACGATTTATTAATGATAAAATAAATAATTCTCGTAGAAAAAAAATTAAATTGTTCTAATAATATTGTTGAAAACTTATACACAAACTGTGAAAAGAAACCTTTGTTATATCCCAATGCAATAATCAACACTAGAGTGAAAAGATACATATATATGTAAATATATACTCACACTTGACACTTTTAGCACCTCAAGTAGAATTTTACTCATTTCATTTCAAACAACAACTCATATAGTAAAATTTAATTGTGACGGTACCCAATGCCACAACTTAACTAAGGGGAAATGGATTACAACCAACACAATTTATTCATTAATTATCGCTAATATCTTTAAACCATGCCCACTTTAAATAAATTGGTTTCTTGAAGAAGAATTGTAACACAATAGAATCAAGAACATATTTACTATAAGAACTAAAAAATAAAAACGAAGATCAGATTCAATTAATACAAAGTCAACCAAATTCAAACTATATTTTTGTAAAAAAATGGTTTTTTTAAAAAAAAATTATACAATGCATATTATTTTTAATACACCAGATCAAACAGTTGATAAGCAACTTAACTAATTCCAACATAACTAATTCTTATCTTATTAATACACCTAATTCAACACTATTCGTATACACCCTATCAAACGACCTCTCAATATAATTATGTGTTATGCGTATGTAAAAAAAATCTTAATAAAGGCACCACAAAGAAAGCAACATGTGCATATGATCTGGGTGATGTCAAATCAAGGTAAAGTTTTTGTTAAAACTTAATTAGTAACTATAAACATGATTTGTTCCTTCTTTCAATTTGTGCATTGCAGTTGGAACCACTTACATGAGGAAGAGATAAGAGATATAAGTAATGAATTAGCAGTCGTCTAAAAATAGTAATGTGGACTTGCAAAATTTTTATATTTGAATTTTATTAAATTTAAGAGTTATATAATTGATGTCAGAAAAAGGGTTTATTAGCTGTATTATAAGGATAAATGGATAATGAGTTGAGATATGATCGATACAGATTCAAATAAAATTAGAATTAGTTTTATTCCAGATAAACAAATACAAAGATTATTGCATTTCTTATACCAAAATAAAACCAAAGAATTCGTGGATGTAGTTCTTCATTTAATTTGCATCAAGCAATCTTGTTCAAAAAACAAAAACGAAAATATATATATAATTAATAGAAGCTAGTGTAATTCTCATATCATCAAGAGGCTTTGGTAAATAATGACAATGTGTGTATTTAAGACAGGTATATTTTATTCATTGATATAAATATTTTTTATCAATTGGTAGTAAAACAACAAAAATGTACCTACATATAGGATTTAAACATTACAGCAAAATTTATTTCAGATAGGGAAAAAAAGTTCCGTTTAATTATTTTTGGGTGTATTCCAAGGGGATGAAGTTTTATTCTCTTGGTAACAACACATCAATGTACATTTCAATTTCAATGTGTGACGAATATACTTGACCCAATCCATTTATCTTCTTCTATTCTTTTGGTATGGTTTACTAGTTTTACTTTTGGTTCTAATATATATATATATATATATATATATATATATATATCAATTTTTAAAGAGTATTCATTTCCTTTGAGAAATTCATGGTAGTTGGGCAGTTAAAATTAGATTATAGAATAAAAGACGATTACACTAAGCATCAATATATTGCACCGCAGTGAATAAGCATATATTCCTATTTTTCGATCCTACCGTTCACTCTCAGTCAACTTTTTTTAACACCGCCACCCCACCCCCACGCGCATATATATATATATATATTAATTTGAATTAAAATATGTTTTAACGGATGTTGGCTATAATGGATTCAAGCGTATGAAATACATGTGCTATATGGATTCAAGCGTATGAAATACATTTGCTTAAATTTGTAAAATATATATTTTATTTGCTAACAAATTTATAAATGAAATCACCTAGATATATATATATATATATATATATATATATATATATATATATATTATGTGTCCTATTAATTTGAATTAAAATATGTTTTAACGGATTTTGGCTATGATGGATTCAATCGTATGAAATACATGTGCTATATGGATTCAAGCGTATGAAATACATTTGCTTAAATTTGTAAAATATATATTTTATTTGCTAACAAATTTATAAATGAAATCACCTAGAGATATCGAATTGTAATTATCTCTCGATTATTTTAATATTAAAGGTATTGGACGATAGTTGACGAATCAGTAGTTCAATTATGTGATTACTATGTGTCCATGTCATATACGTACTTGTGATATTGTCACAGTAATTTTCTATATTTTAATTATTCAGTTACTTTTCCCTTGCCAAGTATTAATTCTAATATTCAAAAGTTTTAATCGGACTAAATTAATTCATTTGTGTAGGATTAAATTAAGGTATATATTTAGACACTACAACCAAAAATGTTTCAAAAAAATATGAGAAAATACAAATTCATTTAGTTTTTATCTTAAATATATAAAGCGATAAATATTATGAATGAGTTGATGATGTAATTTTCTAATCCACAATTAGTGAATAATAATTAATCTCATTTGAATTGACAAAAGAAAAACTTGGTATCGAGTCATAGCTAACTCACTTTCCAAAATGACATTGTTTAGTTGACTGAATTTTGAAATGATACTTTTGAACAAAATTTCAAAGGTAGAACCAATGTATTTGACTAAAAAAAAAATTGCATCGTTATTTGAACAGTCAATATAATCAAGAATCGTGAATTCAGGAGCGGAGCCGACGTATAGTTAGTTTACTGTTGAGAGAAAATTATAACATGGAGAATTAAACTTTTTCCAACCATATGAAAGTTTAAGTAGACAATGAACTGAGTTACTAAGATTCTCCAATTTCATAATTGTCCAAAAAAATTTATATAGCATTCTTCGCCCACCTGCACTATGGAAGCAAGCTAGTCCCAGAAAGTTGGGGGAAGAGCGTATTTCCATCACGAATGTTTAAATTATTAATTTGAAATCTAGTAATTGTGAAGAGTTCCACGTCAACTCTTCTATCTTTAATATGACTTGAACAATCCTCGTGTTTTGAGCTAGTTGTTGAGGTTAAGTTAAACTCAAGATTTATTTCTTTACGTGGTATCAAAGCAATTAATTCACTGATTATGATTTGAACGATCCACACCTCTTGAGCCAGTTTGGGGTGAGGTCTAATATCTATACAATAATAACTTTTTAAAAAGTAGAATTTTAAACCCATAAACTTTAAATTATGACTCTGATTCTTATCCTAATCAAAGATCAACTCTCACATAAAAAGAAACATATCTACATTCTCTTTTTCATTCCCTTTTTCTCTTTTAAGTCGTGAAGATTGAATCCTAACAATTTAAATATACCTTTTTACCAAATCCAAAAGGAATGAAGGATAAAATTTTCAAAGTAAAAGTACTTTTTTCTATTCTTTTATTACTTAATTTATTGGTGACCTATATTTCTAATGTCCATGACATTGACACGTGCCAAAAAGAAAACATTAATTCAGGTTGGCCATTAAGTATAGTTGAAGATGAATATCAAATACTTTAGGTTAATAATTGAATTTTTTTTTTCAATAACTGTCACCAGTTAGTGGAACTTTAATGAGTAAAAGGATCAATCAATAGTTAGATGCCTGATATGACTCAGTAATTTTGACCTCATAATTTCTATTTTAAAAAATTGTTTAAAAATAAGTATTCTGAGCTCAATATGCTAGAGTATTATATTCTAAAAAATTTAGAACATATAAAATTAAAATACGGAATTTGCTTACCTTAGTAGTTAGTGGAGTATGGTTGAAAGCTTTGATATGATATCATTTAAAATTAGTAGACTGTAGTTTTAACATTCTTGAAAATGAAATGTAACTAGATTTCAGTTGATGAATCATCTTTAAAGAAAAGAATATAATCACACTTTGTGTCAACTTTTTCTCAAATAAGACCTTTTTATTTTTGTTGGTGCAACTCTATTTGTTCTCTTCAAAATTCTGACCTCAATTCTATAAACAAACCAGAAACAGTCAAGATACAAAACATCTTCAAAAAAAAATCCAATCAATTTTTAGCTACCTAGAATTTTTAGTACAATGTATATAATATATGATCTTTACTCTTTAGGCTTTTTCACACTAATTAGTGTACAAAATATTGGAGTAATTTGGGCGATTTCAGAAGTTTTTTATGAAAATTGATAGAAAAGAAGAATACTTTGAAGGACATTATAAAAATTACTTCTAATTATATTATTAACGACTCAAAATTTGAAGAATCAGTGTCAATGTACTCATCCTATGCAAATTCCTTTATCCTCCTAAAATCTCTTCTTTTAGATTTGGAGATCTCTCAAAGTTGTTTGATGAAAAGGACTCACATTTTGAAGGTTTTTTATAATTTTTTCGCAGTATTTTTTCAACTTCCCCTTTTCCTTCTCTTTTCCAAATTTTAGGATTTATATTTTCTTTCCTAAATATCTTCTTAGAGATCAATTACAATAACAGATCTTCACAAATCACAATAGATAACTCTAATCACACTAATTTTTTTTTTTTTATATTGATTGTGTAATTTATTTTCAATAAAATAGAGGCTTACTACTATCCTTATCTTGTAGTTAGGTGCAATAATTTTTATAAATTTTTACGATTTCTATTATGTTTCAATGGGTAAGAATAGTTCATATATTCTCAAAAGAAAAAAATGTAAAAAGTGACGAAGATTACAATAACAATGTGAAATTCTCAGAGAATATGAGTGAAATGAAAAACGACGATGAGTTTGAAAATCGTCAAGTATAGATATTAGTGGATAATAATTTTAATTTTGAAGATTCCTCACATACAAAATAGATTTCAACATATACAAACTCACTTCGGTATTCATGTTGAAGAAAAAATTGATTCTTAATTAATGTGAATCGTGATTTTTGTATACATTGAGGGAGGACCTATAACAATCTACTATACACATTTTCAAGTTGAATGTACACGCCATAAATATTATATACATCCTATATACAAAATTGACAGTATTCATAGAAACCTGATTATATGTTTCAAAATATTTTGACCCAAGGTAATATTTCTATTAGACGTATACATCAATAGTTATGCAATATAACTATGTATATTAATAATATATACAAATAAAATATAAATAATGTATACATATTGCATTTACCATGTCACAATTAATATATACAGTAAATTTTGAAATCAAATAAAAAAATATATATCAACTAAATCATCGCGGTAAATAAATATATACAATAATAATTTATAATACATAAAAAAAATTAATATGCAATATCTATACATCAAATTCCATTCATTCACAAAATTCCTAGATATCTACACTAGTAATGTATACAAATAAAATATAAATAAGATATACATATTGTGTTTACTCTGTCACAATCAATGTATATAATAAATTTTGAGTCAATTAAGAAAAATATACATCAACCAAATGAACACGTTAAATAAAGGTATATAATAAAAATTTATAATATAATTAGTGTATACATAAAAAATTATTCCTCCACTTGCTCTTGGAATTTCATGAAGAGTGCATCAATATCAATCTCTTCTATGCTGTTATCACTTTGGGCTTCTCCCGCCAAGCATGCTTCCTCCACTTGCTCTTGGAATTTCATGAAGAGTGCATCAATATCAATCTCTTCTATGTTGTTACCACTTTGGGCTTCTCCCGCCAAGCATACTTCATCATCTTGATTCGTATGGCTTGCTGATGTCATAGAAATATCATCGTCAATTTTTATCTCAAGATTTTTCATTAAATCTTTCTTGGCCTCTTCCATATACAAAACTATAATCTCTGATTTGGATATGACACCTTTCTTCATTTGAAGGTTTCGAGCAATTTGTTTAAAAGGACTAAGGATATTATCCTGTGGTTTTGTTGTTTTCTGAACATGATATGTATCAATAGTTTTATTTATTAAATCCAAGAGTTCTTGGCCATGAATCTTGCCCTCTAGGTCCTTATTTATCAGCTTACTCCAGAACTTTGTATAAAAAGTTCGTTGTAAACATGGAAATCCTTCAGAAATAGTATTAACTTCTATATTCCATTTCATAATCCATGGAATAGAAAATTCTATAAAAAAGTACATAATTGACATCCCTTCAAAAAAGATATTATCTTGTTTTAAGCTTATAAGCTTTGGGGATGTATCTAACCATTTCAAATATAATTGCTTATATTGGTCTAGTAGAATTTTTATGGAGGGACCGTATAACATCCACCATCTACAAAATTAATTTGGAATTGACTGGGTAAACACATTTGAACAAATCTTTATAAATCATGAATGCTTTCGATTAGCATTCTCATATAATAAGGTTTTATTAAAGCCATCAACATAATCCCAATAATTGTATTTTACTGTAATTTTTTGTTCAGGATGGATATAATCCATTCCTTCAAGGGACTCATTCCCCATTCTTCTGGAGAAATAATTCTCTTTATAATAATTTTCGAGAAGTTATAAACTTTCTTTGTATTAGCAGGGTAGAAATGCTGAAATTCTGCTGACCCTGTAGCTGAGAGTATCATCTCATAATGCATCCTGTATTTATATGCAGTAGTAGTATAACATACTGAATCTAAATACCTGTTCATCAACTGCCATGGGTCATGTTTCCATTTTAAATCATTATGTTCTAAAAGAAGTATAACCTCTTCTTTTTCATTGAGATAAAAAACCTCTGTATTTTCTTCATCCACTAATATTGTGGAATAGACCGAAGGAGTATTATCCTTATTTTGTTTGGATTTCATAAAATCCATAAATTCTTTATACATTAGATGATTTATATTCATCCCTTCACCACTTGTAGAAACATTATTTGCTGCTACCAGTTGTTTATTTTCGATTTGAGCGAGGATATGACCTCCTCTTCCTCTTGTTCCTCTCCCTCTTCCCCTTGAAGGGGGCCATGATGGCCTCATGCCTGAAAACAAGAACATTTATAATTTAGTCTAGATATTCTCTAGTAAGAAAATCAGGAAGACTATTATCTTCACCCTTCTTATAATGAATCTCAAAATCAAATGGTGCTAATAAAGCCTGCCATCTAGCAAACATCTGTCTGGACACATCATGTTTACAATCTTTATTAAACATAAACTTAGCTGCTTGGCAATCAGTTTTTATTATAACTTTTTTTATTATAAAGATCGCCTTGAAATTTCAGAACACTTTTCACAATAGCTAAGATATCTTTAGCTACTGTGACATAGTTTTTCTGAGCTGCATTCCACTTTCCAGAATAAAATTGAACAATATAATATCGTTTATTATCAGGACAGTATTGTGTAAGGACACCACCAAATCCTCGATTTGAAGCATCCGTTTCCACTATCTTCTCCCAATTTGAATTTGCTAACGTAAGACATGGAAGGTTTGTAACATTTGTCTTAATCCGTTTAACTACTTCAGTATGATCAATTGACCAAGCTTTTGAATTTTCTTAAGCCTGTCATATAAAATAGCCATATCCTCCTTTATAAAAGGTGCTACATAGTTAAGACTTCCAAGAAATCTCTCCAATTGAGTTTTATTAGCAATTTCATCAGGAAATTTAGAAGCAAATTCTATACTCCTATTAATAGGACTAATATTTTCCCTTTCAATATTATGACCCAAAAATCTAACTTTAGTTTGAAATAAAGTCATTTTTGGAGCAGATATAACTAAACCATTTTGAATAATAATTTTCTTGAACAATTCAAGATGTTTAAAATGGGTTTCTATATTTTTGGAAATACGAGAATATCATCTATGTAAACTATTATGAAATTACTATAAGGTATGAAAATATAATTCATAATTTTTTGAAATTCAGATGGAGCGTTCTTCAAACCAAAAGGCATAACGTTCCATTCAAATTGACCCATGGGGACATTAAAAGCTGTTTTAAACATGTCAGATTCACTTATCTGAATCTGCCAATAACTTGCCTTTAAATCAAATTTAGAAAATATTAAAGGATCATAAACTCTATCTAATAAATCCTTTTTATTAGGAATAGAGTACCTGATTCATCGCAATGCTTTATTAAGTGGTTTATAATTAATAACCAACCTGGGGGCACCTCTTTCTTGTTCAACATGTTTATTAACATAGAATGTTGTACAAGATCATGGAGATTTTGAATGCCTTATAAGGCCTTTCTGAAGTAGAGACTCAATTTCTTTTTTGCATAATTCCAAATATTCAGAATTCATCTGGCAAGGCCTTGCTTTAGTAGGAATATTATCCTCAATAAAATGTTCCTCATAAGGCAAACTGACAACATGTTTCTTTCTATTCCAGAAGGCATTGGGATGATCTCCACATATATTAAGAGAGAACTGATTTTGTAAAATAGCAATCTTATCCTGTAATTTAGGATTTTGTAAGATACTATCAACCTCGATACTATTAATTTCATTTTTAAGAAAGCTCATCTAATTGCTTTTCAAAATCATTTTTGAAGTTAATTCATTTATCATCCTTGTAAATGGTTTAGTAATAAATTCTAAAATAAAAGGTTTATTATTCCAAGTACCAATAATCTTTTTATTATACCAATGAGTAAGAGGAAAAATGTCATTAATAAAAGGTACTCCCAAAATAATTTGGTTAGTAATATCTTTAACTAAAACAAAGCTTTGAGGAATACAATTTTTCCCTTTACAAATAAAAACTTTAGGTAATTTGAACTCAATATTCATTTTACTACCATTTGCTGATCTCAAACTATGAGTAGTTTTATGAAAATATCTTGAAAGAATTAATCCTTCTTAAATACAATTTAAATCTGCTGCACTATTGATAAGAGCAATAATTTCTTTTTTATAATTATAATCAATAAGGAGAGTAATTTTTGTATAAAATTTTTGAGAAGTAAATGGTTTTAAGTTTTGTAAAAAATCTCCTTTGGTATTACTAAAATTTAGATTTTTAAGAAAATCCAAGTTATTACTTTCTCCTTCGTATGACGAAGATGATGCTGAGTTATTACCCAGATTTTGACGAGTTCAAAACTGTCACGACAGACTTCTATGATGACATTCTTCTCCTTAAGATGTTTGATGTCCTCTTTGAGATTATTAATCTTTTCTTTTAAATCATTAATAGTCGTAAGAGAACTTATAAGTTTCCTTCTTTTCAACAGAAGATTCTTAACTTCTGCCATGGTATATGAACCTTCTCTAGTAGGTATTTCTTTTTGAATATGATTCTTAGAGGTAGATGTTGTATTACTAATTTTATCAATGATTTGAACCCTTATGTCTGGATCCTTAACCGTCTGTAAGAGTTCTATGATTTTATCATTATCAATGACATGGATACTCAGTTCCTTAAACTGGGAATAGATCTTATAAAGATCATCTTGCTCTCCATCCTTGCCACATTCTAGACCTGGTTGACAAGGTAAGCACTCATCTTCCGATGACATATAATTTTCTTGATTAAGAGCTTTAAGGTCTTCGCTCGTCGAAGATTCTTCTAGGCTGCTATAATCT
The DNA here is from genome assembly GCA_035578085.1 of Solanum pinnatisectum. Taxonomy (NCBI): domain Eukaryota; kingdom Viridiplantae; phylum Streptophyta; class Magnoliopsida; order Solanales; family Solanaceae; genus Solanum; species Solanum pinnatisectum. The sequence continues at coordinate 40,251,325 of CM069079.1, read as the reverse complement.
AAATTTGATTTTCCTAAATCAAAATTAAGCATAATTTTGTATAAAGGATCTTTTAGATTGTCATCTATGTCAAGGCTTTTAATCTTTTCCTTGACTCTACAATCCTTAGCATAGTGTCCATATCTTCCACATTTGTGGCAAGTATCTGACTTATCATATCTTCGTCTAGATTTATAAAATCTTTTATCACTTTTTCCTTCTTTATACCTTCTTTCTTTTCTCTCAATTCTCTTTCTTTTCCATTCCTTATAATCTTTTTTGGAAGATCTATTTCTGGAAGAATGCTTCTCCTTCTACTTCTCCTTTTTTATCCTTAGAAGCAGGTTTGGGAATATCTAGAGCAAACTGCTCACAGAATTCTCCCAACTGTTGTCTTTCATTAAGACGATGCCTTTTAATCTGTTGATTTAGCTTGATTTTATTACATAAGGCCAATCTTCCTGTACACATGCACTTATTAATTTTCCATATGTATAATCCTCATAATTAATGCTATGACTATCTCCTCTAAGAACTTTCCTAACTCTTTCAGCAAAAAGAGTCGGTAAACCGTCAATAAATTTAGATTTCCAATGAGTGCTATTACACTCTGGCAGTTCCATAACCCTACATAAGAAAACATCTTTGTAAAACCTAAAAGATGTCAAAGTTTTACACCTTAGATTTTGGAGTAGAGTTCTGATGGTTTCACTATAATCTGACCATCTTGCTGAAAAATGTTCTATAATATTCAGAACCAGTGTATAAACTGCATTCTGAGTTACTCCTTGATCCTCTTGTTTGACTGCTAAGAGGATTTTATCTCTTTGCTCTCGATTGAGATAATTATCCCACTAACCTTTTAATTGGCCAGTGAACCCTATTGTTATCATATCAACAATAGTCTTATCACTATTCTTGTTCGTCTTACAGATAGTATTATACATGAGAATTCTATGTACAGTCGTATAAATCTGTCTATCTGTGTACCCATCTATGTTCCATTCATAGATTTCTTTTCCATTATCACTATTAGTTATAATATGTTCATGTTCTTCCATAAGCACATCTTGGGGAGTAGGTCTTGGATAGTAGTACATCCTTTGAACTGGTTTTCTGGCATATTTTTCTGATATCTTATTAATCTCATCAGAAAATTCCTTATTATCACTGCTACCTTATCCTCCTGAAAGATTATTAATCTTTAAGAGTTTAAGGTTATTTCCTTTGAAAGTCTTTTCTAAGAAATTTTCCAAATCAGAAAAATCCTTTAGCTTGAAATCTTCAATGTCTGGAGGAGGCTGAAGGCTAGGTTGAGCAACGTTTCCTTTTCCTTTCTTATCAAAATTCAATTGAGAAAGAAGCCTATCTACTTTATCATGAAGAGAAACAATATGATCACCTAACATGCTCATATAAATATTTGTATAAATATGTTGCTTTATCATGATAATAATATGCTAAGTAGTAACTAAAGCAGTATTATCTTCAAATAATTTTGAAAAAGCATTAAAATGCACAATCTTGTCATTTTATTAATTTGAAATAATTGTAATGGAGGAAACACTGATTTAGTAATTTCACCACTACTTAAAGTAAAATCTTTTTCTATAACAGAAATATAGTTATAAACATGCTTACTCATAAAACAAGGGACAAAAGCATTTAAAACACTTTTTCTAGATTCAATAATATCTTTATAAAATTCTTCTTGAAAACCCATTTGCTCTTCTTTATTAAAGCTTTTGAAAAACCATTTTCTAAAAGGTTTTCATCTAGATTTCTGAATTTCTTTAGAAATCTTTTCTCTTGCAAGGGATCCTGGACTAAAATCAATAATTTTGTCAGTCATCATAAAATATTTCATGTAGTTAACCCATCTGGGAAATTCATTTCATATTCAGTTATATCTAAATCTGAACCAGGTCTAGCAATAATGTCTTTATCAATTTTTATATTATCACATCGATAACTTTCTCTTATTTGAGAAGTAGAAGCTCTAGAAGGAACCTGCACAATATAATCCAGGGGAAATATATAAGAAGAATTAGATCTAGTTATTCTATAAGACATGCTACCATTATCAATTCGATTATTTGAAGTATAATCAAAAAACTTTATTTTAACAGTTCCATCATTCAACTGCTTAATTTCTGAAATCTCTTCATTAATATTACTTTTCGGAAGATTAGCTCCCTCAATAACCCATTCTTGTGGGAAATCAATTTCTTCCCACTTAATAGGTCTTCGAGTGACCACTTTAGATTTTCCAAAGTTGGTTTCTATTAAAATAGTTTCATTTTTGAAATCAATAACTTTGCACATAGGATTTAGAGTATACAACAGTTTATAATAAATTCTATAACAAATACAAACAACTTCAGTGTCAGGCATATAATCATAACCATGAAGTTTAACATTTAACATAAGATAACTTAATGAATTCTCATCCTGCAAAGAAATCTGCAAATTAGGATAAGCATTAAAATGAACTGGTCCATAAACTAGACTAGTTTGAATAGTCCCTATAAGAGACTTTTTCCAATTCCGATTTTTGCCATCATGTAAAACTGCTATAAAACTTTCAGATAGACCACGTAAATTAAGGGGCTTGAATGCCACATGTACCAAACCAATATATATAAATCTGTAAACATCCCTATAAGGGGCTAGATCATTTTCAGATATAAGTCTAAAAGTCTGATGATCACTATCAATAGTAATAGTTTTTTCAGTGGTTTTCACCACCTGCTTGAGACCTAATTTCTCAAAATTTCCCATTTGATATATAATTTTAGGGGAAATTTTTGAAATAGTCTACTTATTAAGTAAATCAAGATGCTGAGGTATATCATATTCTTCTTTTCTAATGTTTTTAACTGTAGATTTCTTTTTTATGATATTCATAATAAATAAGTGTCGAACAATATCACCTATGATTACTATAATTCCATGGCTCTGATACCATTCAAAGTCGGATCGCACAGCATTTCATAAGGATCTTTTACAAAAGTAAGCAAATTTCAGCGATGTTAATGAAAGCTTCACATATCCGGGTCCGCCCTTAGGGTAATCCAATGGTTCTACCGGGTTCGCCCTCAACCCAGGGTAATCCAACGAATTCCTAACAACCTTTCATAAACATGCCTAAATTACCTAAATTAAACCTTAATTTTTTGCTGTTTAAACCATCTTCTAATATACACAATGCCATTTAATCATAATAATCTAGTATGACACAGTTCAACAACAATTTAGCCTATCATTTAGGCTATATCTAAGAAGAAGTTAAAAAGAAAAAGTGCCTGTAAACGAACTCCAAAATCCACCTTAATTCCAACCAACTTGCAAACTTTTATTCAAACTTTGGAAATATTACAAAAGAAAATTTTTAGAAGGAGAGCGGGAAGCGGTTCCAAAACCTCCCTCCTAACTAGAACATACATCCTCTTATATAGAGGAAAATAAAACATAAAGAATAAAAAGATGGCCCACACTTTTTACAATGACCAATTACAAAACGATAAGACCGACAAATAAATGTGGTCTTCACACCTACTACATGTGGCAGACATTACTTTTGGTGGCCACTATCTTTCTTTATTAAAGATGAAATCTTTATTAACGTCCTTTATCCTTTTATGATTTTGTCTTTCAAATTTTTTCTTTGCCTTTGCATGTGGTCCTGTCGGAGGATTCCTCCACTTGCTCTTGTATATATATATATATATCAATTTTTAAAGAGTATTCATTTCCTTTGAGAAATTCATGGTAGTTGGGCAGTTAAAATTAGATTATAGAATAAAAGACGACTACACTAAGCATCAATTTATTGCACCGCAGTGAATAAGCATATATTCCTATTTTTCGATCCTACCATTAACTCCCAGTCAACTTTTTTTAATACCGCCACCCCACCCCATGCACATATATATATATATATATATATATATATATATATATATATATATATATATATATATATATATATATATATATATATATATATATATATATAATTTATGTGTCCTATTAATTTGAATTAAAATATGTTTTAACGGATGTTGGCTATAATGGATTCAAGCGTATGAAATACATTTGCTTAAATTTGTAAAATATATATTTTATTTGCTAACAAATTTATAAATGAAATCACCTAGAGATATCGAATTGTAATTATCTCTCGATTATTTTAATATTAAAGGTATTGGACGATAGTTGACGAATCAGTAGTTCAATTATGTGATTACTATGTGTCCATGTCATATACGTACTTGTGATATTGTCACAGTAATTTTCTATATTTTAATTATTCAGTTACTTTTCCCTTGCCAAGTATTAATTCTAATATTCAAAAGTTTTAATCGGACTAAATTAATTCATTTGTGTAGGATTAAATTAAGGTATATATTTAGACACTACAACCAAAAATGTTTCAAAAAGATATGAGTAAATACAAATTCATTTAGTTTTTATCATAAATATATAAAGCGACAAATATTATGAATGAGTTGATGATGTAATTTTCTAATCCACAATTAGTGAATAATAATTAATCTCATTTGAATTGACAAAATAAAAACTTGGTATCGAGTCATAGCTAACTCACTTGCCAAAATGACATTGTTTAGTTGACTGAATTTTGAAATGATACTTTTGAACAAAATTTCAAAGGTAGAACCAATGTATTTGACTAAAAAAGAATAATTGCATCGTTATTTGAACAGTCAATATAATCAAGAATCGTGAATTCAGGAGCGGAGCGGATGCATAGTTAGTTTATTGTTGAGAGAAAATTATAAGGTGGGGAATTAAACTTTTTCCAACCAGATGAAAGTTTAAGTAGACAATCAATTGAGTTACTAAAATTCAATTTCATATTTGTCCAAAAAAATTTATATAACATTCTTCGCCCGCTTGCACTATTGAAGCAAGCTAGTCCAAGAAAGTCGGGGGAAGAGCATATTTCCATCACGAATGTTTAAATTATTAATTTGGAATCTAGTAATTGTGAAGAGTTCCACGTCAACTCTTCTATCTTTAATATGACTTGAACAATCCTCGTGTTTTGAGTTAGTTGTTGAGGTTAAGTTAAGATCCATTTCTTTACGTGGTATCAAAGCAATTAACTCATTGATTATGATTTGAACGATCCGCACCTCTTGAGCCAGTTTGGGGTGAGGTCTAATATCTATACAATAATAACTTTTTAAAAAGTAAAATTTTAAATTCATAAACTTTAAATTATGACTGATTCTTATCCTAATCAAAGATCAACTCTCACATAAAAAGAAGCATATCTACATGCTCTTTTTCATTCCCTTTTTATCTTTTAAGTCGTGAAGATTGAATCCTAACAATTTAAATATACCTTTTTACAAAATTCAAAAGGAATGAAGGATAAAATTTTCAAAGTAAAAGTACTTTTTTCTATTCTTTTATTACTTAATTTATTGGTGACCTATATTTCTAATGTCCATGACATTGACACGTGCCAAAAATAAAACATTAATTCAGGTTGGCCATTAAGTATAGTTGAAGAAGAATATCAAATACTTTAGGTTAATAGTTGAATTTTTTTTTTCAATAACTGTCACCAGTTAGTGGAACTTTAATGAGTAAAAGGATCAATCAATAGTTAGATGTCTGATATGACTCCGTAATTTTGACCTCATAATTTATATTTATATTTTAAAAATTGTTTAAAAATAAGTATTCTGAGCTCAATAAGCTAGAGTATTATATTCTAAAAAATTTAGAACATATAAAATTAAAATACGGAATTTGCTTACCTTAGTAGTTAGTGGAGTATGGTTGAAAGCTTTGATATGATATCATTTAAAATTAGTAGACTGTAGTTTTAACATTCTTGAAAATGAAATGTAACTAGATTTCAGTTGATGAATCATCTTTAAAGAAAAGAATATAATCACACTTTGTGTCAACTTTTTCTCAAATAAGACCTTTTTATTTTTGTTGGTGCAACTCTATTTGTTCTCTTCAAAATTCTGACCCAGCATTACATCCTTAGTAAATAATTGTATGGTCGATGTGTCACAAAAATAGTTGCATGATCAAGCATTTAAGTTTTTTCCCTAACTCTTAGCAAAACGAAAATAAAATAAAATCTTGATGTTTATTTATCAAATATAGCAATAATTTCATTAATTTTAAACGTACTAAGTACTAACCATTCCGAAATCCGCGTTATATAAAAAAAAAAAAATTCTTTTTGAATCACGATCCAAAAAGTTCACTATATTTCAATGTATTAGTGTATCATTTATATTTTATGAGATACACTTGTATCATCACAAGAAAAATCACCACAAATTCAGACCTCAATTCTATATACAAACCAGAAACAGTCAAGATACAAAACATCTTTAAAAAAAAATCCAATCAATTTTTAGCTACCTAGAATTTTTAGTACAATGTATATAATATATGATCTTTACTCTTTAGGATTTTTCACACCAATTAGTGTACAAAATATTGGAGTAATTTGGGCGATTTCAGAAGTTTTTTATGAAAATTTATAGTAAAGAAGAATACTTTGAAGGACATTATAAAAATTACTTGTAATTATATTATTAACGACTCAAAATTTGAAGAATCAGTGTCAATGTACTCATCCTATGCAAATTCCTTTATCCTCCTAAAATCTCTTCTTTTAGATTTGGAGATCTCTCAAAGTTGTTTGATGAAAAGGACTCACATTTTGAAGGTTTTTTATAATTTTTTCGCAGTATTTTTTCAACTTCCCCTTTTTCTTCTCTTTTCCAAATTTTAGGATTTATCTTTTATTTCCTAAATTTCTTCATTAGAGATCAATTACAATAACAGATCTTCACAAATCACAATAGATAATTCTAATCACACTAAATTTTTTTTTTTTTTATATTGATTGTGTAATTTATTTTCAATAAAATAGAGGCTTTCTACTACCCTTATCTTGTAGTTGGGTGCAATAATTTTTATAAAATTTTACGCTTTCTATTATATTTCAATGGGTAAGAATAGTTCATATATTCTCAAAAGAAAAAAATGTAAAAAGTGACGAAGATTACAATAACAATGTGAAATTCTCGGAGAATATGAGTGAAATGAAAAACAACGATGACTTTGAAAATCGTCAAGTATAGATATTAGTGGATAATAATTTTAATTTTGAAGATTCTTCACCTACAAAATAGATTTCAACATATACAAACTCACTTCGGTATTCATGTTGAAGAAATAATTGATTCTTAATTAATGTGAATCGTGATTTTTGTATACATTGAGGGAGGACCTATAACAATCTACTATACACATTTTCAAGTTGAATGTATATGCCATAAATATTATATACATCCTATATATAAAATTGACAGTATTCATAGAAACCTGATTATATGTTTCAAAATATTTTGACCCAAGGTAATATTTCTATTAGACGTATACATCAATAGTTATGCAATATAACTATGTATATTAATAATATATACAAATAAAATATAAATAATGTATACATATTGCATTTACCATGTCACAATTAATATATACAATAAATTTTGAAACCAAATAAAAAAATATACATCAACTAAATCATCGCGGTAAATAAATATATACAATAATAATTTATAATACATAAAAAAAAATTAATATGCAATATCTATACATCAAATTCCATTCATTCAAAAAATTCCTAGATATCTACACTAGTAATGTATACAAATAAAATATAAATAAGATATACATATTGTGTTTACTCTGTCACAATCAATGTATATAATAAATTTTGAGTCAATTAAGAAAAATATGCATCAACCAAATGAACACGTTAAATAAATGTATATAATAAAAAATTATAGTATAATTAATGTATACATACAAATTTAATATGCTATATGTATCTATATATTTTTCCCTAATTTAAAGTATAATAATTAATATTATTTTATATGTATGAGTTATCACAAGAAGTGGGATATTAAATCCTTAAAATTGTGCGAGTTAAAAGCAATGATGACAATTTTATTACCATAATTTTCTCCAAAAACAAATCATATTTTAACTCTTGGACTAATTTTTGTTGATACTTTAGGCCTAGAATTTGCTAACATATTGTGGGTTAGTAGTTGTCAATTTTATTAAGATTGTATACTTACATGTCCATCCCTCCCAAATAAAAGCCATAAGCCCAAGTGTTGATAATGCTTAGCCCAAGTAACACCAATGAGAATGAATCAGTTGGTCTTTTAGTTATTGAGCTTGAAAAATCAAAAGTCAACACTATTGCATGTTGCTGTAAATTGTAACTCAAATTCTATTGTTGAATTTGAAGGGTGAATGTGTAAATCCATATTTGCCGCTACGTCAATGGAAAAGAGTGATTCTATCGAAACTGGGAGCAGCAAAACTAAAATCCTTCATTAATGGAGCTTGAGTTTAGTGAAGAGAAATGGAACATTCTAGAGAAAAGATGAAATGGAACACATGTGAATTGTATTTCACTAAAATTGAATATATGAGCTTTATATTAATCTGTATTTATACACGTATGAAAAGGCATGAAAATAACTAACTATTTTACTGTAACAACTTAACTAACTCTAACTAACTATAACTAACTGCAACACACTAATTCTAACACCCCCTCAAGTCACAGACAACTTGTTCAGAAGTGTTGAGTGTTTAACTCCAATCAAGGCCTTGGTAAATATATTTGCCAATTGTGAATTTGTAGGAATGTGATGAAGTGTAATCAACCCTGGTTGAAGTTTGTCCCTAACAAAATGACAATCCACTTCTACGTGCTTTGTTCTTTCGTGAAAAACTAGATTTTTGGCAATGTGAACTGCTGCCTGGCTGTCACAAAACACATGTATAGGTAAAGAGCTATGTACCATCAGTTCATCAAGTAATATTTCAATCCATACTAGTTCCCCTACAACTTGTCTCACAACCCTATACTCTGCATCTGCAGAGGATAATGACACAGTGGCCTGCTTTTTTAGACTTCCAACTGATAGGACAGTCCCCCATAAGTACCAAGTATCCACTAGCTGATCTCCTTAAATCAGGACAAGAAGCACAATCTGAGTCACAATAAGCACTAACAGTGAACTCTGGTTTGTTTGAAATGAAAATCCCTAAAGTGGGATCTTGTTTTGATACCTAAGTACATGATAGGCAACCTTCAAGTGTGTATCTCTAGGTGACTGCATAAACTGACTGAAATGTTGTACACTGAATGCTATGTCCATCCTTGTGTTTGTGAGCAAGTTGAGCTTACCAATGAGCTTCCTATAGTGAGTAGGATCTGGTAGTAGTTTGCCATTAGTAACTGTGAGCTTCTCAGCAGAGTCAAATGGTGAAGTAGTCACTTTGTAGTTCATAACATCAAACTCTTTTAGAAGGTTATCAGTAAACTTTCTCTGGGAAATAAGAACACCATCTTGTCTATATAATATTTCCAGTCCAAAGAAATAGTGTAGACTCCCAAGGTCCTTAATCTTAAACTGATCATGCAGGAAAGTCTTTAGAGAGGTGATCTCTTCCAAGTCAGTTCCAGTCAAAATAACATCATCCACATAAACAACAACAAACACCAAAGAACATCCATTTCTCTTGTAAAATAATGAGTAATCACTGTTTGAGTGTGTATCCCTTTAAGCAAAGGCTGTTGGCCAACTTGTCATACCATTACCTACTTGCCTGCTTCAAGCCATATAAAGACTTCTTGAGTCTGCACACCAAATTGTTTTCATCTACCATAAGACCCTTTGGTACTGTCATGCACACTTCCTTACAGTAGTCATTTTTACTACAGGTGAAAAAATCTCAGTATAGTCAATTACAGCTTGTTGTGTATACCCTTTCACTACCTGCTTGGCTTTGAACCTTTCTATATTCCCATCTACTTTATACTTAATTTTATATACCCATTTGCATCTAATTGCATTCTTGCCTGGTGGAAATGGGACCAGATCCCATGTGTCATTGGCATAGAGTGCTTCAAACTCTTGTGTCATTGTCATTTGCTAAGCAGGATTTAGGAAAGCTTTCTCATAACAAGAGGGTTCACGTGAGATTGCTTTTACCAACTACTGGTTATTAAAGCATAGGGTAGTAAAACACACATGTTTATATGGTTGGATATTACTGAGGTGAGGGAATATTGTGGATCATGTGTAGGTGTGGGTGAATGCAACTTAGGTAATGCGTAGTTATATTCTTTAAGGTAGATAGAAGGGTGGAGTGATCTAGTTGTCCTCCTAAGAGTTGGTAGTGGTGGAACCTCATTAGGAATGTTGGGATCAGGATTAGGTAGTGGTTTTATAGTGTGGTGTGACTCTGAGTTTGTGTGTACTGTGTGTTCAGGAACAATATTGGTTCTTTGATCAATAGTGAATCCATGGGATGTGTTTGAATCCAGCACATTATCTGCAATAAAAGTATTATTTGTACTAGGCATGCAAGTCAATTTAGTAGAATTGTTAACAAGCAATTTCTAATGGAATTAAAACTGGAACCATTAGGAGCAACAACAAATGGAAACACTGATTCATGAAAAGAGACATCTCTACATACATGAACCATTTTGGTAGCTAAGTCTAGGACGTTGTTGCCTTAAGTATTAAAAGGATATCCAACAAAAACATTTGGTGTTGCCTTTGGTTCAAATTTGTCTTTATGAGTTTTTAAGGTGGTAAAAAAACATAGGCATCCAAAACTTCTAAGATGAGAGTATGTGAGCTTTCTTTGGTACAGTTCTTCATATGTTGATTTATTGTGTAGGATTTTTGTGGGTAGTTTGTTAATGAGGTAAGTAGCAGTTAAGATACATTCCCCCAGTATCTTATGGGTATTTTTGAATGGTATAGAAGTGACATTGTTGTCTCTAGGAGGTGTTTGTGTTTTCTTTCTACCACCCCATTTTGTTGGGGTGTGTAAGGACAAGATTTTTGGTGTATTATTCCTTTTTTCTGGAAGAACTTTGTTGCCTCGCCACTTGTGAACTTCAGCCCCTTATCAGACCTAATGGCTTTTAGTTTGGTGTGGAATTGATTTTCTATTCGACATATGAAGGCTTTCACAGCTTGCAGTGCATTGCTTTTGCATCTAAGTAGTTGTGTCCAGGTTGATCTACTATAATCAGCTACCATAGTTAGAAAGTAGTTATAACCATCATGAGTAGGTATTTGATATGGTCCCCATAGATCAATGTATAACAACTCAAACATTTGACTGGTTGTATTGGTACTTTCTAGGAAGGGCATTTTAGTTTGTCTTGCCATAGGGCATATGGTACAAGTGAAAGGTTGTTTATTGGAAAAGGTTACATGTATGGTGGATATGCTTCTCATCTTTATAAAAGGCACATGTCCCAATCTAGCATGCTATAGAAATTCAACAGTATGATCATGAGATGCAGACAAGGAATTTGAAGTGCAAAAAGTAACAATAAAGAAACAATGATTAGAAGAACAATGAATAGCAACAAAATCAGTTTCTTTATTTGACGAAATATAATTTCGTACAATGTATGAGGGTGAAGTTTTATATTCACTTTCAACTAAAAGTTTATCATTAGTAAGTACAAAAGGAACAGGTTTGCAAGTAGAAGAGTGTCAAGCAATGTGAGATGAACTATTGCCATTTGAGTGGACAGGACAGTTGTGACACTTGGTGCATAAAAAATATAGACTATTCTTGGCTCTACCAACCTCCAGAGGGCTCTTCAGAGAAGGGCCCTGCAAAGAACAAGAGGAACTGTTAAAACTGATTGTACCCCTGAGTTGTAATGCTAAGAAATGGACATATATTAAATTGAATTTGAAGCTAGGTACGAACATTACTTTATGCAGAGTTAAAAGAGGATTCAAACAAACATCTCCAACTTCATTCACTTTGACATTGTATCCGTTTGGTAAGGTGATCAGGAATAGATATGGTAGTGGTCTAATGTTCTTTAAGGCAAGTTTATTGAAGGTCATATGGTGTAAGGCTCATGAGTCTATGATCCAAGAACTAATAGTCAATTTATCACAACTACATGACAGGTCACCTATTTCATTCATTGAGGAATAACAATCAAATATATCTGCCAAGTTCACAGATCCACTTAGCATATTTTTTGAGTTGTCATCATCAGTGTTTCCAACTTGCAGAGTTCCCAAGAGATTCAGCAATTGCTCGTATTGATTCTTAGACAAGTTCAGTGGCATTTGTTTTCTCTGCTCGTGATTTTCCTCAGCTTAGTTGTTCCTTCCCTCAGATATGTATGCATTAGCTGCTGAAGCTGAACCCTTTCCTTTTGGAAACTTGGAACTTGTTGGATAGCCATGAAGTTTGTAGCACCTATCTTTGGTGTGACCAGACCTCTTACAGTAGTCACAGAACAATTGTTGACAGGTTTGTGAGTAGGCATTTCCACTGCTAGAACTAGTTCTAAAATTGATAGTATTGCCAGAGTTACTTGTACTTCCTCTATATGAATTGTAGTTGGTCTTAAATCCTTTTTCAGTGTGTGTTGAAGAAGATGCAACAAGGGATGTGGAATCTAGGGCAGTGGAGTTATGAGGCTTCATCTCCTTTTGCCTCTGCTCTTGGCACAAAATAGCAAACCCTTGTGCCATTGTAGTCACAGAACAATTGTGGTCTGGTTAGTGAGTAAGCATTTCCACTGCTAGAACTAGCTCTAAAATTGCTAGTATTGCCAGAGTTACTTGTACTTCCTCTGTATGAATTGTAGTTGGTCTTAAATCCTTTTTCGGTGTGTGTTGAAGAAGATGCAACAAGGGATGTGGAATCTAGGGCAGTGGAGTTATGAGGCTTCATCTCCTTGTGCCATGGTAGGTAGAACAAGCATCATTAGAATGTTCCCTCTCACAGCAGTATACACCTCATTCAATCCCATTAGGAAATGTATGAGTCTCCTATATTGTTCAGCCTTGTACATCTTGGTCTTTCCACCACAAGTGCACACACAAGAGTATTGAGATGCAGTGTCAATGGTGTTTATTTCCTCCCACAATTTCTTCATCTTTGTATAATGTCTAGTGATGTCTAGATTTCCTTGTACTAGGTCATTGATCTCTTTTTGGATTTGATACAACTTACAGCCATTTGTTTGATCATAACGATCCTCTAATTCTTCCCAGAGTTCTTTAGCATTATTCACATATTGCAGTCCATCTCTCAAATCTGGTGAATGAGAATTGAGGAAAGTTACCATATCATCACATATTTCCCAATGTACAAAAGTGGGATCTGTAGAGGCTGGTTTCACAATCTTCCCGTTAATGAAACCTGTTTTGCTTTTTACTAATAGTGCCTTGAGTATAGCCCTTCTTAAGATTTGTAGCCAGTTCCATCAAATGTAGCAGGTAACAATATAGATCCTGCATTTTCTGATGGATGTAGATAAAATGGACTAGCAATGTCAATTGTAGCAATATCAACAGTAGGGATATCTTGAGCATCAACCATCGAATTTTATGTAAGATTCAGAAAAAAAAAAAACTCGAAACAGGGAACATATTCGAGATACAAAATCAATTCGAAAAAATAGGAACAAAGAAACCAAAAGAAAAATCTCAATGCAACTCACAAATCAGAAACAAGTGAATGCAGTGAAATCGAGATTAATACAACACTCACAAAAAAGAATCAAGTGCGGAATGAGAATCGCCCAGTCTAATGCTCTGATACCATGTCGAAACTGGGAGCAGCAGAACTAAAATCCTCCACTAATGGAACTTGAGTTTAATGAAGAGAAATGGAACATTCTAGAGAGAAGATGAAATGGAACACATGTGAAGTGTATTTCACTAAAACTGAATGTATGAGCTTTACATTAATTTGTATTTATACACGTATGAAAAGGCATGAAAATAACTTACTACTTTACTGTAACAACTTAACTAACTCTAACTAACTATAACTAACTGCAACTCACTAATTCTAACAGATTCAAGTGTTTATGCACACTGATTAGAGAACTAAGTTGTGAAGAAGATGCCACATAACTTCATTGATGAACATTCGAGATTTGAATTTTCAGATATGAGATTTTGGAATTATTTTTGACTGTGTACACTTTAAGGAGATTACATAATCAATTGGAGCGATTTGTTGGAGATTAGAGGTGATTTTAGTGATAGATGGCAGTGTATATCACCCATATATCTATGTATCATAACTGTATATCAATGAATATCATATGCATATGGTTATGAGCATCAATATTTTACATAGATGATATGCAAGTGACATACAAACCTGAAATACATAAGACTATTCTTTTTCAACCTCAAGGTTCAATCTGAAATTCGATTCAAAACATCACTAAATTTGCATCTAATCATTCCAGACACGAGATATAAGTTCCTTAATACGTTTCCAAACCTTTAGATCCTAAGGAAATGTCCCATAAATGAAATTCCGTGAAGTATGTAAATACAATCATACCATAACGACACTAGGAAGACCAAAAAAATAAACAATACACTTGTTTGACGTTTGACTGCTTCGTAAATTGACAATTATTATGATTTATGAGCCTTTCCCCAATTGAGTAGAAAGTTTAGACATGTAAGTAAGTAATTAATCATGGAAATCCAGAAACAGTTTTTCCACCATCAACACAAATGATTTGTCCAGTTATATAAGCAGCAGCTGGAAAACATAAGTAAGCCACAAGTGATGACACTTCATTTGGCTTTCCCATCCTGCTAATTGGAGTTCTCTTTATTAATTTCTCCACATCTGATGACTCAAAATCTTCCTACAAATACCAAAACAAAAGGACATAAGTTAACGGTATATGTAAGTCATTTGCGTAACAATAAGGATAATATCTATGAGCCACTTTTGTAACGACAACTCTAAATCACAAAGTTGAGGAGTATATCAGACTATTTTCCCTTTTAAATAAAGAAGCAGAGTTTTACAAAGGAGAAAAGATACTTACAGCTACAGTATCTGTAAGGGCGGTATCAATAATCCAAGGTGCAACAGCGTTAACTCGAATATTATCTTTTCCCCATTCGCAGGCCAAGTTCTTCGTCAATTGATTTATTGCTCCTAAACAAAAGTAGATCAAATCAAAATGGTTAGTAAAATAAGTAGTAATTTAGTGTTTGTTATGTTGATTGAATAATAGTAAAACACACGAATTCGAATGTTTTTGAGAAACAAATCACTAATGACTTTTGAAACATGTGGTGTATATTAAACATCAGATAACATTTGTATGACTATAGAAACTTCGTATTAAGCATAAAAAGAAGAGATCAAACTATCACAAGTACCTTTTGTTGCTGCATAGAGAGAAACAAAAGGAATAGCCATGATCCCAGAGATAGAAGAGATGAACACAATGCTAGCCTTCCCTGAACCTTTCAAAAAAGGATATGCTAATTGGCACAGGTTATATGAAGCTTCAAAATTGGTTCCCATCATTAGTGAGCAATCTGATGAAGTAATTTGTGTTGTCTCTTTTGGTACACATATAGCAGCATTATTTACCTACAATATAAAAACTACTATCATCACTCAAATTGCACTAATCGCGTAAAATTCATTTACATTGTCAGTATATATGTAAGTTAACAACTTACGAGGATATCAAGTTTCCCATTGAAATGTTGAGCGGCTTTGTCGATCAACTCGATTCTTTGATTTTCTAAGAACAAGTCACATGTAGAACCATTTACTTTATAACCTTTCGTTTGCCATTTCTCCAAACATTCATCTAAGTCCTTTTTATTGCGAGAACATGTATAGATCGATGCACCAAAATTCGCTAATTCTTCAACTATGGCATACCTAAATCATAAGAAAAGACGAATAATAAACTCCAAACTCTCGAAAAACAGAGGAAATTAATTATGTTGCTTACCCAATGCCCCTAGTACCACCAGTAACAAGGGCAGTCATGCCATGAAGAGACCATCTTCCATCTCCATTACTGTTTCCAATTTGTGCCATTCCTTCAATTTCTTCTTAAGATTTTAAAATTGTGGATTGATGGAAAATGAGTTAATTATTCTGTAAAACAACATAGGTCATGCCAACATATATATAGTCTATCAATTTATTAGTTGACATGAAGATATGTTTAGTAAAAAATGTTTGAAAATAGCATGGCCTATTAAAAAAGCATAGTCCAAGTTCTCTGCGGTCTAATATGATGGCCAAAGTTGAAAGTGGCTCAAAAAATATCTATTGTAATTATTAGGGGAAGGGGGACGGGTACACGTGGGCTAATAAAAGCTAGGATATTATAGATTAGATAATGTATACATGTACACGGGGACGGAGCTACGAAGGATGAGAAGATCCATTCGAATTTTCTTCTGCAGAAAATTAAAATTATTTTACGTATATATGTTAGATGTTGAACCTCCTCTTAGTGTACTTATATTTTATATTTCGAACCCTTTAATGAAAATCCTACCCCCACCTCATATGAGATAGCACTTCTAGCAGTAAGGGTGCATACAGGGGAAAACAGGAATCATGTTTTGTTACCTAAGATCGACAACATTTCAAAACAGATTAAATTTACTACTGATATTATGAATTAAGGAAGAAAATATTAGAAAAATCTTATTTAGTGTAACGATCAATTTGGTGTGATTATATCATTATCTTAATATTTTCTTCTAGTAGAGAGTGCATTTTCATTTTATATTGTCTATAGCATATTTAAAATTACTCAACCAAGGTACAGTTGACAAAAGAGATTTCTCGATTTATAGAAATTCTAATTCAAACACTAGCATATGATCTTTCTTTTATTTTTTGGGGATTATTTGTGGCCCCATCCCTGTATGGTTTGTCATTTTATGTGTCTAGTCAACTATGGCGCTTTAATTATTTTGTCAAATATGCCTATAAATTATTTTAAGATTAAGATGACGTTGTTAATCTTATGGATGCCAGACCGCTGCCTATGGTCAGCAACAAGTATTCATTCATTCCCGGGGCAGAGCACTTTGTTCTATTAATGATGTTTAAAATGTGTTATTTCTTCTGTTTTAAAAAGAATGACTCAATTTTTTTTAATCTGTTTAAAAAAGAATGATTCATTTTTTTTTTTTGGGCAACACTTTAAATTCAACTGTGTATGTGACATGTTTAAGGTCACAAGATTAAATGACATTTTAGTACATTTCACATAATTTTAATTTAGAACCACAAGGTTAAAAAGTCTTCTTTCTTTTCTTAAACTTCGTTTCAAGTCAAACTAGATCATTCTTTTAAAAATGGATGGAGTATTTAATTATTTCGTGAATCATTTTTCTTATATATAAAATATCATTTTTTTATAAAGGATAATTCAACCGTCAGTAGTTGTTTTCATGCATGAATGAGAGCAATGCCTATCTACTCAGGCTTCATTTTAATCATATTTCTTTAAATCTGCTAATTTTATTTTAATTAATGATTTTGTAGGAATAAATTTGTATTACGGAAAAGTTATTTTATATACGTGGCTGCTTATAGCAAAGAGACACCTGCCATTAGAATGAAGCTGGAATATGATTTGGCATAGAGGATCGAGAAAATCATCAACCAAGGATACCTCACTTGAGTATTGAATTGTTGGTTGTCAGGTTTTATTTTACCAAGACAAGTGGGAGATCGTGTTTGCTAGAGGTGTAGTTAAAAATTTCTAAAAAGCATGTTGTAACTTTGAATAGGTAAAAAATTATTTTTAGTGAATGGATGTATATTACTAAAAGAAATAGTTAAAAATCGTCCTTCCGTTTTAATTGATATCTATGTTTCCAAATTTTGGATGTGCACAAGTAGACACTTAAACTTATATATAATTGAACAATTAATAATACACGTAGGACGACACATAGGACACAAGATTGTCATGCAGGACGCCACATAGGATGAATGCGTCTACTTGTTCAATTTTGTACAAATTGAAGTGTCAACTTGTACACACTTGAGTTTAGATGGTATAAATGTTAGATGAAGCCAAGTTAAAGGGCACGTTTATGCCCTCCAACTTTGGGTGTGTACAAGTAGGTACATAAAGTTGTATAAATTTGAACAAGTAGAAACATGAGTCCTATGTGACATAGTATACATAGGACACCATGTAGGACGCAAATTGTCATGTATGATGCATGTGTCTATTTCTTCAACTTTATACAAGTTTAAGTGTTTACTTGTGAACATCCAAAGTTAGAAGGCAATAAATATGAGTTGAGTCCAAGTTAAAGGGCATATTTATGTATTATGATATACATAAATATGTCTTTTAACTTAACTTCAGTTGACATTTATGTCCTCCTACTTTTAGTATGCACAAGTTACCACTTAAACTTATATGAAATTGAACAAATAGACACACATATCTTACGCGACACAATACACGTTGAACATAAAATTGACATGCTAAGTATATCCAAACAAGCTCTTAGAAGCACCATTTTTTAAACTCTGGTGAAACACTAATTGTTGCTCAAAATTACTTTCTAAATTAATTAGCTAGATACAAACAGCTTCCCACCAACAAATACTTTTGAAAAAAAGAACATTTTTTCGAAATATGCTTACTTTACCATCTTGACCAAACAAATAAATCTCCTTAAAGATTAATTGATATGTGTGCCTCAACCTGAGGAACTATTTACTTTTCTTGTTCATCTTCAATTGTACTTGTATGTTCACCAACAACTTATTTAATACCTTGAGTAAGCAATTCAATCATATCCCAGATAATATCACATTTACTTGAAATAATGCAGGGTAAGGGCAAGAATGTGACATTTTGACAAGAACACTTTCAAATGTTCAATCCTCATAAAAGAAATGAAGAAGACCTCATATTTCATCTAATCTAAAAAGGCAAGGTCTTAAATGACGATAGAATACTTTACAGTTCATTCAATCTAAAAATAACCAAGTTATATACCTTATACAACACATGACACACAAATTCAAAAGAACAAAGAACTTAGGTAATGAATTGAGGAGAAAAATAAAAATAAGGAATACAAGAAAAGCATTGAAGAAAAGAGGTTACAACTTACAACAATATATGGTGATCATCAAGCACGTACGTGTGACGCTCTAGATTTAAAATTAACCGAAACATAGATTATAATGACAAATAATTGCATCGAAAAAACAATTTGACACTTGAAAATATTTTCCATTAACGTACTATCCATCTTCTTTGCATTTAAAAATCAGTCTTACAATCTTCGGATTTGATCTTGGATTTACCTTTCACCGATTCAACGTCAAAATCACACGTAACAGTCACTTCTTTTTGCAATGTTTTTGCCCAGCTCGTAATCTCCATTGGTGCATTAATAGTTAAAGTCATTGGTATCGCCTTCTTGTCATCATTAAGACTTTTCTGAAAATCAGCAGGCAATTTCCCAGCATCAAGATTAAATTGAGAATTTGTTGAATCTTTAGGTTTTTGAGAAATCGCGGTATATTTCCCATGTCCAATTTCACGATTCTTAAAATTAAGAGTCGCTATTCCATTATCACCTTTACCAAATGAAGCAT
Organism: Solanum pinnatisectum; assembly: GCA_035578085.1. Lineage (NCBI taxonomy): Eukaryota > Viridiplantae > Streptophyta > Magnoliopsida > Solanales > Solanaceae > Solanum > Solanum pinnatisectum. The sequence goes on along the minus strand of CM069079.1, from coordinate 40,231,807 downwards.
CCATTCTCTCATTAATGTTAACGATTTTCAAATGGATCTCAAATTGAGGGACTGGATGACTCTTATTCTTTTGTCCATTTGAAGGTTGCGTAAGGTTTTTGAAATGAACATTAATAATTGAAAATTCAGGAGATTTAGGCGTGTACGTTGTGTGAACAATCAACACGATGATTCCAATTGCGATACCTATAAGTAGTAACGCTGAAAATATCCAACAACAACATGTACATTTCCTTTTCTTTTGAGTGTCTGGTTGTCGATGATTTTCAACAATTTTGGCATTTTCAGGAGGAGGGACACGATAAACTTGATCACGAGGGATTTGAACAACGTAGGTATGATCTTGTGAACGAGCCGGTGTTAGAGAGAGGCGAAGCGATGTGGCTGATGAAAGGAGATTTCTGCCTTTGCCGCCGGCTGCAGGGGGTGACCGCTCCTCCATGCCAGAATGAGGAGCGGTGGATGTTAAGGGATTAGAGGAGACACTAACGTTGGGGAAAAATGAGATTATTTGGAGTTGGCCATAATTGGCAATCTAATTGTTGATTCACAAAGTTTGGTTTTTATGAATTTTGGCACAACCTTTAGATACCAATTACTTGTATGGTGAGTTATGAATGAAAATAGTAACAGAAAACAAATCAGTAATTTTATTTTATTTTTTATTAAACTTACACGGATTAATATAAATATTTATTATTAATTAACGCAATATGTAGATGGAGAACACATTTGTTCGTTAACATATTATGACAATCATTTGTTTACTATACTTTTGATTTAACCTACTAGAGCATCAAGATCATTAAACAACATTTTCATTATTATGAACATTACCGAGCATAATATCACTATTACTACTTCCGAAATCAATACTAATAGACTACTTTAAATTAATTTCTCAATTGACTCTAGTCTTTAAACCCTATGTAATTTTCAAACATCTCATTCAATTTTTTAATTTTATAGTTAAATTATAAAATCACAACACATAATAATTGCAATACGCTATAATATTCTGCTTAGAGCATTTTTAAAGTCAACACTTGCATTCCCGATCCTGTAGGCTTTTTAAATATGTTATCCCTCCTAACTCAACAATGTAGAACATGTCACTAATCAAGTTTAAGAGAATTATACCATAACTTACCTCAAAGATGAGTGGCTACCCAATCCCATGCAGCTTCGCTTCTGTTTGATGGTTCAACGACTTGGTGGAGAATCCAAAAAAAAACTTTGGATAGATTTGCAAGGAGTATCCTTCTTTTCCCCCCTCTCTTACTCCTTTTCCTCTCATAGTAAGTCCTACAACGACCTTAGAAGAAATCTTATCGAAAATAGAATAAAACTCTTAAAAGCCACATAAGAAAATAAAATAAAATTTCAATTTAGCGAGTCTTCGCTATAGGGAGGGTCTTGACTATAGCGAGGCCCTTTTGCTATAGCAAAGAATATCGTTGACCAGTACGAAAAAAATTTCATTGAAGCCAAATATTTAAAATATTCAAATTTTTGTTGCATTTTTCAAGTAACAACAGAACAAATCATTACAATTTCAAACTCAAGGAGGCAATCCAAAAATTCAATTTTTGTGACATAAAACTTCGAGACAATGTCTTAGTGCTCGAAGTTGAACAACATTAAAAGAAAAATTGTCATGGAATTCAACTATCGTAACATAACACTTTAGAACAGTGTCCTAAAGTACAAAACTCTATACATATGAAAATTCAGGAAACTATATAGTATAATATATCATGAAGTTTGAGAATTTATCAGTCCAAACTTCAAATTTTTTCTGGAGTTTGAGTAAATCATAGTACAAGATTTACTAGCTCCAAATATATTTCGTAGTTTTACTTTATACGTTTTGTTTTTAAATTTCACTTTTACAAATTTTAATTCTTGATACTATCCCTAAATTTCAAGTCTATTTTATTTGAACTAGTCATCAAGCTTAGTAAACAAGCACTTGGGAGATAACTTATGTTACGTTTGTGGAAAGTTTTGCTCATTTTAGCATGACATATATATGAGGCAATTTAGGTCTTAGGCCTAACTCATGCCCTAAAAGTTAGCTCGATGGGAGGAGGATCACCCAAACCTTGTAAGTTCATCTAACTCATTAAACCATCAATGTGAGACTTGTTATTCTTTAACACTCCACCTCACACCCAGTGTTGAGCATCTGATGTGCGAGTAATTTCTTATTTTGAGGGGCCCAACATTGGGTAATGTGGGACTTTTTGTTATTCTTTAACACTCACACCTTGCGCTCAGTACTTAGCATCTAGTGCGTGAGCAATTTTTTATTTTGGGCCCCCCAACATTGGGTAATGTGAGACCTTTTGTTATTTTTTGAACACCCCACCTCACACTCTTTTTGTTATTCTTTAACACCCCATCTCACGTCAGTGCTTAGTGTCGTGCCGTAATTTTCCTATCTTTAGAAAAAATTACTTTTTGAAATATTCTAAGTATAAAACAATTTAAGAAAAATACTTAGAAAAGAGTCGCCACTTAATTTTTTAAAGAAATTAAGAAAACTTATAATGTTCAAAGATTTAAACAGAAAAAATCATTTGAAAATACCAAAGAGGGTTCGGGGTTCAATTTATACTTCGAGAAGGGTTTAGGCATTCGAAGTGCCCGCTAACATGCGGTTGACCTGCGACTTGACTAAAATATTTGACTAATTATTTGTGAAAATGATTTAACATAAAAATAATAATTTACCATATTTAATTAACTTTAAGAAAAATAAATAAATGACAAATTTTATTTTTTTTTTATTTTTTTATTTTAAGAAAAAGGGACCTAAAAATGAAACATTTCAATTAAGGACAAGTATTTAGAATATTAACAAAACTAGATTAATCGGTTGTTATTTGAATCATTTTTATTAATCAAAATATGAGAATTATTTTAAACTAATGAGAGTTTTGACTAAGATTATAAATGAAACTACGAGAGTTGACGAGATTTGTTAAAAAAAAAAAAAAAAAAAAACAACATAAAGAAACAGTTCGTCTTTTGGGGAATTTAATTAAGTTAATTAATAATTCTAAAGTTAGTGTTAAATAAAACAACACATAATAAATAAAACTAATTAAATAACTTAAGAGTAAGGAAGGAATTAAATTTTTGGGCCAGCTGCAACATTTGGGCCTCCTCCAGTCCATTTTCGCCCCTTAAAAACTGGGTATACAACAAGTGTATACTTTGTATACAGGTCATGTTTTGACCCATTTTTCTGTATATTGAACCGTATATCGACTGTATACGATCCACCTTGACATCTCCAACCTGTATTTTCGTTTTTGGCCACATATTTGCAGCTCCAAACATGTATATCAATGTATAAAGCTGTATACAGTATGTATACAGCCCCTATTTTAGGCGTTTGAATTAATTTCCAACAGCATGGGCGATCTCCAAGACCTGTAACAGCTTTAGAATATGTAGGGGGCTGACTCGATGGAGGAAAAGCAAAGATCGAGCCTCCAGGGTTCAATTCCGAAATGCAAAGTAGACGAGTCCATCATGTACTCGGGATGACATTTGCAGCAAAACAAAGAAAAATAAATACATGATTAGCAAAGTAAAGGGGCACATTCAACTTTAAGCTTTGGAACCCAATTAATACATGTGAAAAATAATAAACTTAAATATACATACAATGTCAATAAGTGAAGGCAGTAACCAGAAGTGTTTTGGAAGGGTTATCACATTATCTAAAATAATTCAAGCATAAAAGGGGGGGAAAGTTCTAACGACCCATATGAAAATTAAACTTATACGAATGAAGGAGGGAATTAATCACCAAACCAGCTAATTTGAACTTAAACAAATTCATATTTCCATCCAACTAACTATGGAATTTAGCTATACACCTAGGCATAATTAAATTCTTGCACTGGGATCTCATCGAGAAAACAAACACATGAGGAATCGAAACGCTAGCATGTGGTGACTTTATGAATGCACAACTTAGTCCCATATCGGCATAATGCAAAAGCTGGGCAGTGACCAATTCTAACTACCAACTTTGCAAATTTTGAACAACAATTTACAAAATAACAACAAACTTTGGGAAGAATAACAGAGATTTAATAGACCTTAGTGCATGATTAGGCTATATCAAACTCGATAAATTAGCGACTAACACCTAAACCAAAGCTTGATTCAAACATGTCGTGTAGAACAATAGCACAAAAACATGATATTTAAAGAAAATGAGGAAGACGAGCTACTGCAGTCAAGTGGCCAACAAACAAATAGATAAAACAATATTCGACTTGCATATTAATCGATTTGCGAGATCCTGTCTCATTTTCAAAAAAAAAAAGCCAAGTGATGCCATTAATGGCGAAATTGTGAGCCATTGATGCTTAGGAGAACAAAGATTCCAATACATCCAGACAAGCAGGTGAGACAACGAGAAAAGAACGACACAAGAGGTTCCAATGAAAAGAAGTAGACGTAACAGTACTAATTGCTAAACGGCAAGCCTGTAACTCGGCAGGAAGAATGAATCACAAAAACTGCCCAAGCTCACATATATCACATTATTATCACTAACAGCTAGTATTCAACAATAAACGACAACAGAAACAATCTTTCGATATCGGAAACATCACATCGGAATATGAAAGAGGGGATCGAAAGAGGGGCATTACCTTTCTCTGGGCAGCGAACCGAGACCAAACGAGCCAAAGAGCAGCCTCTTTTCACACTGATTCGGACTCGAACAGTAAACTAGAATTTGAAACAACTTTTAACGCAACCTTTCTCGGAACTTAGAATTAGAAATTGGCTTGGAATTCCTTAAGTGTAAATTACTATATCCTCAGAACTAAATTTAAAATCTTCCCATGCCCTTTTTCCCGTCGTCCCCACACTAAAGAAAATGGGTCTTTATATAGAGGGAAATTAGGGTCAATTTAGGGAAAGCTAATGACACTCCTGATTCCCAAAATTGAAATCTCTCCATTCTTTTGAAAGGGGACGTGAGGAGATGGATTAGGTTGCAGGGTATGGGTTCGCAAAGGACAACAACCTTCTCCGGATTCGCCGAATCGACGCGACTGGATCGCGATTTGGATTAAGTTGGTTTGGTAATGGGTTTCACAGGCAAAGAAGAAGAAAGTAACGTGCAAGGGTGGGGTTGTTAGAATGGGCGTCTGCTGCAGCTGCGCGATTTCCGGGTGTGAAGAAGATGAATGTAAAGGGGTCGTTTGGAATTGTTGTTTTTTTTTCTTTTGGAGTTGTTTATGGGTTTCTGCTGTATTGAAGGAGAAAAGGGTTTGGGCCGGGTTGTTTATTGTATTTGCTAGGAAAGGGCTGGAATTGGGTTTGGAATAAAAGAAATGGGCTGTTTGTTGGTTGGCTGGGAAATTATTGGATTGGGCCTGCTGGAATTTGGCCCAAAATAAAAAGGTTGGTTCTTTTTAAGAGATAAAATTGAGTTTAATTTAGATGAATTAACATTAATTAATTAACGAGCTTCTTAATTTTAACGATATATTATAATTATTTCTATTATAAAAATAATTAATTTAGTTACAAACTAATTAACTCGACATTTAAACTATAACTTAAAGTAGTAAAACATTTAACTAGAATGTAAAATCTTTGCGATGATTTTCAAATATTTATAACATAACGTGATTGTAAAAATATACATATTTATTATTAAAATTATAAAATTAATCTAAAAATAACTTGAAAGCATTTTGAATTTCATACAATTCATTAACTCAAAATTACGACCCTTACTACTAATAAAGTATTTAAAAATAAAAAAATTTTGAGATGATTTTTGAATACTCGTAAAAATGCATTAATTATATACATAACTAATATATTATAAAAAAGTGACAAAACTATTTAAAATAACTTGCAAACTGTGTTTATTTTATTTTATTTCTGAAAATTTTATAAAACTCATTATTTTAAATCGTTAGAAATCGAAGAAGCTTGATGATTAATTTATATTGTGGAGGGCCAAAATTGGGTGTCAACACTTAGCATCAAGTGCATGGACAATTGTTTATTTTGGGACCCCAACATTGGGTAATGTGGAACTTTTTGTTATTCTTTTAACACCCCCACCTCACGCCCAGTGCTTAGCATTAGGTGCGGGGGTGATTTTTGATTTTGGGGGCCCAACATTGGGTGAGATGAGTCCTGCTCTGATACCATGTGAAATTAAGTCTTACGCCTAACTCACACCCCAAAAGATAGCTCAAAGGGAGGATGATTACCCAAACCTTATAAGGAGCCCATCCATCTCATTAACCATCAATGTGAGACTCTTTGTTATTCTTTAACACCCCACCTCACACCCTTTTTGTTATTCTTTAACACCCCACCTCAAGCTCAGTGCTTAGCATCTAGTGTGTGAGCAATTTTTAATTTTGGGGGCCCCAACATTGGGTAATGTGGGACCTTTTGTTATTCTTTAGCACTCCACCTCACACTTAGTGCTTAGCATCTGATGCGTGGACAATTTTTGATTTTGGGGGCCCCAACATTGGGTAATATGGAATTTTTTGTTATTCTTATTTTTTGGATAAGATGGATCCTGCCTCGCTACAATGTGAAATTAAGTCTTTGGGCCTAACTCACACCCTAAAAGTTTGCTCAAAGGAAGGAGGATTGCTCAAACCTTATAAGGAATTCATCCATCTTATTAAACATCCCGAGACTTTTTTCTATTCTATAACAATATGATTCACATTGATCAATGTATAAATGATTTGCTATTTTGCTTGATTATAATGTGGAGAGCCTTGTAATATTACCTTTAGGGCTCGTTTGGTGTGAGGGATTAGAAATAATAGTGATGGGATAAGGAAATAGTGATGGGATAAAAAAAAAATTATGTTGTTTGGTTGGCAAGTCTGGGATAACTTATCCCAGGATTAATAATTAGTAGCGGGATAGGTTATCCCTCCCCATGGGTGGTATAGTAATTCCGAGATAACTTATCTCGGGATAAAATAGGTAAATGACAAATGTCCCTTTAAATCCTTTTTATACATCATTTTTCACATTTATGTATATTTACATTTTTTTTTAATATCATGTATAATAATATTTACTACTCCTTGTTTTAATGATAATTATACATATTTTTCTATTAAAAAATTATACTATATAAATATAGTTTTTATTTATGAATTTATTTGACTAATTCTTATGTTTATTTTATTTTGATTTCTCATAAATTTTCTTCTCTTTAATAAACTTAAGAGGGAAGTTCTATTTTTAAGTTAAATAAGAAAAAAGTTATATTTTTAAATACACATGGTACTTATCATGGGAATACATAAACAAAAATATTTAAGTTAAATAAAATAAAAATTTTATTTTAAAAAATGAATAACTAAAGCTCACAAAGAAGAATTTAAAAAGTTTAAATAAAGTGAAGGGTAATTTTGTAAACAAACAACTTGTTCTTAAAATTTATCAATATATATTATTTTGAATACAACAAACCAAACACTCAATAAGAAATAATCTCAGGACAACTTATCCCATCATAACTAATTCCAGCATAACTTATCCCAACATAACTTATCCATCATAACTCATATTCAAACCAAACGACCCCTTAAGTAATAATGTCGTTATCATTTTAATTAAATAATTGATATCTTGTTTAATTTAATGTGTAGCTCTTTTATCATTAACTTACAACCTACAGGCTACTAGTGTTGAACCATCCAAGATGATATTCATAGAAAAATACGTTCTATTTAAAATTTCGTAAAACTAAATTTGTCTGCAAAAATCAAGAAAATACTCCTAACTTTCACCTTCCCTGAAAGTTTTTGGAGCTTGAAGTTGGCCTCTACTACTTTCATTTTTTTTATAGCTGGATACTTACACACATTGATACCTACACATTCTATTATTTAACAACAATGTATTCATATGTATATTATATTGGTGTATTCATTTTTCGTTCAACAACAGTGTATTCATTTTTTAAATTGTCGTGTTCATATACTAAATTGTTATACTTTACCTTGTTTGATATATTAATATATTAAGTTTTTATAAATACTTGTATCATTGATATATTAATATTTTAAGTTTTATAAATAGAGATACCAATTTGAATTCAAAGTATTCATATGCTAACTGTACAATTAATACATTTTCCTTATTTAATTCATTGTAATTAAAATTGTTTCAGTATATAAAAAGAAAAAGAAAAAACACATATTCAAAAATACAGCTAGAAAAGGACATAAATTGTAGTCATTTTTTGTAAAAAGCATACTTATAGCTATTGAACTTTAATAACCTTATATATATAGTTATTTTTGTAAGTTGCTCTAGATATTTAATAACTTTCCTATTTAATATTTAATAACTTTCCTAATTAATGATATATAATTAACTTTGCTATTTATTGTGTAGTTATGTCCATATAAAAAAAAAAAAAAAAAAAAACTATAGCTATTTATTTTAAATGTCTATTGATATTTGCCATATTTTGTAATTTTTCCTTATTTGATTCCTTTTTCAATCCCGACCAATTCACATGTCTTCCTCTAAATACAATTCAAAATTTTAGATATGAACTCCTCTCAGTAGCTCAATTCTTTTAATATATTATTCACTTAAAATAATTCATATTTTCCTCCTTTATTTTCTTCAATAGCGAATGACAGCAAAATTGAAATTTGAAATCTTTAGTTATGCTCTAAATTCTAAGGGCAAAGAATAGTTAATCAAAGTTCAACAAATCTAACCATTCCAAGTCTTCAGTTCCAAATACACATGGTGAATTCAAACTAGTTAGGTTTATTACATAAATTATATGCATCATGCTATGGTACAATCGAATTTCATTTTAATCCGAAAAGAAATAACTTTAAAAATTACTTATTATTAACTACTCATATTTAAATTTTGCATGTAATAATTTTGTCTATAGAATACGTGCCGATAAAAGTGAATCGTATACATGACACTATACCAAAAGGAATATTTAATAGCAACAAACAAAAATTAGTGGTAATATTTATTGTCGTAAAATATTTAACGGTAATAAATTAATGTCATTCTATCTAAAATTGTTAAAGTATTTATTGATATTTATATAAAGTATTGATTATATTATTTTTACTAAACATAATATAATGGTAATTATATTATCTCTACTAAATAGTTACTACAAAAAATTTAATTGTTATATGTAAGTTCTTTATTTCCATATATAATATAATTTTTTTCTCTTTACGTCGAATGTACGTACCAATTACCAAATTAACATTTAGTTTCTCATCTACTTTCTGACACTTCACTATATCTATGTCTATCATTGTGTCACACTGAAAAAGACTTCTTATTTTATTTAAATTATCAATCTTTCGATCAGTGCCAAACAACCAAGTGTCCAAAAATTAAAAAAAAAATTAGTTGATTGGTGATGACCCTTTAAAACAACAAGGCTGGTGCTAAAAAATGACACGTTATAATTTATTTTGATGAAAATTTGTAAAGGAAAAGAAAAAAACCAAAATTATTTGAATGTTTTGTTGACTTGAAGTGGCATCTTTTAAAAAGTTTTCGATTCTACTTATTAATAAATGTCGTGATGAAATGAATAATTGTTGCACTATTTATCATATTGTCTCGTATTTGAAAATTTAAAAAATTCTAAAGAAAAATATTTTCCCTTTTAGTTAAGTCCAAAGGTAAATAGTAAACACTAAATAGGAAAAAAAACACGAAGAACAAAAAAAGGAGTGACAAGTTTTCCTAGTTTTTCTTCAGAACTTTTTCTTGTGAGTTTGTATTGTTGGAATAAATTTGAATGATTGAGATTTGTGATAAAGTTTTAATATTATTCAAATATAACTTAAAGGTTTCTATAAAAGAGAATATGCATTTCATCTCCACTTCATCCATTTTGATAGCTAACCATCATCTCCCTCCACGGAGCCAAACAATACCATTGTTGTATATAAGTATACTTTTTATCTTAAAAATTTTATAGTTATTTTATCAAAACATTATACTCAATAAATAATATAACATACATACAATAATTTGTTTTATTATATAGATTTATTGTCAATTAATAAGAGACGTACAAAAACACCTATAGTTACTAAGGATATGGAAAAGGAAAAAAAAGTACTACACATAACGTTCACACCCTATATATAATATGGCCGGCCCCCCCACAAACATTGATGTGATTTATATAGAGGATTACTACACAAAGAAATAAACGAAAAATCGCCATGGGAGTAGCAGCTCACTTCAATCGTTTCTGGTTCCTTCTCTTCATCCTCTATTTCTCCATCTCCCTCTCCTCCATTTCTGGATCCGTAAGTTATTTATCTAAAATTAGCGGGAAATTGTCTCTAATTTATCGTTAAATTTGGTTAAAGCTAACAAAACTTTTTGATAATCTATCGGTAATACATATACTTATAGTTTCTGAATTTTCTATATTTTGTGCAATTGCAGGAAGAGGATTGTGTTTACACTGCATACATCCGAACTGGATCAATCATAAAAGGTGGAACCGATTCGATCATCAGTTTAACTCTCTACGATGCAAACGGGTACGGTATTCGAATCAAAAACCTGGAAGCTTGGGGTGGGCTTATGGGCCCGGGTTACAACTATTTTGAGAGAGGAAATTTGGATATCTTCAGTGGTCGAGCTCCATGTTTGACGGCGCCGATCTGTAAAATGAACTTGACTTCCGATGGAACGGGTTCAGGTCATGGATGGTACTGTAACTATGTTGAGGTCACCGTCGCCGGAGTCCATAAGCAATGCACCCAACAGCATTTCGAAGTGGAACAGTGGCTTGCGACTGATGCGTCGCCTTATCAGCTGACTGCCATTAGAGATCTATGTAAGAAGAAGACGAAGATCGATGAGCGTCGGCCGGTTAACGAAATTGAATCTACTCCACAAGTTTCTGTGATTTAAATCTACGGTTATAAGGCTTTATCGGGCCGGGCCAGGATATTTTCCTGTTTTATCCTTGTGCGTGTGAAATTTATCAGGGACAAGAATGGTATTTGATGAAATGTAATTGTTGCGTTGATGTTGTAGTGCGAGTACTGTATGGTGGAATAATAAAGTTGACTTTTTCAACTTTGTAAATAGTAGGTTGCATTGCTTTTACATTTGGAAAAAAAAAATATTTGAGACCAAAATTGCTATAACGATATCAAATTTTGAAAAGGATCTTTTACCCCTATGCACTATTTAATATTGTATTTTAAATATATATATGTACTCACGTGAACATCATAAATATTACATCATTATAAAAAGTAACGTGTCCACGTGGGCACATATATACCATTAAAATACACTATTAAATAGTGTAGGGATAAAAGGTCCTTCATAAAGTTTGATATCGTAACAGCAATTTTGATTAAAATTGAAATATTTTTCAAACCCTTTTCCCTTTACATTTCTATAATTATTTGTTTTTATTGTGTGTCGCTTATAGTATTAGCTTTAGGAACCATTTGGTATAGTATATTAACAAATTAATACATATATTAACTTTGTGTTTTAGTAATACCTTCTTTAGTATTTTTTTTTCATGATATATATAACTAATGCAATCTATTGTGTATAGATAGAAATCTATATTATTAGTAATGCAAGGAGATTTTAATCCTTTTTAGTTAATTAGTTGTTATGTTTTTTACTGTCATTTTTTTTTATGCCTATTTTGATTTGTACTTGTGTCGAAACTCAAGAGTCTTTAAGAAATAATTTCTCCATTTCCACAAATTAGAGATAAACTATGTGTACATTATATTATGTCCATATTCTACGTACTTGTGAGATTGTACCGAGTATGTTATCGTTGTATATCTCCCACAAGGGCTATATTTTCCAAAAATAATGATTTGCCCCATCCGTTATTTTCTGATCTATTTTATTATGTGGAAAAATGAAGATATCTATGAAAAAAGATATAAAATTAAAAATGAACTTGTGAAAAATGAATGGAATATTTTGTGCAAAAATATAAGAAAAGGAAGTAGGTGGAATTAGCCAATTAGGTCACCAACAGTGTTCACACAAAGCTATAGTAATATCTGATATATCTTTTTAGCCAAAAAAAAAAAAATCTGATATTTCAAATTTCAATCTGAGTTTCGGACACTTTAGGAAGCAAAAAAAAAGTACTAGAATATCCGAGCTGAAAATTCATCACAACTTTATGAATATGAAGGGACCAAATTTAGTACCCACGAGAATATACCTCTCCACTGCTCCATTTTCAAGATATTTCCACATTAAAATATTACTTGACAAAGACAGAAACAATTATCAATGAATTAGTCCATTCGTCTCAAAATATTTTTTATTAAGTTATTTGATTTTCATAAGCATAAATTTTAATAATATTCTGTTATTAGTTTATGTATGCATGTTTTAATATTCTTTGAATAATCATGTAAAGTGAAAGTTAACCAAATGGATGTATGATTAAATCGATAAACTTTCTTTATTTTACAAACTTATTACTGGGTCAAATAATTGCTTACCGACATACAAAAAAGGACAACAAAGAAATTATGTGAGATTTTTTTGGATCATTTATCGATGTTTTTTTTATCATTGGTAAACAAACAAGTGGCCACTTCACACGTTGTTGGTCTAAAATATCGAAAATGTCAGCTGAAAATGGGAGTACCCCTTCAAACACGCAATTAGAGTACCTTTCATATTTTATTTTGATAAGAATTTATGAAAAAACAAATTTCTTTGATAAGATGTTTGCTCGCTGATAATTTCCACATATATATTTTTCCCTCCACTTTAAATTGTCATCTTGCGTTTTTTAAAAGTCAGTATGACTAATTTTTAAAGTGAAATTAGATTACAATAATTTGATATGTTAAATAAAAAATTTAGATATTAAAAAATTATATGAAAAGTACTATAAATTGCAATTTTTGCATATAAACATGATAACAAAAATGCATCGTAAAATGTTAGTCAAAATTCTTATCGTTTGATTCTAAAAAAGAAAATCATGACAATTAAAAGTGGACGAAGGGAGTAATGTCCTAGTTGCAGTACTAAAAATTTTATCAAAAAAAAAAAAAATTTTGGTTTACTGCTAATTTTAATAATTATTTAAACTATCATTATATTAGACTTCAAATTATTGCTATAAATGAAGAGAGGAAGGTTTCAGTTTCCCATTTCATGAAATTATTCTATTTCATAAACAAACAACTTACAAGAGACGATAGGAGGTAGGTGTAGTTACTAATTAGATTTCAGGGGCTGGTACAACTACCTCTAGAGTATTATTTTTATCATTAAGTTATAATGAAATTTTGATAGTGGAAAGATGATACTTATTTTTTATTTGAAAAATAATCTTCGTGTCACAATTCAATAAATTTTTCTAAATTATAGTAGTGTAAAACATACATTAAGAACAATTAATACAAATGAAAGTATTGTAAATTCACAAAGGAATCAAAAATAAGTTAGAGACAACCTGCGAGGTGATTCCACGATTGAACTTTTAAGGATGAATATGCAAACATGGTGTGCTTGAGTGTGCAAAATTTCAACAGATTGATAAATCGAATCGAAAAAATGTTATTGATTTATTGTTATTGGGTTAATGGATTTTTAATGGTTTTATAAAAATATTATCGGATTATGGATTGGGTTTTGATTTTTTAATATTGGGTATTGGATAAACCAATAACACATTAAGACGGTAGTTGATTTACCACTTTACCCCTAGATAAATAGTAAATATTAATCCAAGTACCTACTGATTATTGTCTTTTCCCATTAGCCTTCAATTCACACTTTACAGTGACTTTGTGTTCACAACTACACATGAGCTGCACATGTATAAGACAATTGTCCCTTAGTTATGTTTAGTAGTTAGTTAGTTAACTAATTAATGGTAATTAGTGGTAGTTAGAGGTAGTTATAGATTAGCCGCTTAGTCTATAAATATACACTACCAAAAAAACAGTGAATACCGACCTTCGGAGGTCGGTATTCCCTGTAATTTCGACCTAAAATCGACATCCCAACTTAGGTCGGAAAAAGCTTGATCGCTATTCAGTACCGACCTCTGGAGGTCGGTTTTTATTTTAAGTTGGAAAATTCATTATTTTATTTTCCAACTTCCTGAGGTCAGATTTATATATTTCTTTATTTTTTATTTTTATTATTTCTGATTTCCTGAGGTCAGTGTTGTGCCCTAATTTTCCTGTTCTGTAGAAAAAATTACTTTTTGAAATGTTCTAAGTATAAGAAAATTTAAAAAATACTTAGAAAGAGTCGCCACTTAATTTTTTAAAGAAATTAAGAAAACTTATAATTTTCAAAGATTTAAACAGAAAAAAAATCATTTGAAAATACCAAAGAGGGTTCGGGGTTCAATTTACACTTCGAGAAGGGTTTAGGCATTCGAAGTGTCCGCTAACATGCGGTTGACCTGCGACTTGACTAAAATATATTTGACTAGTTCTTTGGGAAAATGATTTAACATAAAAATAATAATAATTTACAATAATTGATTAACTTTAAGAAAATAAATGACAAATTTAAATCCATTTTAATTTTTTAGGGAAAGGGACCTAAAAATGAAACATTTAAATTGAATTGCTAGTGATTTTAAAATTAGAATTTATTTAATTCATTTTGAAATAATAATTTAAACTAATTTGATGAATTAACGTATGGAAATCATTTTTATTTAATTGACTGCCCTTAAGAAAATAACTAAGTGGGTATATATATATATACTTACATACATATATATATATATATATATATATATATTTATATATATATATATATATACTTACATACATATATATATAATTAAAAAGGTTTTGACTAGCATTTTTTAAAGTTTATTTGAGAAAATACTTTAACTTAAAAGAAAACATTATGCTTGATAAAATAAATGGACACAAAAGAAATGTGCTAAAAATAAATCAACACAACGAAATAAACTCATCTTTGGGGAATCTAATTAAGTTAGATAACCATTCTAAAGTTAGAATTAAACAACAATAAATAATCATAATTAAACAATTAAAGAGTAAGAGAGAAATTTGAATTTGGGCCTCATTTTGGGCCAAATTCGCTGGAAATTTCGGACTTTTACCCAATCCCGTTTTAGGTATATACGGGCTGTATATCAATGTATATGAGCATGTATATCAGCTCTTTTCACGTGTTTCTTGCTTCCGAACACCTGTACACTGTCCCAGCCTTATATTTTCCACGTTTCGACCTGTATTTGTTGCACTGGACACGTATATCAGTGTATAAAGGCTGTGTTTCAGCCTGTTTTCAGCCTTTGGGACCTGTAAATCTGATTTTCAGCCTTGTATTTCGACTTTCCAGCCTTATTCTGATGAGTGATGAGGCTAACTTGATAAAGAAGTGCTGGGTTTCAACTCAAAGAAATGCAAGAGGAGAGTCCAAGATGAACTCGAGTTGGAAATTCATGCAAAGAAGATGAAATGATAAATATTAGGACAAGGAGGAGGATCACAATAATTCAATACTTTAAAAATTTGCAAACATATGAAGGCAAAATAAGGAATTCCACATTATAAACCTCACATAAATTTAAGGTAGCAGAACTATTGTTGTGAGAAAGTTCTAAGCATGATTAAACAAAAACTTAAATGAAATGCCAACAAAACTACACTAAGACTACGGTCAAATTTGCTAATAATCTTATTAGTGAAAATTAATCATTGGAAAGGCAATAACTCAATCAAAGAATTCAATCATAACCCATAAATATTTGACTCATTCTTCACCAATTATTATGATAGAATCCAAACCATCAAACATATTAATATGTGATTTAGCTAAGTAAAAGGAACTCAAAAGGATGCCTTTTACGTCATTATTAACCAAAACATTAACAGCAAACCCTAATGAACAACTAATATTGTAATAATACATAAATTTGACGCCAAATACCAAAGAAGCTTAACAAGCGCATATCGAACCTTAAATGGCTATATGAACAACATATACACTTGGAGTTTAAAACATTCTCTATGAAAAGTTTACTAATGCAAGCCACGAATAAATACATGTACTATGGGAGACCGAGAAGTTAATTTAGGCTACTACAATTTTTTACATCTCAAAGAGATTTGAAAGCCATACATATTCAATGATTCACGGCTACAAACACAATATATACTCTAAACTATTTTCCACATAGCATACATTCAATCTTAGGAATTCAATGACTTAACACACATCAATATATTTTGGACATCACGAAGCAAGGACGGGCATATAACAATGAACATTACCTACCCGATTTCTATTTTTGCTATAAAAATATAAAGTCATTTATCGCATTTACAACCAAAAGGCATGTATTAATCAACCCGAAATCATACCAAAATATAACCCACCGGGCAGCACAAAGAACCATAGACAAATAAACATATAAATGAGGCAGTAACCTACTCCTTTCATACTATTCTCACTAGTCGAGATGTAAAGCGCAAATCAGCCCGCAACATTAGACAAACTACTTATATCAATTAAAATCAGAAATTTTGAGTGAACCCACAAATCATGCATAACAGCAGAGGTAACAAAGTGGGATAAGGAGCCCCTAACATGAAGAAATCATCTCAACATTAAAATGGGATCAACCAAACTTCGAACGAAGAAATTGAAAATCATTTTTGGATAAGAAAACCAACTATATTATTCACTTCCAATCGACGAGAAATCAAGATACTCCAAAAATGAAATACTAGCATTCTAACAGCTCACATAAATCGTCAACGCATTAAGAACAAAGGCTACTCGAATCGAAATGAGTATTACCTTTTACGGGGCAGCGAAACAGGGACGAGACGAGCAGAGGAAAACGATGATTCCTCTACCACAAAATCCGAGTACTAATCACGAAAATGAGAGATTTGGGGTAGAATTTTAAACCTCAAAACCGTTTTGCAAGCTATCTTTTATCTATCACCTTAAAACAATTTCCTCTCCTCCCTTTTTAATGAACAAGAGTCCGGCATATATAGGGGAATTGTGGGGTTCAAATTGGAGGGGAAAAGGGTAAAATTGGGATTCGAATCCGACCTTAATTTCAAATTTCTTCCCCAAGTGGATGGGAAAAAGTTGTCTATTGCTCCAAATTTCAACCAATATCCCTCAAAATCCGGATGAAAGATTAAAGCGATGGTCAGCTGGAACGGTCTCTTCCTCGCGTGAAGGAGAAGAAATTACGGGCAGTGGGGTCACGTTTGGTGCCGCTCTGCGCTGAAGTTGTGGCTGCGCGATTTCCGGGTCTTGCAGGACTGAAGGCTGCAGGAAGCAGGTGAGGAAGAGGAGAAGAACGTGGGGCGGTGGGGTCGTTTCTAGAGTCGTGTTTGCTGGAGTTGTTCACGTGTTGAGGGGAAGAAGAAGAAGCTGAGGGGGTCGGTTCTTACTGCTGTTATATTTGGAAATTGTATTGGGATGGGTTTCTTTTGTGGAGGGAATTGGGTCGGGTTGCTGGGGTGGGCCGTCTGGAATTCTGTATGGGATTGGGGTCATTTGGTATTGTTGCTGTTGTCATTTGTGGGCTGGAATTTGTTTAAAGGAATTAGGAAAATGATGTATAGGAAAGGGGTTAAAATTTTATTTTATTTCATTTTTAAATAATGGATTTAATTTAGGTGAATTAACATTAATTAATTATCGAGTTTCTTAATCTTAACAAAATGAAAGATAATTAAATCGGTCATAAAACAATTAGTTAAATTACAAACTAATGAACTCGAAATTAAATTAACAAAATATCTAACTAAAAATGTAAAATCTTTTTGTGATAATTTTCAAATATTTATAAAATACGTGATTGTAAAAAATACACACATTCATTATTAAAATTATTAAATTATTGAATTTATAAAAATACTCTAAAATAACTTGAAAGTATTTTGGATTTTATAAAATTCATTAATTCAAAATTACGACCCTTACTACTAATAAAGTATTTAAAATATAAAATCTTTTCGAGATGATTTTTTGAATATTCGTAAAATGCATTAATTATGTACATAACTAAATAAAACATACATGTTATTAAAAGTGACAAAATTATTTAAAATAACTTGCAAACTATGTTTATTTTATTTTATTTTTGAAATTTCTATAAAATAATTATTTTAAATCGTTTGAAATTGAAGAACCTCGATAATTAATTTATATTGTGGAGGGTCAAAATGGGTGTCAACAGTCAGAATATTTATTTCTCATATTTTGGAGTACCGACATCCAAATGTCGGTATTTGTTAATTTTTTTATTTTTAATATAATCTTAATTTTTAAATTCCGGCCTCTGGAGGTCGGTATTTTTATTTTTCATTTTTGAAATTCTGACCTCCGGAGGTCGGTATTTGTATTTTTGTATTTTTTTGAAATTCTGACCTCCGGAGGTCGGTATTTTGATTTTTGTATTTTTTAAATTCTCACCTCCGGAGGTCGGTATTTTTATTTTTGTATTTTTGAAATTCTGACCTCCGGAGGTCGGTAATTTTATTTTGTATTTTTTAAATTCCGACCTCAGAAGGTCGGTATTTTTATTTTTTAGTTTTGGAATTCTGACCTCCGAAGGTTATTTTTTTATTTTTGAAATTCTGACCTCCGGAGGTCGGTTTTCTGCTACAAAACTGGCAGAAAATTGCTACAATTTTAGTTGCCCACCTGCATATTTATACCAAAACAACTGAAAGAATTTCAAATAAACTTCATCCAACCAAAACAACACAATATTTTCAACATATACATTAAACTATTTCAAAATAAACTTCATCCAACTTCAAAATAAACTAAAATACAATCAAACAATTCCAAAAATATAGAAGTCTAAAATGTCAAATAGATACAACTAATCCTCATCACCCTCACTGACTTACCATTCTCATCACCCTGATCACTCTCCTTATCAGACTTATCATTCTCATCACCCTCTTGATCAGATCCATTATTGCTGGCCGGACATGGAGGAAGAATATTTCTTGATTCAAAAAGAAAAGTTAGTTGGGCCTGAAGCGCTGCATACTTCTTGTTCTCTACCTCTTTTGCTGCCGCAATCTCCTCCTCTCTTCTTCTCTCTTTCTTCTCTCTTCTTCTCTCTTTCAGCTACAGCAGCAAGCTCGACATTGAGATAAGTTATCTTACTCTCCATTGAAGATATTGTCTCTCTATCCCCGCCATCGAAGCTTGAGGAAGATGAACCACAATACCAAGACTTCTTCTTCTGATACGCCTTTTCTGGATAGCCGTTGACTGAACCTCTAATTGGTTCACCAGCACTCTGTTTCCAAAGATTCTCGTTTTCTTCTTATGTAAATGGTCTGTCCTGACTCTCAGGAGGTAGAGTACTACGATATTCCTGAGATATTTGTATATACCTATCCTGTAATTTAAATAAAGAACTCTACGAATAAGAATGTAATATATACAAGGAAAAGAAAAAAAATTAGTTTGAATGGAGTTCTTACATATGTCTCTTGAGCACGTGGCTCAATCCATCTTCCTTCTTCTGTGGGGTTCGTACTCTTCTTGATGTGAGTAACCTTGAACATCTCTACTACAGCTACCAGCCTACCCAACTCTTTTTCCTGCAAATAACATATATAGAATTTGATCTCATTAATCTCCAAAAAGTACTTATTGAAAAAGAAAAAAATTATTTTACTAAATTAAGAAAGTATACCTTCTTTCCTTCCTAGTAACCTGGCTAATAGCTTCATCAGTGTGCAAAGAGCCTCTCTTTTCTAATGCGCAAGCCATCTTCCAAATCTCACTCCTCTTTTTAAATTTTTCATCAGTACTCCAATGTTCCAGTAACAAAGCCCATCGATCTGGTAACATAAATTTAGGAATTCTGTTTTCTCTCCGACAATCACAAAATGTGCTAGAAAGCAACTTTGAAGCTTTAAGCTTGAAGTTCATTTGAACGTCTTCCTCATGTTCGGGAGCCCATACATAATATTTCTATAATAAAAAATAACTAAATATTTATTTTTCAAATGAATAGCGAATTTAAATGTATATGATGTGAATTTAATTGATATATATTCTTACCTTAAAATCGTTGAACATCTGCCCTTGGGTGTTAAGTGGAATCGAACTCCAATTCGGATACACACCATTATAGTGAGTTCCGATGCACTTTAAAATAATCTTTGTCATACCCACATCCGGAGGTAAGCTGAAATATGAGTTCATTGACAAAGTAGAGTAAACAAAAAATAATCAATCAATTAAAATATAAATAGATAAATGAAAGATGAAACATAATTAAATCATACTTGTATCCTAATGGCTCTATGACAAGTCTCCAAAAATTGTCTCTATCGCTTGGCTGAGGACCATGTGCATCTGAGTGCTGGGTGGTGAGAGTATTAGGCTCTGAGCGATTGGATTCAAGATGAAGATTGAAAAGTCCAATTGATCCACTATTAGTATTCAAACTATGGCACTGACTAGCACTAGTTGATGGTATGGTAGACCCACGACCAAGATGTGAGTTGCCCTGCAATGTTTGGTAACCCGAACTAGGTACCATAATGGGTGCAGATATAGTATAACCAAATTGTGGAGCCACATGAGTAGAGGCATTATGTGACTGGTGTGCCGAGTGAGTAGTTGAAACTGAGGCTCGTTTTGAAATATTAACTCGAGAGAGCTCATCAGATATCATGACCCCAGTAGGCCTTCTCATAGCATTGGCCTTAAATTTCTTTTTTGGATTAGCGGGTTTTTTTTATTTACCCTTGTCTTTATCTACCATCTATATCAATTAAATATAAAGATTAAAACAAAGTAGTACAAAATAATGTAACAATGTCGAACAAATATATCAAACAAAGTTATCATAACATAAGGCTTAATCCAAATAGTTTTTCACAATGTTGAACAAACGTTAAAACCATTAAAATATAAAGTATACTCAAATATGAATAGCTAAAAATTCACCAACTAAACGTACAAATTGTTATTAATCTTTCACCTTGGGCATTTCACTTTAGCTTATGTTTAACTTATTTGGCTTTTGGAATTGCTTTCAGCTCAAAATGGGCGATCGAGGTGGGCGGAGTTTCCCCAAAATCTATCATTCAAATTGCTTTGGTAATATTATTGAAAACTGTTGCAATGTTGTTCAATTTACAAGTTATATTTTAGAGAAGTGGTAATATTGTCCCTAAACTCTTTTTCTCCATTTCCAGTCACATCACTCAGTTTCTGCAAATTCAATGATCAATAAAGGGAATGTGTGTTCACATGTTTCAGAATATCTACCTACATTACTTAAAAATCGTTGTAAAAGGCTTACGATGAACTGTAACTTGTGAGATTGAACTCTATTCTATGTATCAAACTCTGCAATTCTAAGGATTATTTGCCATGACTAATGAGCTACTTGTCATTAATTGAGCTAAGTACTAAATAGTCTTTCACAATGTCGAACAAAAGTTAAAACTACTAAAATATAAAGTATACTCAAATATGAATAGCTAAAAATCTACCAACTAAACATACAAATTGTTATTCATCCTCTTCGGAAGTTTCTTCATCATCTATCTATTCACATGTTTCTACCCCCTCAGACCACAACAATTTCAACTCATCAATCAAAGGTTGTAAGTACACATCAATCTGGCTTTTTGGATTACTCGGACCAGGAATGAAAAAATTCAGAAATATATATGGACTTGTCATACACATCTGAGGAGGAAGATTATACAGTGTAATAAACACAGGCCAACAAAAATATGGTGCAGCCCCAACTGAAAAAGGGGTGAAACCATCCGCACACAAACCCAGCCTAACATTCCTTGGTTCAGTAGCAAAATCTGGATAAGTTCTATCAAAATATTTCCAAGCTTCTCCGTCAGATGGATGACACATGACACCAGGTGGCCTTCTATTTTCACGGTGCCATCTCATATGAGGAGCAGAGCTATTTGATGCATACAACCTCTTCAATCTTGGTATAAGAGGTAAATAATGCATCGCCTTAATAGCAAGTTTCTTTCCGATAGAACCAGTCTTATAGCAAGGGTGACTACAAAACTTACAAGACTCTAGATCGACATCCTCCTTATAGTATAACATGCAACCTTTTTCACAACAATCAATTCTTATCGAGGAGAGTCCTAACTTAGACACCAATGCATTTGCTTTATAATAAGAATCAGAAATCTCTACATTGGGATCAACTAATTCCTTCATAAGATCTATTATAGAGTCCATTGCTCCTTGAGAAATATTATTGGCAGATTTGATACTTAACAATCTAACTGCAACAGACAATTTAGAGTGTTGACTCCCGCTGAACAAAGGACTACTACAATCACACAATTGTTCATAAAAAATGTTTGCTTCTTCTATATTTTCTCCTTGTTCAAAATCAGAATGCATCCCAAAAGCATCATCAACCATATCTGACATTCTAGAACCTTGGAAATAATTATGCTCGATAGATCTACTACTTTCACCGACAACAAAGTTATTAAACATAGTGTCACTTTCAACCTCACCATGACTAGTCCAAATTGTATACCATAGTTTGAATCCATTCATCATAAGATGCATAGCAACAGTCTCTGTTGTATGATATCTCACATTTTCACAATTAACACACGGACACCTAATCAATCTTGAAGTTAAAAAATCATCAAGTGTCTTTGCATGATTTATAAATCTAGTGACACCTTCTGCGAATTCTGGAATCATACCCGTTCAACTAGGATTGTTTCTATTATACATCCAACTACGATCAGGATCCATCTACACAAACAATAATGATAATTTTGATTCGAACAGCTAAATAACATTTGAACTTATTTAAACAACTTAACAACTTTCTAAGTCTAACTAGTTTTGACATATTTATTTTAACTTATTGAAACAACTTAACAACTTTTTAACTTTAACTAGTTTAGTTTTGACTTAATTCTAACAACTAAATCCACACCAACTAAACAACATTATTTATTTCAACTTATTTAAACAACTTAACAACTTTAACTAGTTTAGTTTTGACTTAATTCCAACAACTAAATCCACCAACTAAACAACATTATTTATTTTAACTTATTTAAATAATTTTAACTAGTTTAGTTTTGACTTAATTCCAACAACTAAATCCACTACCTAAACGACATTATTTAGCTTAACTTATTTAAACAACTTAACAACTTTTTAACTTTAACTACATTAGTTTTGACTTAATTCCAACAACTAAATTCACTAACTACACCACATTATTTATTTTAATTTATTTAAACAACTTTAACTAGTTTAGTTTTGACTTAATTCCAACAACTAAATCCACCAACTAAACGACATTATTTATTTTAACTTATTTAAACAACTTAACAACTTTTTAACTTTAACTACAATAGTTTTGACTTAATTCCAACAACTAAATCCACCAACTAAACGACATTATTTATTTTAACTTATTTAAAGCTAAGTGTCAACACTAAATGGACACAAATCGATCTTGCAAGAAAATCAATTTTGTCATCAATAGGATCAACTAGTGTTGGTACTTATGCTTAACAAACACATTATTCCTAAATTAAAGCTAAGTGTCAACACTAGATGGACACAAATCGATCTTGCAAGAAAATCAATTTTGTCATCAATAGGATCAACTAGTGTTGGTACTTATGCTTAACAAACACATTATTCCTAAATTAAAGCTAAGTGTCAACACTAGATGGACACAAATCGATCTTGCAAGAAAATCAATTTTGTCATCAATAGGATCAACTAGTGTTGGTACTTATGCTTAACAAACACATTATTCCTAAATTAAAGCTTAATATCAACACTAGATGGACACAAATCGATCTTGCAAGAAAATCAATTTTGTCATCAATAGGATCAACTAGTGTTGGTACTAATGCTTAACAAACACATTATTCCTAAATTAAATCTTAATATCAACACTAGATGGACACAAATCGATCTTGCAAGAAAATCAATTTTGTCATCAATAGGATCAACTAGTGTTGGTACTTATGCTTAACAAACACATTATTCCTAAATTAAAGCTTAATATCAACACTAGATGGACACAAATCGATCTTGCAAGAAAATCAATTTTATCATTAATAGGATCAACTAGTGTTGGTACTTATGCTTAACAAACACATTATTCCTAAATTAAAGTTAAGTGTCAACACTAGATGGACACAAATCGATTTTGCAAGAAAATCAATTTTGTCATCAATAAGATCAACTAGTGTTGGTACTTATGATTAACAAATATATTATTCGTAAAATTAAAGCTAAGTATTAATACTAGATGGACACAAACACATTATTGAAAACAATTGTACTTGAACTTAAGAAATTTAAAAGCACCAACCTTATCTTCAACTTTGATGAAAGAAGCAATATAGTCTTGTATCAACTTTTTTAGATGTTGAGCCCTCATTCTTTAAGACGAAAAGTTCTTAAATTAGATAAATATAAACTTTATATCCCAGAATATTATTTATATATATATATATATATATATATATATATATATATATATATATAATAAGTTCAAGTTTCAATTCAAGTTCATATCTAATTTCTGAACTTAATTAGTTATATATTCAAGCTAATTAGTTCCAAGTTCAAGTTCTAATTTCAAGTTCATATTCCTAATTAAGTTCAATTTATAGTAAATTCAAGTTATAATTAATTATAAGTTCTAATTAAGTTTTAATTCAAATCCCTAAAATTTCAAATTCAAACTAGCTAGCTAGTGTCCCAAATTCAAACTATTAATTAGCCTAAAATATCAAATATAATTCAAACTATTAGTCCTAAATTCCAAATTCAAACTAGTCTTAAAATCACAAATTGGAAGTACTCCTAGAATTCAAAAACCAAACTATAGTGCTAAAATCCCAAATTCAAACTATTAGTAGTCCTAAAATCTCAATAATAATTCAAACTAGTCCTAAATTCAAAATTCAAATTAGTCTTAAAATCACAAATTCAAACTAGTCCTAAAATCCCAAAATCTAACTAGTGCTAAAATCCTAAATTCAAACTAGCTAGCTATTCCTAATCCCAAATTCAAACTATTAGTCCTAAAATCTCAATAATAATTCAAACTAACTCAAATAATACCCAAATTCAAACAACTCCCCAAATATAATTCAAACTAACTCAAATAATTCCAAATTCAAACTTGTCTTAAAATCGCAAATTGGAAGTACGCCTAGAATTCAAAAACCAAACTATAGTGCTAAAATCCCAAATTCAAACTATTAGTAGTCCTAAAATCTCAATAATAATTCAAACTAGTCCTAAATTCAAAATTCAAATTAGTCTTAAAATCACAAATTCAAACTAGTCCTAAAATCCCAAAATCTAACTAGTGCTAAAATCCTAATTCAAACTAGCTAGCTATTCCTAATCCCAAATTCAAACTATTAGTCCTAAAATCTCAATAATAATTCAAACTAACTCAAATAATACCCAAATTCAAACAACTCCCCAAATATAATTCAAACTAACTCAAATAATTCCAAATTCAAACTTGTCTTAAAATCACAAATTGGAAGTACTCCTAGAATTCAAAAACCAAACTATAGTGCTAAAATCCCAAATTCAAACTATTAGTAGTCCTAAAATCTCAATAATAATTCAAACTAGTCCTAAATTCAAAATTTAAACTACTCTTAAAATCACAAATTCAAACTAGTCCTAAAATCCCAAAATCTAACTAGTGTTAAAATCCTAAATTCAAACTAGCTAGCTATTCCTAATCCCAAAATCAAACTATTAGTCCTAAAATCTCAATAATAATTCAAACTAACTCAAATAATACCCAAATTCAAACAACTCCTTAAATACCCTAATTCAATCTAATTTTACAATTCCAAAATCAAACTATTTAACTCAAGAAATACCAAATTTCAAACAAATTCTAAGATACCCTAATTCAAACCAACCCTAACATTAAAATTTTCAATTCACAATCAACAAACACAAACTAACAATCAAATAATCCCTAATTCAAACTAACAATCAAAAATCCTAAATCATTTACTTACTAATTAACTAACAATCAATAAAAAAAAACTAATTCAATACACTAATTAACAAATTCAACACTCAAATTGAAAGAAATTAAAAATAATATTATGAAACCCTAACCTTGAATTAAAGGAGAAGGGCAGTGATGGTGACGCGACCTCCTGCACCTTATCGCTCTTTGGCGGCGGCACCGGTCGGGATGGTGGCGCGACCTCCTTCTTTGTCTTTGATCGGGGATATGTGGGTCGAAGTCGAGGATGGATCGGACGACGTGAGAGAGGAGTGTGAGAGCTTGGAGTGAAAAAAATGACTTAAAAGGGTTTTGAGATTATAATTCTTTTTTAAAAAGAAGTGTTAATTTACCGACCACGGAATGTCGGTATCTTTTAAAATAATTATTAATATTTAAAAATATTCAATAAATACCGACATCGTGAAGTTGATATTATTTGAATTAAATAATAATTTAAATATACTGACCTCTTAAGGTCAGCATTTAATAATTTGTTTTAATATAAACTCACCTCTTGATGCCAATTTATTAATTAAAATTATATATGTATATTATATATATTTAATTTAATTTAACTACACATCAACAAAAGTTTAATTTAATAAATTTAATTTTATTGATCAATTTAATTTTTATAAATCTAAATTATATACCTTCTAATTATATAAATTTAATTTTATTGATAATTTATCAATATCAAATTTAATATATAAATCTTCTTGAATTGATCATCGATATTTCTTTAATTGATAATGTATTTCATATCTGAACCACTAATATATAAGACTTCATTTGTTAAACTACTCGAGGAGTATATAATTAATCAACATATTTCATACTCCAATGAATTATCCTTTACATGTCATTGCCTACGATATGATCACTACACTTGACATCCATTAAAGATCAAACGTAATAATCTTGATAGAACTTGCTTTGTACAGTAATTTACGACGTTCTATTGTCTATTTCATAAAACGAAATAAGACATTGAAGGTTATACATACAAATAATTAAACAATTAATTATATAAATATAAAGTTTATAATTAATTGTTATCATAACATTTCTACGAATATTATCTCACATTTCATACTCGAATGGATTATATGTTAGCTCTTCACCTCTATATCATTACATGAGATTTTAAGTTCATGATTTGACGACGGATTGATAGAATTTGTACATTACCACTAATATATAAGACTTGATTTGTCAAATTACTCGAGGAGTATATAATTAATCAACGTATTTCATAAAACCGACCTTCGAATGTTGCTTTTATTAAAAGTAATTAGATTTAATAAAAGATACCGACCTCATGAGGTCGGTATCATATTAAATTTTAAGATAAATAAAAAGTAATCATGTTAATTAAATAATATTGACATCGGGAGGTCGGTATTTTATATTAATTTATATTTTAACTTATATAAAACCGTCATCCGGAGGACGATTTATTTAAAGAAAATATTAATTTATTAATCTTTCTGGAAGTCACTATATAAATATTTTAATGAAAATTAATATAATTACATACTATTTAACTTTACCGACTTCCGGAAGTCCATATTATAATTTTTTATTTTTTTATTTTACACAAAACCGTCCTCCGGAAGACGATTTAAATAAAATTAATTCAAAATATTTCTCAATTTTGTTTTTAATATTTAATTGAGAAAAAATAAAATATTTTTATTTATTTATTTAATACAGACATCAAGAGGTTGGTTTTTATTGTAATTTATTTTTCTGAGCTTGGTGGTGTAGCGTGGCGTGGCGTGGCGTGGCGAAGGGATGGGTGGGGATGGGCAAAGATGGGGGTGGGTCGGGGTGAGAGAGGACTGAGAGTGGAGTGAGAGATGACTTAGGGTTTTGATACTATCATTATTTTTTTAAGAGAAGTGTTTAATTTACCGACCACTGGATGTCGATATTATTTAAATAAAATAATAATTTAAATATACCGACCTCTTAAGGTCGGTATTTATTAATTTATTTTAATATAAACTCATCTCTTGAGGTTGATTTTATTAATTAAAATTACATTTATGAATTAAAATTATATATATATATATATTTAATTGAGAAAAAAATAAAATATTGTTATTTATTTATTTTATTTAATACCAGCATCAAGAGGTCGATTTTTATTGTAATTCATTTTTTTTTGGGAAAAATTCTGACCTCCAGAGGTTGGTATTTTGATTTTTGTAAAATTCTGACCTCAGGAGGTCGGTAATTTTATTTTTGTATTTTTTAAATTCCAACCTCCGGAGGTCGGTATTTTTATTTTTGTATTTTTGAAATTCTGACCTTCGAAGGTCGGTAATTTTATTTTTGTATTTTTTAAATTCCGACCTCCGGAGTTCGGTATTTTTATTTTTGTATTTTTGAAATTTTGACCTCCGGAGATCGATAATTTTGTTTTTGTATTTTTTAAATTCAGACCTCCGGAGGTCGGTATTTTTATTTTTGTATTTTTGAAATTCTGACCTTCGGAGGTCGGTAATTTTATTTTTGTATTTTTTAAATTCCGACCTCCGGAGGTCGGTATTTTTATTTTTGTATTTTTGAAATTCTAACCTCCGGTGGTCAATAATTTTATTTTTGTATTTTTTAAATTCCGACCTCCGGAGGTCGGTATTTTTATTTTTGTATTTTTGAAATTCTGACCTCCGGAGGTTGGTAATTTTATTTTTGTATTTTTTAAATTCCGACCTCTGAAAGTCGGTATTTTTATTTTTGTATTTTTTAAATTCCGACCTCTGAAAGTCGGTATTTTTATTTTTATATTTTTGAAATTCTGACCTCTGAAGGTCGGTAATTTTATTTTTTATTTTACGCAAAACCGTCCTCCGAAAGACGATTTAAATAAAATTAAATCAAAATATTTCTCAATTTTTTTATATATATTTAATTGAGAAAAAAAATAAAATATTGTTATTTATTTATTTTCTGGGAAATATTCCGACTCCAGAGGTCGGTATTTTGTTTTCCTGCTTTATTTTGCATAAAAACCGATTACTTGTAGTCGATTTTCATATCAACGTAGTTTCATACTCTAAATATGGATTATTGATGCTTTTGGTTTATTCCACGTGTTCTAACTTTTTATTTATAAAAGTATACAAAATTGTTAAACTTTTTTAAACAGTTAATTGTAGGTGTAAAATGAAAATTTAGTATTATGCTAGTAAAATTATGATTAATAGGAACATTTTAAACAAACCGACCTCCGGATGTCGCTTTTATTAAAGCATTTGGATGAAATAAAAATACCGACCTCATGTTCTCGGTATTTTATATTAATTTATTTTTTAATTTATATAAACCGTCATCCGGAAGACTATTTATTTAAAGTTAATTGAAAATATTAATTTATTAATTTTATGGAAGTCACTATATAAATATTTTAATGAAAATTAATTTAATTACATACTATTTAATTTTACCAACTTTCGAAAGTCGGTATTATAATATTTTTTGTTTTTTATTTTACACAAAATCATCCTCCGAAAGATGATTTAAATAAAATTAAATCAAAATATTTCTCAATTTTTTTATATATTTAATTGAGAAAAAATAAAATATTGTTATTTATTTATTTTATTTAATACCGACATCAAGAGGTAGGTTTTTATTGTAATTCATTTTTTTCCGAGAAAAATTCCTATCTCCAGATGTCGGTATTTTGTTTTTCCGCTTTATTTTGCATAAAAACTGACTACTTGTAGTCGATTTTTCATATCAACGTAGTTTCATACTCTAAATATGGATTATTGATGTTTTTGGTTATTCCACGTATTCTAACTTTTTATTTATAAAAGTATACAAAATTGTTAAACTTTTTTAAACAATTAATTGTAGGTGTAAAATGAAAATTTAGTATTATGCTAGCAAAATTATGATTAATAGGATCATTTTAAACAAACCGACCTCCGAATGTCACTTTTATTAAAGTATTTGGATGAAATAAAAATACTGACCTCATGAGGTCGGTATTTTATATTAATTTATTTTTTAATTTATATAACCGTCATCCGGAAGACGATTTATTTAAAGTTAATTGAAAATATTAATTTATTAATTTTATGGAAGTCACTATATAAATATTTTAATGAAAATTAATTGAATTACATACTATTTAATTTTACCGACTTCCGGAAGTCGGTATTATAATATTTTTTGTATTTTATTTTATGCAAAACCGTCCTCCGGAAGACAATTTTAGTAAAATTAAATCAAAATATTTCTTAATTTTGTTTTTTATATTTAATTGAGAAAAAAATATTGTTATTTATTTATTTTATTAATACCGACATCAAGAGGTCGGTTTTTATTGTAATTCATTTTTTCGAGAAAAATTCCGACCTCCAGAGGTCGGAATTTGTTTTCCCGCTTTATTTTGCATAAAAATGACTACTTGTAGTCGGTTTTCTAAAATCTTTTTAATTTTTTATTCTTTTTAAGAATACCAACCTTTGGAGGACGGTAATTTTTAGGTCGGTATTCACTGTTTTTTTAATAGTGATAGTTGTACAAATATAGTTACATTCAATCAATACATAAGATATTTTCTCTATTTCTCTTCGTCTCAAT
Organism: Solanum pinnatisectum; assembly: GCA_035578085.1. NCBI lineage: Eukaryota > Viridiplantae > Streptophyta > Magnoliopsida > Solanales > Solanaceae > Solanum > Solanum pinnatisectum. The sequence goes on along the minus strand of CM069079.1, from coordinate 40,201,092 downwards.
ACGGTATTAGATCTAGGAACGGTGATTCCAAGCATCTAGGGGAGGATGCAGGGAGAACTCTTCAAGTTGAAGATCGGCGAAGCTTAGGTTGAAGTCGGCATAGCTTTTCTAAGTGATTAGATTTATTTTTTTGTGTCTTCGTTGTTGTCGTTTCTTTGATTAGGGAAGTTGAGGAGCAACAGTGGTGGAAATCAAAATCGACTAGTAGCATCCCTTGTTCGTGCGACCATCGGATGGGCCTAGATCCATATTAGCTCTAATTCAGCTAAAAGGATCTTAAAACTATGGATTATAGCGGAGATCGATGTACATCACACTACAGGTGAAGAGAAAAGTAGGATCGGTACTAGGAACATGCAGGAAGAGCTCGTTCGAGAAAGAATTGCAAGAGCAATGGAAAACTTGCAACACTTATCCTATCACGGCTACTGATGCCCACACAGTTTTTTGAAGACTTGTTGGAAAGGTTTGATAAGATTAATTGAGTAAGAATTTTTCAATTACACAGAAAAATTGCTATAATTTCACAGAGGACCGACACTTTCTATACTTACTTCACCAAATAAAAGAAACTTCGGGTTGAATATGATGTGATTGTACTTTTTCCTAATTGTGGTTGTGCTAGATATAATGAGTACATTGAACACTTGCAACAACAAAAACTATTGCAATTTTTGAGTGGATTGAATGATATTTATGCACATTCTAAGCAACAAATCCTTATGAAATTGACTGAGCCTAGTCTGTATCAATGTTATGCCATGATTATGGAAGAAGCGAGTCATATATCTGTCAATAATTTGGGAAAACATGCTATAGGGGAAGGTAATAACATTGCTACTTTTTGGAGTGCACAGGCACCCGGTTCTTTTAGCAATGGAAAAAGTTCAGGTCAGTTTCAAGGTACACCACCTAATCGTGGTTATCATAAGCGTAAGAGGATTTGGAATGAACAATGCGACCATTGCAAGATGCATGACCACACAATGTTAGATTGTTATCAAATCATAGGTTATTCAGAGAACTTTAAGGGGAAGAGGAAGCCTCTAGCTAATCATACATTATATGCAACACTAGGACGACATCAATTTTCCCCCTCAAGGTACTCAAGCTGGATATTCGCCTCTATACATGGATAGTAGTCACCCCACTCTTATTATGGTTATTCAAGCATTAGACATAACACATCAATAAATGGGACAGTACATGGTGTAAATCACTTTGTTGTTGGACATTTTCTTAGTGTTGAACCTTATAGTAGGACCATTTAGGAGTTTATAAAGGTAAGGACTGTGAAACAGCCTGAGGTGAGGATTGATGAGAACATCAATGTGTCTTTATCTCCTGATCAATATGCACATGTTCAGAAAATGTTCCACAAGGGCACCACCTTTGCATCATCAACAAATATGGCAGGTAATCATTCTACTTTACTAGATAACATGGATATATGTAATTTAATGGTAGATATTGGGGCTACTCATCACATGTTGTCAGATTTTAGTGAATGTAAGGGAATGGGTGATGTGCATTTATCTGATGGAAGCAAACTTTCTATTCTAAATGTTGGTAATTGTAGGGTAGGCCAAGGGAAGATCCAGAATGTGTTATATGTTTCAGGTTTCAAAATGGATTTACTTTTAGTAGCCAAGTTGACAAGAGAATTGAATTGTGTTATAAAATTATATCCTGATTTTGCCTTCTATAGGATCTTCACATTGGCCGGGTGAAAGGAATTGGTAAAATGATAGATGATGTGTATCACTTAAAGTCCAGAAGAAGTATTCAGCACTCAGTAGCAACTTGCATTGCAACCATAAATAATGACATCTGGCACAAGAGATTGGGTCATGTTGCACTCAAAATAGTTATAAGCTTTTTGATCTGGCTAACAAATTGTTTTTTTGCTAGTAGAGATATGTATTTTGTGAAAAATATTTTTTCTTTCCAATCTAGCTCTTCTCTGGAGATAGATCATTATCAGCAAATGCACAAAATAGATAAATGTGTTGTGGATGTAGATCTTTTTGTGGTGATTAGGAATAAGTCTATAGAAGTGCCTATGTCTTTGCCTATGCCTCATCCATTAGTGGATTCTATTGTACAGGAAACATTGACCATTGTCATAGAACATGTGGTAGAAACTTCTCCTTCTGCTGAAACTGGAAGAAGATCCATCAGAGTTGTTAAGCCTCCTACTTGGTTGCATGATTTTGTCTATAAGCCTGTTAAACAACCCACCTCTTTTTAGTATCCTATGTCAAACTATTTGTCATACGATGGTATGTTTGATCCCTATCTCTAAATTTTATGTAATCGTTCTACTATTAGAGATTCTGAATCTTATGAAGAGTGTAGCCATGAACCAGGAATTGCAAGCACTTGCTGACAACAAGACATGGTCCTTGACACATTTGCCTACTGGAAAAAAGGGAAATTTGGTGTAAATGGGTTGTTAAATCCAAATACAACGATCAGGGTCAAGTTGATAGGTATAAGGCTCAATTAGTGGCCAAAGGTTACACTCACCCGGAGGAGTTAGACTATCAAGATTCATTAGCTTCCACTATTTCAAGGGTTTGTTGATCTTCTTGTGAAGATGGTTACAATTAGGGTTGTACTTTAGCTGCTAAGTAAGGCTGAAAATTACATTTTATGGATGTTTTCAACGCCTTCTTACCAGGGGACCTATTGTAAGAGGTATACATAGTTCCTTCTTCTGGCCTTTTGAAACATGGGGAGTCCTCTCTTGTGTGCAAGTTGACCAAATCTCTATATGACCTCAAATAAGCCCTGAGTCAATGGAATTTGAAGCTCACTGAGGCCCTTATTGTATCTAGTTTCCAACATTGCCATCGTGAGTATTCTCTTTTTACCATAAAGACTTCTGGCACAAACATAGTTTTGATTCTAGCTTATGTTGATGATCTGATCATCATTAGATCATTTTTTCACTCATTGAAGAAGTCAACCATTTATTACATAATCATTTCAAAATCAAGGATCTAGGGGAGCTAAGATATTTCCTTTATCTTGATGAAATTTTCAGAAGTCATCACAACATTTTTGTGTGCCAAAAGAAGTTCACCCTGCACTTGATTGCAGATATGGGTTTAGCTGGCTCTAAACCTACTAGTACACCTTTGGAAGCAAATCAGAAACTTGTTAGTGTGGAGTTTGACCAAGATTGTGAAGGGCTTGCAGATAATGAATTGCTCACAAATCCTAGAAGCTATCAAAAGCTAGTAGGAAAGTTGTTGTATCTAACGATGACTAGAACAAATATAAGTTTTACCATTCAGAACAGCCAATGCATGCATTGTCCCAACAAGTCTTACATGGAAACAACTTTGAAAGTGGTAAGGTACTTGAAATTTTCTCCATGACTTGGAATTCCATTGCTATCAGAAAATTCTACATGACTTTCAGTGTGACTGAAGATATTTTCCCATGAGTAGGAGATTAGTCAGTGGATTAATAGTGAAGCTGGCGAAGTCCTTGATATCTTGGAAATCTAAGAAATAGAACATAGTCTCAAGAATCATAGCAGAGACTAAATATAAGAGTATAGCCAATGCAGTTGCTGAGATAGTATGGACAATGAGACTATTTGAAGAACTATGTTTCAAATTGCAACTTCCTGTGAGATTACGTCATAGAGATCTATTGTCACTTAATTAGAAAAACATACAAGAATGTTTAATACACACTGAACACAACAATACTACACTACAACTTGTTGATATTCTAACAAAGAGCTTGGGAAACACACAACATGACTTTCTGTTAGGCAAACTGGGAATGTTCAACTTGTTTACACTACACAGTTTGAAGGGGAGTATTGAAAGGATCACATGAGCTGCACATGTATATGATAATTGTCCCTTAGTTATATTTAGTTGTTAGTTAGTTAACTAATTAATGGTAATTAGGTAATTATAGATTAGTTGCTTAGTCTATAAATATAGTTGTACAGATACTGTTATATTCAATCAATACAAAAATATTTTCTTCGTTTCTCTTAGAATCAATAAATACAAATATTAAAACCTAAAGAAAAAATCGTATTCCTCTTAATTGCTCTATGTGTTACGCTTGCATAGTATTTTTCATGTTAGTTATTATTGTATTTATTTTATGTGTGTTCTGTAAAGTTGTATTATTGTCTTGTCTTGTCAATTATTGGAGAAGTCATATATTTGTTTTATAAGCATTTTCTTATTTGTTAACCGAACAATTAAAGACCAAAAACGATAAATCGGAAATCAATACAAATATATCTTATTGGTTTGATCATTGGTTTAGCGTATTTAGAAACTGAAAACTAGTAAATCGAACCAATACTCCCTCCGTCCAACAATAGTTGTCCACCATACTATTTTAGTATGTCCAACAATACTTGTCCACTTTATGAAATGATCAATAGATATTTTTACACTTAGGGGTCGTTTGGTAGAGTGTATAAAAAAAATATCCAATAGAGTGTATTAGCAATGCATGTATTAGTTATACTTGTATTTAATATGCATAGATTATTTATTATGCATTGTTTGGTTTGGTGTATTAAAAATAGTATGCATTATATAAAAATATTTATTTACAAAAGTATCATTCACAATTATGGTGGAAAAGATGTAAAAGTACTTTTGAGGGGTAATTGGGTCTTTAATCATATTAATGCATGTATTAAATCATTTGCATTGCTAATACCTTGAAATTCATGGTATTAGTAATACACTCATCAATACACAATAGAGTGTATAACTAATACAAGCATTAGTTATACATAGCATGAAATAATGCACCAAACAAGGGATTACTAATACATATAATTAATGCATGCATTATTTTTGCTAATACACATTTATCATTTACTATAGTCATTTCTCTATTATATTTTTCAAGATATTATATTTATTATATTCAGAAGGGTGATATAGTAAAATTACCCTTTTACAAGTATTCTAAATTGACTGATGCACACCCAACTTCAAGGACTAGGATCATTATGTGTTGCCACGTCACATTCCCGTTAAATCATCAAATCTAGGGGTGTGCATCGGTCGTTCCAGTTCAGTTTTCTGTATTATCGATTCGGTTTATCAATTTTTAAATACGCTAAACCAATAACAAATCAATAAATATTCTTTATTGATTTTTGGTTTATCGGTTTTTGTTCATTAACAGTTCGGTTTTTGATTTTCCCAATAAGAAAATGCTCATAAAACAAATATATGATTTCTCACTTCTCTAATAATTTGACGCGATACAATCATACAGTGAGACAAGCAAATCAACCGTAAATGTTTTGATATAGTGAAATAAGAAATATAATGAGAAATTACATCAATAAGTGTAGATGTAGTACAAAGGCTAGAATTTCATGTTACAACCAAAACATAATATGAAATTTCTGATGTGAAGTAGAAGTACTGTGACGTTTTAAAGTGTGTAGACCGTAGTGTAGAGTAGTGATATAGTGTCTAGTTATGTTAAATTATTAATATTTAATATTTATGAAGGATATAGTAATAAATTACTATCGTCTTAATGGATTATCGGTTATATTCCAATAACTCAATACTACAAATTTATACCAAACCGATAACCCAATATATTTTTTTTTTATAAAATCATTAAATATCCAGTAACGCAATAGCAATAACCTAATAATATTTTTTTCATTCAATTTATTAGTCGATTCGATTTTCACACCCCTAATCATATCCCTACTGCTAAAAAAATAATTTACTAGAGGCCAGAAAAAGCATCTTGCAGGTGATTCGAATATTCATCCGCTCAATATTACTTCAACATTATTGTCCTAGTCGACAACATTACAACAAAGTCAGACAAGCTGTTGGAAAATCAATATAATTAACACATACTATGAGAAAAACAGCTTAAAAGTTTCAATAAATTGAAAAAAAAAAGAACGAGAATTTTATTGCATTAGGGTTTCTCAAGTTTGGGGCTTGGAATGAGAGTATCCTGCAATTACTTTGACGAAAATAATTCGAGCTTCTAAAGGAAATGGTAGAATTTACTACAAGTTTATTGATCTAATACCTGAAAATAGATAATCGTGGACTTAAATCGAGTAAGGAGTAAGAGAGTTGAGAGAGCGATCGAGAGCGGGAATATTGAAGCTATATTTACTTCAAATATATTTTAATAAATTTTAAAACTAAACCTTTATTTTCTTAAAATTATAAAAGGGTCCTCCGGCACATTTAACAATTTCAGGCGCAAAATATAAAGAGAAAAGAAAATGAGGTCTAGTCCTTTAAATCGTGAGTTGAAGACTTAAACGAGTGTGCCAGCCAACTACTTTCTCGTGGTTATAAATTAAATAGTTGGCTCAAATAAGACAATCGAAAATATAAAAGAAAAGTGCATGATATGTTTGAAATTCCCTTACTCAGGCATGCTTGTTTGGCCAAACAATATGAAATCATAATATGAAATTATGAGACGAAACTGAAGTTTTGTTTAGACATGCGATCTGAAATTTTTGTGTTGTATATTTTCTCATAAATATAAGAATATCATAAGTTAAAATTATCAAAATAGTCCAAATTATTTATTCAATTTCACCAAACAAATAAAATTTTATAAAATCGCATAATAAATTATTACAAAGCATTGTGGTCAGTCTTTTTTACTCAATATAGATGAAAAACTTTTTTTTATTTAACATGAAGTAGGCGTTTGGCCATGAGATACCATATCACGATATGGAATCTGCATTTGGACATGTGATTTCACGCTAATTTCATCTCATGATTTCATATCATGAGATGGAATACCATGTTCTCCAAAAATCATGGTTTGGGAATTCCATATCATGATTCGAGATTTTTTAAATACAAAAGTTAACCACAAGTTTATATTTTGTTAAAACAGCCCCACATGGTATCTACTATCCATTTATTTCATATGTAAATAAAATTAATAATCACCTCATTACTTTTTAAAATTTATTTTTCTCACCAACAAGTTGACCACAAGTTTATATTTTGTCACCATGTTCTCCAAAAATCATGATTTGGGAATTTCATATCATGATTCGAGATTTTTTAAATACAAAAGTTGACCACAAGTTTATATTTTGTTAAAACAACCCCACATGGTATCTACTAACCATTTATTTCATATGTAAATAAAATTAATAATCACGTCATTACTTTTTAAAATTTATTTTTCTCACCAACATAAAATATATCATTGCTTTCAATTTGGTGAATATAAATGATAAAGTAGGAATTGATTTGGTGAATATAAATACAAACGGAGGGAGTAATATTTTTTGGTTTTTCATAATAAAAAAAAACTTCTCTTTCGCCTACATATAAAAATGTTTAAAGCAATTTAATATGAAAAAGGACAAAATTGGTGATGTATGTTTGATAATCACTACTTCCAATATGTTTGATTTTAGCATGAAATTAATGCACTGAAAAATGTGCAATTGCACACAAGTGAAACAAGGCATGAACCATATCATATTGACAAACAAGTGAAAATTGTCATAACCTGTACCGTGTTACATAATTATTTGCGATAATTCCAAAGGAGTGCTGAAATAATTGTCTATAAGCATGAAAATATAGTGTCGAATGATATTGCCCAACAAATGGCTCAAAGTAACAATGTTGGTTCGTCTTCTCGGTTCATATGATCGAGAAATGCAAGTTCAATGTGAGAAGATTGTTCGTACTATGTGGGAGGATTATATTAAAGACTAGTACATTTCTATTTATGCTCTTTTTATTGAATTAAAGTTTGATCAATTAAAGTTAGATGAAACAGTTAATTAAGTGGAAAACAAATAGCTTTATAATAATTTATTATGCGATTTTATAATTTTTTGTTTATTTGATAAGATTGAAAAAATAATTTGGGCTATTTTAATAGGTTTACAACCTATAGATTTTTATGTTTATGAGAAAATGTACAACACAAAAATTTCATATCGTATGTCCAAACAAAACTTCAACTTTATCTCATGATTTCATATTATGATATCATATCATGATTTTATATCGCATGGTCGAACGGGCCCTAAAATAGTAGTAGTAAAATTGGTTGATAAATAAATTTGATAAGAAATAATGAATTTAATTAATATAAATAATAAAGTACGAATTATTTTAAAGTAATAATAAATTTTATGTTGGTGAAAATAATAAATTTTACAAAGTAATTGTAACATCCTAGAAAAATTTTGAGCTAAGACTTGAACCATCCTTCGTAATGAGTAAGTTTTTACCAAAGAATTTAATTTTTTCCTAAGTGTTAAGGTCACTAGATGTAGCACCTTCTGTTTCAAAAAGAACTAGAGAGAATTCATTCAAGTCATTCCTAAGTTCTTCTAAGTTTTGGGTCAACTTCAAATGACAATAACCTTCCGTACATAATGAATTAGGTGGGCTACAAGGTATCAAATGAGAGGTCTTGGATTCCTCTTTCCAAAGCCACCGAGTTTGTTAAATTTTGAGCCCGTATGAGGGAGATATGCCCGTTTGAAGTCGGTCTGTCCAAATAAGGAAAGTTACCCGAAAATAGTAAGAGGTATTTTGGTCTTTTCCTTACCCAATAGGATTTAATTCATTTTTAATAAGTTTTTAAGGGTTTAATCCAATTAGGTTCAGTTTTATAATCCTAATATACGCCTAGGGTTTTAGTTGAGAGTTCAAGAAGAGAAAAGAAGAGAAAAAGGGAGAAAAGAGTAAAGGATCAAGGCGTTCATCAAGGTTCTTGAGTTTTGTTGCAGATTTTCGCCATGGGTTTGATCCCTAAGAGGTATGTAAGCTTCCATAGTGTTGGTTTGTTCACCCACACGCCAATCATGTTAATTTCAGCATTAAATTCATTCTAGAAAGATGAAGAATTCTTGAATTGTGTTCTTGAAATTGTCTTTCGTTCTTGAGTTAAGATGAGATTGATGAGTTCTTGAGGAAATCGTGTCGATTTTAGAGTTGTGTTTGATTAGATTCTTGTGTACATGTATTGGGTACTAAATCTAAAGAGAAATTGAGAAAAAGAATCAAATTTAGGCGAGTTGGGGTTAGAAAACGAGTAAGAAAAGTTGGGCAGAAAATAAGTACCAGGTCCGCGATGCGGACCTGTTCCTCAGAAGTGATATTTTTCTCTCTGCGTCGCGGAGAAAACGCGGACTCCACTGTCTCAAAAATTATTTCGACCAAACATTATAATTCTTCTCCGCATCGCGGACTTGCTCCCCAGACAATGTTTTTCAATCATTTCTCATGATTAACTATCTAAAACACTTTTAATCATCACGATATCTTTCCTACCACAAATAATAACCTTGAATTCATAATTCAAATTCAAGGTAAATCTAAGAGTTAAGTCTTGAGAGTTCTTTCGAACATTTTCAAGAAAGTCCCTTTGAGTCTTTTTGAGGGGTCTTCTACAATTTCTAACAACTTGTTTCAAACTCGAGCAAGTGAGTATGAGAATGAGGAGACTGTATTCATGAGTCTACTTTATCATCACGATATCTTTCATATTATGAACCATAACTCTTGAATTCATAATTCACATTCAAGAGAGAGTTAAGAGTAGAGTTCAAGAAAGTCTTTGAGTTAAATTGTGGATCCTTTGAGATCAACTATCGATTTGAGCTAAGTTTTGATGAAGTAAGTATGAGAATGAGAATGAGAAGAGTTGTATACATGAGTTTCGTATCGTTATGCAGTCCTTTGAGTCGAGTCGTTCATGCCCATAAATTTCGTATGAACTCCATAAGTTGAAGTATATTTGAGATGAGTAGTCTCTTCAAGTTCTAAGTCTTGAGTATTGAGTTCCTAACCCTTTTTAGATTATATTCCTCATCATGGGACTATTACACGTTACCCATGAAGTCCTTGAGTTGAGTAGTTCATGCCCATAATTCCACATGAACCCTATAAGTCGAGCAGTCTGGAGATGAGAAGTATCTTTGAGTCCTTGAGTTGAGTAGTTCATGCCCATAATTCCGCATGAACCCTATGAGTTGAGCATTCTTGAAATAAGTAGTATCATTGAAGTTCTTGAGTTCTGAGTTGTTGAGTTTCGAGTATTGATTTTTATGTATTGTTATTGAAAACCTTGAATTGAGTTGTTCACGTTCATAATTCGGCATGAACCTTATTTGAGAAGTCTTTTACAAATTTTTCTAAACTTATTTTAAGACTTGAGCACTTGAGTTGAGAAATAGTAGAGTTGAGTTCATTTTCTTTAAAATGATATATGGAAACTAAGTATTTCCAAGAGTAAATGTTTTCACATAGAGTTTTGAGCAGTTTGAGTAACATCTCTTTTAAGAGAAAGATTTTGAGTAATAATCTCAAACCACAGAAAGAGTTATGTTTTTAAACATATGAGCTGAGTATATTTTGAAAGTAGTATTGACCACTGATATGGGGACGAGTTCAAATAACTCAAGTCTCCATAAACCAAGTAGCCAACGTGGGTAGAAAGGGTCATACTTTTTAGATGATTCCTTAATGATTTTTAGCATAGACTAGTGGATCCACTTAGTTGAGAGGTTCTATACCCCGAAAAAGTATAGGACAGTTCTGGCAGTGTGGGCAAGACGTTGTATCATCACATAGCTCATAGTGATGGTTGTCGGTTAGAGAATCTCCCAAAGAGTTATATTGTATTTTTATATACACACTGAGTATTATTGTATTTTTTCAATACATTGAGTTACTATTTACAGTTTTACAGCTTTCCATATATATATATTGTAGCTTTTACTGTTGCTTTATCCTTGAGTATCATGAGTTGAGTATCTTAAGTTGAGTACCTTTGAGTTGAGTATTATATCCTTGAGTTAAGTATCTTATTCTTGAGTTGAGTCGATTTAGTTGAGAAGAGATACGTATGTTTCCTTTTTATCAAGTTCAAGCTTATATTTATGCTTTGGAATTCCCCTTACATGCTCGTACATTCCACGTACTGAGCCATTTGACCTACATCGCTTTATGATGCAGATACAAGTATTCAGAGTCATCAACAGGAGCTTCGTTGATACCACATAGAGTTCGAGTTAGCTATGGTGAGCCTCCTTGCTTCCAGAGAATTTCATTTACTTTTTAGTTTTGTCAGGATGTCGTGGGTCTTATCCCGACTTTCATCTTTGTCATTTAGAGGCTTCATAGATAGACATAGTTTGAGAAGTCTGTTTCATTTATCTTGTTAAATGTTTTAAAGACTTGAGTTGCCTAGTTTTGGCTAGTTGATTATACGATTATATTCTGAGTTAATTATTTGAGTTTCAATGAATTTTATTATATCTTAAGCTTTGTATGCTTGAGTTAGTCTTCTGCTTGTAGTCAGCCAGGATGAGGGTTCACTTGGGAACCAGCAACGGTTCTCAAGTGCCGGTCACGTCCAGGTGTAGGCTCGGATAGTGACAGTAATGATACGATTATAAATTTTATTTATATATGAAATAAATAGCTAGTAGATATATATGTGAGATTATTTTTTACAAAATATAAATGTGTAGGTCAATTTTTATATTTTTGAAAAATCTCAAATCATGATATGAAATTTTCAAATGATGATCTTTTAGAATATGAAATTACATTACATGATATGAAATCCTGAAATGAAATCAGCTAGAAATCTCAGTTATTCAAATTTTATTTCACAATTTCATTCGGTGATTTGATATCAATTGGCACACCAATTAAAACCATGGAAAACACGAGACTTCAGTTAGTACAAATTACTTTGAACTTCTACCTACCATGTGCTAATAGGTGTATGACACTTGCTTATTCTGAAAAATAATTGTCCTCTTCTCAAGACAATGAAGATTTTTTATATAAATTTATATTCGATGGTGTTCTCATGTACAGTGAATTGAATATCCTCCGTAGAAAGATTATATCGTTCAAAAATTATTTTCATTCATATATATTAAGTTTTAAATATTTTTAATGGAATTTCTGATTTCACTATTATTTTAAAATTTTAATAAAAAAACATAATTTTTTTAAGAATAATATAAAAGACTAAAAAACCATTACTCCGAAAAAAGAGAAAATTGAAAATAGAATTGTAAAAATATTACTCATAAGGTCCCATCAATTAAAGCATATATAAAAATAAAAAAAAACTTGTAGACTGTTACTATAAATTGAAGTAGTTGCATATTGTAGAGAGAGGAAGAAGAAGGCATGGGAGTATCAGCTCAACTCAACTATTTTTGGTTCAATCTCTTTATACTCTTTTTTTGTTTCTCCATCTCCTCCATTTATGGATCTGTAAGTTACTCTTCTCATGCTCTTGCTATTACTCTATTACTATTGTATTTTTTATAATCAGTTGATTTTCGTTCTATATATTTTAGATTTATTAAACACCCAATTTGGGAATTTACAGAAATTTTACGAAGGTTAAATAAGTATATGCTCCCTTTGTTTTAAATTGGTTATCTTAATATTTTTTAGTTTATTTGAAAAATAATATTTTTTTTCTTTTTTAATAATTTTTTTAATTTTGACTTTTCGTGACATTTTTAACACACAAAATAAAAAAAAACATTTTGTTACAATCTTTACATATTTAGTTAACAAATTGAAATAAATAGAATAACATATTAAAAATATTTTTTTAAATGAGAATATTAAAATTAAAAATTTACTATAAATAAAAATAATGTTTTAAACCCAATTTAATAGGAGTAAAAGATATAAATAAATTGAGTGGGTGTGTATTTAGCACGTATTTCTTTTGGCAACCGACTCCTTAGCTTTGTTCGAATTTATAGGATATAATTTAAATTTTGAGAGTTAAATAAGATTTTTATTTTAGAATCAAAATGTCTTTGGTGGCTATTTATTTATATGTCCTTTTAAGTATGATAAATTGTTAATTTTTATAATTTATAATACATTTTATGTATTAAATACATAAATTATCTTTGAAAACTTTAAACATTTTATGGCAGAATGCTGGACTACAATTAAAAAAAAGGTTTAATTTTTCTTATGAAATGGGACATAGTAAGTATACATTTTTATATTTAATAAAATATTTTATGGAGTACTCCATATGTCTGGGGTTCACAATTGGTTGGGTTGGGTAAAATTTGGACGAGTCATAATGAATTTAAGTCAATAATCAGGTGAAGATTCAATTACATTCAAATTTGTTTGGTCAAAATGATTGGGTTAAAATGGATTAGATAATAAATTACATTATGAATCGACCTTCAATTCAACCCAAATTTTATTAAGTTTAGTTGTTTTATATGTTCTTTTAAACTATTTTGGTATCTAATAAAATATTTATGACTATATACAACTATCAAATTGAAAAATAAAAAAAAAAAAACGTTTTTTAAAAATATTTTGACAAACTTTTTACAAGTCAATTTGAATTATATATCAACCTTAAGTTTTAATGGATTGAAATAAGTCGAGCTAATGAATAGGCGGATCAATAACCCAATCAAACATAAATAAATTGGACAGATTGAATTTGATTTTACCACCTGTCTCATTTCTATTTTTTTGTTTTCTCTAAATTGCAGGAAGACGATTGTGTGTACACAGTTTACGTTCGAACCAGTTCAAAAATAAAAGCTGGAACCGATTCAATCATCAGCTTGACTCTCTACAATGCAAACGGGTATGGTATTCGAATCAATAACTTGGAAGCTTGGGGCGGGCTTATGGGCCCGGGTTACAACTATTTCGAGAGAGGAAACTTAGACATTTTCAGTGGCCGAGGCCCATGTTTAAATGGGCCGATCTGTAAGATGAACTTGACTTCCGATGGAACAGGCTCCGGCCATGGATGGTACTGTAACTACGTTGAAGTCACCGTCACCGGAGTCCATAGAGAATGCAATCAACAGCATTTCGAAGTGGAGCAGTGGATCGCGACTGATCATTCGCCTTATCAGCTCACTTTCATCAAGGATCTATGTAAGAAGACGAAGTCCGGTGAGAATTTTCCTGTCTCCGGTGAGTATCTGCCTGTTTCCGGTGACAAGTTACCTATTTCCGGTGAGGATATGCCTGTTTTCGATGTTGTTGTGATGTGATCTATCGATCATTTATTGGGCTTTGATTGGGCCTGAGCCCATATTTTATTACTGGAGTGTGAATTTAATAAGGGGCAGAAAAGACAATTGGTAAGGGTTCAATGTTGATATGATGTTTATTGTTTTCGAGATGTAGTAGTGCTTTAGTATTAGTAGAGAAGACATTATATTTTATTTAATGAATAATAAGGTCCAATATATACTATCATGATTCATGAGGGGCGGAGAGAGCAAAAGCCGAGGGGATCCTAATAGAATATACAATCGTTTGTATACGATTAAAATTAGTTTTTTTATATAATAGATATTGAATTTCTTGCTTAATCTTTGTTTCTTTTAGTGAAAATGAGTCCACCACTACTATCATGAATACTACACTTTGGAAAATGAAATGTTATTGCATTATCGCTTATGCTATATGAACAAAACGTGCTGCAAAACTATCACTAATAAGTCTAGATTTCGTGTAGTTTTACTTAGAACTGGCGATGTGATGGTTAGAAAGGATAAAGTTTATAATGCTACTAAGGTTTAAGTTTGCCTTCAAACATATATATAAAAGTATATGACAAAAAATGTCCTTTACTTTTGATAGTTCAAAAATAGTTCATTCCCTTCTTTTAAATCGAGGATACATAAGAAACAATCCTCTATTTTATAAATGTAGAAATAAAAAAAATTGCTTATATTTGATCATTTTCCAATCCACTTAGAAAGGGAAAAATTTCATAGAGTATAGTTCTAAAATAATAGTTCTTCAAATATACTATTGAGTAATTTCAATTCTTTAAATTATCAAAATTGGTCATTTTTGTGTTTATCAAATATTTAACAACTTCTGATCGAACTAACCAATAAAACACTTTTTTGACTCCCCACTTGAGAGTTTTCTAAGTTACCAGACCTCCAATTATATATATAATTTATGTATACCATGAATATAAATGTTGAGATACAACCAATTTTAATTTCACTTTCATTCTGAGAATCAATCATGTATATCAAGAGTATGTCATGTTAATTGTTACACATAATACATTTTTTTTTTAATAAGTTAATGGTAGGCTAGCATATAGTTACCGGTGTTTTGAAAGATGGGGCGTGAGGCGAGACATTTTATACAGTTGGAATGAGGCGTAACACGGAGCGCACATTTCATGTATATTCAATTTTATAGTTTTATTACTAAGAGAATAAATAAAATTTGAATGATTTTACAAATAAATTTTAAATAACTAATAATATAGAAAAAATATTATAATTATTATTTGAGAAAAGGTATTAATAACCAATAATATAGAAAAATATATTATAATTACAACTAACAACACAAAAAATGATAATTGCCAAAATAATCTTTAAAATTAAATCATCAGCCATCTTCACATATACTAGTCTTTTAACCCTTAATTAATTTTTGCATTGATTATTGTTTGTATATTTTAAAGAAGAATGATAAAAAGTGAAAAAATAATGACAAAAAATGAATAAAGCTGTTTCAAGAACATAGTGCTATGAAAACTCTATCTTATCAATTTCAAACACGATTATCTAAAAAATTATTTATAGCAATGTCATTTTCTATGGCAATTTATTTATACATATTAGAAAAAATAACTACAACTTGAAAAAAACATGATAGTATAAAATATAAATATCATTACACCAATAATAAAAAAAATATGATTTAAAGAAAAAATGATTCAAAAACCCAAAATAAAAAAAATTAATGCCCCGAGCGTATGTTTTTACGTCAAGAACTTACATTTTTACTCTCAAAACTTACGTTCAATGAATCTACACCTTTAATTTGCACCTCAAAGCATTTTTGATACGTCCTACCCAAAATTTATCCCAAAAATATTTTTGAAAGCACTGATAATTCTAATTCTACAGTAACGAATGTCATTTTCAACCTACACACTATAGTAAATGAATACGAAATTAGGTGGAGGGGCCAAAAGATTATATATCATTAGTTTTTCTACTTAATTATTATTCATCTGGATCATGGCATTTGGTCGATGATTAAAGGACCCAAGTTAGAGAAAAATTACTTATAGATTAGTCATTCTACAAAATCTTGAAACAGCCTTAACCTAGCTGTGATGCACTTTAATTAATACAATTGGAAGGACCCCCTGCATATTTTATGGAGTAATGATTGTTAAGAATTTCATTTGCTTTTAATAAACTTTCAAGCAAGAAATGAAGAGTGAAATGCTTATATATCTTTTACTTCGACATCTTAAAATACTATTCATCGTTATTTAAAATTTTGTTTCAAAATATTTATCACTATACAAGTTTAAGACAAATTAATTATTATTTCCTCATTTTATTCTTAGTAGAAATTGTTTTAACACTACTAATACCTCAATTATGGCATATAAATAGAACAAATATTTAATAAATAAAGATTACATCTTAAGATATAAATAAGGATAAAATAGTCAAACACCCTTTCTGATGAGTATTTTCTTAAGAAGCGTGTAAATAGAAAACATAGTAAGTATTTTGAGACTGATAGAGTAGTTTTTATTTTTGAGTGGGGGAGAAGAAAAAACAAGGCAAAATAGAGAATAAGTCAGGAAAACCATGTTAAACTAACTAATTACATATTAAGAAAATGCAACAAAGGTCAAAGAATTGTTCTCATTCACTAAAAATTCATGGTGCTTTAATTTTTTGTTTCTAAAGCACCCTAATGAATTCCTTTCTTTAATTCTTTTTCTTTTTTTCCTAAAGAGATGAGCCAATATAAACTACCAAATCCTATTTTCTAACTCAAGCCTCTTAATCCTTTGATCTTTCTCCCATTATATCTTTTCTTTGTTCCCTAAAAGACCTTTATAAATCCTTCTCTTAACCCCTTCCCTACCACCTTTTTCTATATTTGACCCTTTTGTTTCCTTTTATGGAGGGATTGGAATTGAACAAACAAGTGATGATACAATTCAAATTAATTTGTTATGGAGATTGACAAATTAATGACAACCATAAATGTCATTGTGTGGTGTTCATGCTCTTCATGTCTTTGACAAATTCCTCATTTTTTGAGTTGTTGTTGGGCATCCTTAATCATTTGTGCCACATCCTCATTTTCTGGTGTCTCCTTTATCAACACTTCACATTCTTGTATGCATGCTTCCCATTTTCCCATCTAGTATATCACACACAAAATAATACACATCAAATCTTCAATTATTTCAATCAAAGAAAAAAATATCAAATAAATGTTATTTTTAATACACTAAATCCAACACTGCATAAGAAATAATCTTAAACATAACTAATGTAACCATAATTGATACCAGCATTACTAATATTAGAATTACTAATACACCATATTCAGAATAATTGTTATACACCCTATCAAACGACAATGTATTGAACCACTAGGCCAACTAATTTTTAAGGATGTAGCTACCATGGACATGTCATATCATGCTTGTTTAATATTAAAAAGGAAAATCTAATGACACATTTATAATAACATTGTCTGTTATGAAATTTTCAAATTGTTATAGCGAAATGTTGTTAGAGAGGACATAAAATATAACATGAAAGACCGATTTCATATAAAATGTGATTGTTATAGTGAAATATTGTTACACAGGATAACTGTTAAACTTCGTATCAAAGCATAAAGAAAATAAAAAGTTACCTTAAAGTAACAATCAGCCTTCCTCAACCTAGCTTTGGTGAAAGATGGTCTAACATTAAGGGCGGTGTTGCAATCCTCAAGTGCTTTCTCAAATTGGCCAAGTTTTGACCTGCAAGCTGCTCTGTTGCACAATAAAACTGAGTTGTGTGGATCATGCTCTAGCCCTTCACCATATGCAACACTAGCATCTCCATATTTTCCACCTTTAAACAACTCATTTCCCTTTGTTCTAGCACTTGCTACTGCCCTTGTCCTCCTAACTATCATGTTCACTTCCTTGTTGTTCCCATCTAGTTGGGATGCTCGTTGAGCCGCTGCTAGGGCATCGTCAATCCTATCATGTAACAATCATAATAGGTTGATAGTAACGATGGAAACAATGTGTTTAGTTGATTGAACTATGGCATATAGAAAGGAACATATTTAGAGCATTCGTATGACCGAGTTCAACTAGTTTGAAATTGAGACATAATTTATTGATTGAGTCTGTTGTTTTGTATTTTATGTAAGACGATATGATTGATTAAGACACATTATTTTGTATTTTATTGTCCATAGAAGGAATATTAAATAAGCAATATCTTGAAAACCTTGTAAATCAATACTCAAAAGGTTTTTAAACTACTCGTGTTGACATGGATGGCAAGCATGAATATTGATTGAGGGTGATTTACATATATCAAATTGAACCTAACTGCCAAATACAAACTCAAGTACTCTTCTTTTTGGTTTCTCTTTTCTCCTACACATATTTCTCCTTTTGAGTTGTTAGCTAAACCAAACATTTTATTTGTTAGGCAATAATCCAATACTAATTAAGTCTTTACTTTCTGTCCTAATCTTGGTTATTGGTATCTTTAGGACCACAACTATGACCTAGATTGAATACAATTTTTTATTAAAGGGTGGAGGTGTGAAATGTTGAATAGTTTGAATAATTTAAAATCTGAGAACTAACTAACCTGCCAGCAGCCATGTCAACTTGAGCTTGAATGACTAACAAGCCTGCATTGCCAATAGGGCCAAAGAACTTTATACATTCATCGATATCAAAATTTGGACCATTCTTCAGAGTTTGATCTGCTTCATGGTATCTATGGAGCTTCACCAACGCCTCGGCTTTCAAAGCAAATATCTTTTTTTTTTGGTTATCGATAAACAACAAAAAAAGAATTAGCTCATGACACTAAAGAAAAGAACAAATTCTTATGGTTTAATGAGTAAGATAGTTAACCTGTGATGCAGAATCTGCACCAGCCGATATGGCGAGGGCAGATTCTTTAAGAAGAGTGTTCCAATCTCTTTGCCTCTTCGCCTCAGTACACTTGTTGAGATGAATTTGAATAGTTTTAGACTTTGTCACAACATCAGGATCAGCTTCTGATGCAGCTTGTTTGTAATGGTACATAGCTTTCTCTGTGTCTCCTAATCTAAATACGAAAACAATAGTCATTTCAACAATTGTAATAGTAATATGATGATGAAATGAATTATTATTTTTTTTACATTTACCTGACACATAGGGTGGCCAAACGATTATGAGCTCTTTGATAATGAGGATCAATTGATATAGCTTCTCTGCACTCAAAAACAGCTTCAAGAAGCCTTCCTAAAGCAGTCAAAGCAGCGGATTTGTTGCTTCGATAAGAAGCCTTATTCGGATCAATTGAAATTGCAGCATCATACAAAGCTAAAGCCTCAGCAAATCTTCCATTCTTGTAATCCTCATTTCCAAGAATCTTCAATTGCTCAGGGTCCATTCTTGTGGATAAAGCGCGACAAAGGGAAACAGAGCCCCCTGTTTTCCCCTGCTCTTGATCACCCTTTTTCTTTACCACATTACCCATAACACTCGTTGGATATTTCCCATTCTGAGATGGTTGTTGTGGTGGTTCTTCTTTAGCCGTTCTTGGTAAATAATCAAGAACATGATTAGCTGTTGAAGTTGTTGTAGCACCAGTACCATTGCCCCCACCTTGCTGCCTTATGTTACCCAAATTACCAAACAACATCACGTTGCTAGACGATGCACGGACTAATGTATTAGCACCCTTTGATCTTTGATGATCTTTTATCATGTTTTCAAGCTCCCCTGATAGCCCCGTTGATGGCGGAGCTACTTTTCTTCCTTGATTATTATACCCTTGTTGTACCCCTTGACCATTATTTTTCTGCTGATTATAAACAGGTGCAGCACCTTGCAAATTACCCTTATTCGCAGCTACTTTGGATTGATTTGGATTAGGTCTTGGTATGATCCTATCAGCTTGTTTCTCGTTGTCACGATTGTCTAAAAAAGCCTCGTTGGATCCATTACGATGCTTTTTAGAATTTTGAGTAGTAGAAGATCGCGTTAAATTGTTGACATTGTTGGAATTTGGCGTTGGAAGCGAACCTGTTGATGTTGATCTTTTTGTCCACATATTTTTCCTTCCAAAAACAGCGTTCAACAGGCCACAACCCGTTTTCCTTTCATCAGAAGCGTCTCCCATAATTGAATGGATAGTTGAGATATGAAATTCTTCTCGTGATCAACAAATGTGGCACCACAAGGAAATTTAGTACTTATCAAAGGAGCTTCTTATGTAAGAAATAAGACTTGTAGGCCAAGTTAAAAAAATAGATAACTCACCAAGAACCCATAATGTACAAAAACAAGATGTTACATTTAATGAAATTGGTTGTGTGAAAAATGGCAACTGCCCCAAGGAGAAGAGTACATAATTGTTATATTCTATGTATCTTTAGAATATCTTTTTCTTGTTTGTTTTTTTAGTGTTTGTTTCTCTCTCTTTCTGTTGGAAATGAAATGATTGCATCAAGAAGAGAAATGGAATGTGAAAAATGACAAGAGAGGGAAAAAAGAAGAAGAAATAATTAGCTCTTTTGGGGGTATATGACACAAAAATAATACCAGTAATGATGAATGTATGCAAAAGGATTTTTTTCAACACCTCTTCTTTTACTTTTTTCTGCTTTTCTGTTTGGTTAAAATTAAATTTTTTTTTTTTTTTTTTTTTTTTTTTTTTGTGTTGGTTTGGTGTTTGTGGTGTAATAAGGGAGACCAAAAGACTCGGTCATGGAACAAAGGAGCATCTCAAGATATTTAGAGGAATAAAACAATTTAGTGTTGGCAGAATCTTTTATTTCATTATTTTTTATTTTCTCTTCTTTTTTTTTTTCTACTACTTTATTATCTTTTTTGAACAAAGTCAAATTAAGGAGAGGAGTTCACGTAGGAGACTTTAAGCAGCTCACGTATGGCTGCCAGCTGTGTTCTAATTCTAAGGGTTTGGGAGATGGTCCACATACCTACTCTTGCTTTAGTTTTCCTTTATTTTTCCATTGTCTTAGTAGAGCGGTTTAAAATCAAACTGAAGTCGAAATTAAAATTGAAAAGTATATATTGATTTATCATTGATAATGATTTTGATTTTTTTATTAGATTGTCGATTTTTGACTGTTTGAGATTTTTTTTTTTTAAAGGATTAACTGATAATTCGATAGTAAATTAATAAATTGTATTTATACCATTTGGTATACAAAGCCCTTGACTTAAGTTTAGTTTCATTCTTTCAAATTTGACTATCTCAAGCTCTCGATTATTCTATAATATGTTGATGTTGATGTAATATGTCAGCCCATGTGCATGATTCATTTGGTTTGTCACCTTGTTTCTAAGTAATTTTCAATGATTTTTTTGTGTATGTTAAATCTTAACGGTTAAATCAATAATCAATAAACTAATATCTTAATGGTCTACTTCTATAATGGTTTAGCATGTCTACAAACCGATACAAATAAGTCGAATTGATAAACTTCAAAACTGAACGAACCAACCAATATGCAATCCTAGTCTTACATTGTCTAAGGAAATAAAAGGTTTATTACATCAATTTCTTGAACTTGTCAGTAAAATCTTTTTCTGATTGAGCATCTAATCATATGATAAAATGTTTCTATTAGACTTTCTGATTTGAACTTTTATAAAAGTTTCAGTATGTGTTCTCAAAGGCTTATTATATAGATAGGTTAATCATTTAACGTAGTGATCTCCTTCAATTAAGCATGATTAACATCAATAAAACGTAAAATCTCGAGTTTATCTCAATTGATGTTGATGTATATTACTAATAGAGGCAATGTATATTATGTGGTTAATAGTTACTTTATAGAAACTTGAGAACACACAAAAATGCTTAATAAATACACTTTATCATGTGTTCAAAAGCTCAATTTAATAAATCATAATTCAAATGTCTAAACCGATTTCACAGATAAGTTTAATGAATTGTTGAATTATTAAACCAAAAAGAAAATAGTAATACTGTCACCGTTTCCCATCCATTAAATTCTTTGCGTCTTCCTTAATGTAAATGTCTGTAAGTGGACTTTTAAGCCTTGAAGTACCAATAACCATGCATGCACTCTTTGAGAATTGATCAATATAATTTATAATGTAAAGCTTCACCACTAGTTTCTAATTTATTTATTTATAGATAGAAAATTAATATACTAAAAAACTACATACTACATCAAATTTTTTTTTTATAAATCACAAGTTCACAACTTCATGTATTTGAAAAATAGTTTTTTTTTTTTTTTTTTTTAAAGTCAAATATAGAATTATCAACTTTGGATTGAGCACATCAATTTAGAAACTCAAAATTCAACTCCTTAGTCTCTTTTTTGAACTCGTCTGCATGTTTTTAAACAATGCCTAAATTACATTTCTCCCAAGAGAAAAGTAAGTAGCTATATAGTCAACAATGAGGTTGAAATTCAAGAAGTTACCCTTCTTCAGTTAATGTTTTCAAACTTGACTCAGTCTGATATCCAATTAATTATAGAATGAAACTTTTGCTAGGCAACCAAACAGCCACCTACTTTGTATTACCCACCGACCAGGTCCAAATTCATTAAGCCCAGACAAGAAAAAAGGTGGCAAAAAGTACCAGAACCAATTTGCTTTAACTGAAGATATTGCTAGTTTTCTTCTCTCTTTTTTTTTCAAGCCTCTGACCATCTAAGCATCAGAGAAATTTCTGTTCAAAACTTTTTCTGAACTAGTAAATTGTTGACCATCTAATCGAACTCAGCTGCTACAAAGATCCTTAAATCGCCACGACAACAGGCAAAAATTGAATGTCTGGCTCCACCTATTAGGGGACATGTAAATGTCAGATGTAAGAATGTAAGAAAGGTTTCATACAAGCATGAGAACCTATTAAGGGACATGAAAATGTCAATTGTGAGAATGTAACCTTACTCACAATAGTAAGCAAGTTTGTGATGACCCCTTCGTACATCAAACACAAACACACACACCAAAATCACATTGTACAATACACAATAAGATTTCAGACAAAAATCAATATTGCTATAGGAGAAGATTAGTTATACTTCACCAGAAAAACTATTTCACATATTGGGGGTCCAAACAGAAAAATCACAGAGAAGCAGGTATGGGAGATTGTACCTCCAAATTACTGGCCAAGAGGAGAGTTACTGTAGGCTTATAGATAATGTAGTCAATTTGCCATTAATCCTCATAACAATGAATATGTTGGGACATACTCTCCTAGACATACGTTAACATCAATTTATTGAGTATTTGAACATAGCAACTCCAAATAGAGTGAAATGAATTACAGGATTCATGTAATAGATCCGCCTTGCATTCAATAAAACGGGGATAGAACATGAGAAACCAGAGTTAAAATTCTAGTATAGGTAAAAAAGCTAAGTAATTTCTTTCTCATCTTCTAAACCTTGGTAGAAAGAGTACCTGCTACTTGTACTAGCTAAAAAATAGCAGATATCTTGTAGCAGAAGTTCCCAGGTACTGAAGGTAGGAATTTTACCCATCCCACTAATTCTCAAGACAGAACTAATGGTTTACAACACGCTTCATGAATGTGTACTGTACTTGACATAATAGTTAAGCAGAGTATCAGCTTATAAGCTCAGCACAAATCAACCTAGTAATGTTCTCTGGCTATAAGTCGCAAGCTATTTTTACACACTAGCGTACTGTACCTGATACTGCTCATACACTAAGGGGTCGTTTAGTTGGATTCATTAAAAAAAACAATCTCCACATAGAACCCCACATAATAAATACAATGTTTCATTACTTGTTTTCTTTTCCTCATAACTGATACTTGCATAAGTAGCGCAGGAATCTATGTATTAATATGTAGGACAGAACGTGAAATAAGAATGCGGGTATTAGTAGTAACACATGGATTAAAACAAGACAAAACTAACCCTCATATAAAATAGCAAAAAACCTTATATTTGTTTAAGAAGTTAGCACATATATCAATTATACACTACTAATTTGTAATATATCAACTAAACATCATACAAGATATAATCTACGTGTTATAATCCCTGCACTACTAATCCTTGCATAACATGTTCTAAACCAATGGCCCCTAAATCTGACTAGTTATTCAAAATCTCTCAAGATGCTGATACAAGGTGATAAAAGTTTAGGATGGAGCAAACAAAAGAGGATAAAAAAGTACATACAATGCTCTATGATAGCAAAAGAACTAAGGATGGCTCCTTTCTAATACTTTAGTACTTCTTTTATTAAGTTACTCTGCATCAAACTCTTAATCAATCTGCAGCTGACATTCATTCTGCAGCCAACTCTTTTTCTATTCTTTCCATTTGATACGCTAAACCCCAAGGCAGTGTTCTTAAAGGCGAGAGCCTTTCGCCTTTGGCGACAAGGCGTGGCGAATTCAAAAAGGCGTGCCATGGCGATCAAAAGGCGACTGGCGACGTGACGTGGTGATGCAATAGGCGTCGCCTTTTTTTTGTTTTTTTTTAAAGTCAGATTTAATAATTAAAAGCCAAAATTAGGGTTTTTTTTGGGTATTTTTGTAAACTCACCTCAGATTAGGCGTCGCGACTGCTTCTCCTCCTCTTCTCCTCAGATTTTGCAAGTCGCGACCCCTAGAGACTTACATGACCTTCGCGAATCGCAACACTGCTGCTCAGGTACGACTTACGCTGCTGTTCAGGTACGACCCCTGGAGACTTACGTGAATCTCTTCTTCTCTTCTAGTTCTTCCCTTCTTTTCTTCTTTTCTGTTTTCAGCAGTACGACTATACGACTATGCTGCTCTGTTTTTCAGACCTCTATTTTTAGTGGTAGACTGATGGTGAAGTGTGAACTGAGTGCTTTGTTCTTCTGTTTTGTTGAAGTGCTCTGCTGCTCACTGCCTATATTTTTTTTTAAAAAAAAATAATTTAATTCTTCTATAATTATTTCTGCCCTACTTAATTTAGTTTTATACTAATTAATAGAGTATTTTGAATTATTGGTTCATTCAAGTTCTAGACTTTTAATACTATTAGTTTTTGAATTGAAATGTTTGCTTAATATGTTATTGCTATTAAGATTTTGGATATTTATATATGCAATTAAAATTTTTAATTTTTGGTATTAATTGGCTCCTCGATTCAAAAAGACGAGCGCCTCGCCGCATGGCGAGGCAGGCCCTTGTCGCCTTTTGTCGCCTCTCGCCATCCAAAACACTGCCCCAAGGCCAGACCCCACTCAACTTAGAAGTCAAGAGTTGTTCTTGACTTCTTTCCCCACTTGCTCCCTTGGTGACTGGGACCCCCCAACATCAAGGTTTGAGGCGGACTGTCCTTTCCACTATATATGGCAGGAAGATGAAAGAAAAACATGTTCTACATACTAAAAGCTATCTGCTATAGCAATTTGATTAAGAAATGACAGATTTTCCGCAGCCAACATATCTGGGAACAATAAAACATTTGGTGACATTTTTCATGTGTTTTTTTGCTACAAATATAAAATAGAAGTAAAACACATGGATCAACCTTTTTCCCTAACTATTTTACAGAAAAATGTAATGTTAGACTTGGGATTTAAACAAGACAATAAAGAAGCTGACAGCATCATTATTTGGAGAGAAAAGAATTTAAAAAAAAGCCCGTTCCTATGTCTCTCATATGGGTTTTATAATAGTAGTAGTTCTATAACCATACGTGACTTAGTGGAGCCTTTTAGAAATAATCTCTCATGAATTGGTGTTGCGTGCTTTTCTTGGCAGAAACAACTTTTGATAGAATCTACGATATTTTCCATTTTGTGTGTTTTCATTATTGACAAAAATTTAGCAGGATTTCTGTCCCTATTTCACTGTCTTCATATTTCATAATATAATGTTTTTAGGGTCTTATGCAGATAAGTGAAATCCTTTTAATCTTTATACGACGGTGGGGTCTGTGCCAGCTTGCACGCACCTCGACTATTCCCATGGGTACCTGCTGCAGATAGCCATGGATTGGCCAAGAGGATGATAATACAACATTTAACAAAGAATTGGAGAAGATCTGTACATGAAAATGGTAGACAAACAAGGTTACTGGCACCTCTATTCATTTTCTGTAATGAAGTTGTACATTTAGAACAAAAAAATGAACTATGACCCTTAGAAACCATTGAATAAAACATGATGATGAAGATATGTAAGGGTAATATAAGAACCTAACCTAAGTATGATGTACTTACTTCGCCAAATCCACTTCGAGTATTGCTATGTCTCAGCTTTCTTTAGCTCCTTAACTATTGCATCGGCCAGCTCCTCCCCACTGTATTCCACACCAAAGCATCTAACTACTTGCATATTTGGATTCACCAAATACCTATTACATCAATATACATCTGACTCTGTCAAATTGCTCTAGCACAGGTAAAAGAAACTGAGAGTTTATTCTTCCATAGTTGTAAAGAGAGGGCTTCTTATTTGACAATATATAGGACTTGAGGCTTACATGTTGTGAGAAGATTCTACCAGATAATCATCTCCTTCTTCATCAACCTTCTTAAAGTAAACTCGGTATTCCTGTGCCATCTGTCTAACAGCAGCAACTGGTCCAGTTAATCCCATTATTCTTGGGTCAAACTCTGCGTTTCATGCTAATAAAATCAGCACAGCTTAAGTGGAGGAAATAAACATCAAATAAAAGGAGACAACTATAGGATTGAGCCCTTTTCTCTTCAAGCCCACGCCCCCAGTTGGAATCTCTTTCCACAATTCTTTCAACCAAGACGTTCATTCCAGAACCTAGAAAGAGAAAGAGATCAGAGAAGCTAGATCCAGACCTTTGAGATAAGCTCGAAGTTGCGAAGGCGTATCACGTTGAGGATCAATTGTGACAAATACTGGGAGAATCTTATGATGATCCTGTTTTGAACCTTGTTTACATTAAGCAGAAAGGACCACAAAGCAAAAATAAAATAACAACATCAGCAACATAAACCAGTAAATAAGAAAATATAATATCCATTCAAAGAACCCGAGTTGAACCTAGAATATCAGTAGTTTTAGCCATCTTTTGTACTTCTGCTGGACCAACATCAGGAGATGAAGTATAACCAAAGTAGAGAAGAACCCAGTTTCCCAGCAAGTTGCGCTCGGTAACCAAACGGCCTTCTGTATCAATCAAGCTGAACGGGCCGCCAATGATTGGCCCTTGAATTGCACTTCTTTCAAATTTCTCGCCTTGACCTAAAAGGCATGAAAGCTTTATATTGTGTACCAATCATTAATATTTATGGCACTACAAAACTATTAGAAAGTAAATGCACACGGTACTTCATAAAGAGCATGATTCAAGTGGACAAGCATACCAACACTTTCTGATAAGGAAACATAAAAAGAGAGAAAATAGTCCAATGAACTATTCCATTTAAACTAGAAAGATACCGAGACTGCCATAATAAGTCTATCAACGATCCTAGCATGCGGCTTTTTGGCTGCATGATAAGTAGGACTCAGGGAAGAAAATAATTTTAGTCTATAGTTCTGGACTTCTAGTAGATTAGAAGTTTAACAACCAAAAGAGGCCTTATCTCTTGTGCTCCATTATTAAACAAAAGCTGATAACCACTTTAAGTAAGGAGCTATGATCCAGCATATGGACTCAGCCATGTACCACTTCTTAATTCACTACACACCTACATCCTTAATTTGTTTCTTCAATTTTTTGTTTCCAGCTAAAGTATTAATTGCAGCATTCAAAGGCACATAATCCGCATTGAGGCGTATTTGTATTGAAAGACACATAAAGCTTTGCTTAAAATATATACCCAAAGCCCCACCTTTTGGAATTGCTCTCCTTTCATCATTATAATGAAGAAAAAGGAGTAGTCCACCGAATCCTCCCAAAGCAGCTCCAGGCTGCAAAGTAGAAATAAGATGAAGACAACTGAGATAAAGGAGCCATAGACAACCGCACAGAGCACATGCAACAACAGTCACAAAACACATCAAAAGGAAAATGGAGTTCAAATGCAATACTAATATATAAGGTTTCCAAGATTTTGATGTTGATGGTCCAGTTAATAAAGGCGGATCATAAGTCTTTCTAGCAGACCTCATGCAGCTGGCTGAATGGAAGCGCTTAGGTGGGATAAACCTACACATGAAACAAGTAATCAGAAAAATTGCAGTGCACTCCATAATTTGAAACTGAAATGGTTTACTTTTATACTTCCTGTTCTACATGTATTTGAATCATTTCTCTTCTCTTTTCGCCCCATTTCTTTTTGAAAGGGGAAGGCAGTATCATGGAAAGCATCAGTGCGCACTTACAGGGCTTGATTTGCATCACCAATACATCATAACTTTGTTTAGGAATAAAACTTGAAACGACTTGTTCCAATTATAATTGAAGTGAATGTCTATAGAGAGTTCCTCTCTTCTTGCAAATTTTGGATTCTTTTGCCAGGACAATTGCAAGTAAATTCAAATGAAAAAAAGAAATACGTCCTAAGTCCATTCTAATCTCTCACAAGGTAATAACGCATTATGCATATCTCTCCTCATAGATACATTTTATGCATTCAAAATGGGCATTGACTGTAGAAAATAGAAGTAAAAAAGCTCCATCCACACTCCCCTACTTTTAACACATCAAGCTCACAACAGTGGAAGGATCATCTACATATCAATACTTTACCGTCACATGAAGCTGATGCTCTCTGGACTAACTAAAACTTTGGACAGGTATAACTGCAACTTTAGATGAGTCAAAAATCTTACAAAGCTGAATCTGATGGAGAGTTAATTTAAGAAATTCTCCACATCAAGCTTCTGAAGATTGGAAACTTACAGTTCTTTTTGACTTGCTGTGAAACAATCCTCTCCCCCTTCCCCTATAGCAACAAAAGACTGACGCTCCCCCAACTTAGCCTCTATGTGAGGCAGTAGTAATTATTTGCTACATTTTAGACTTATAAGTTTCTCCCTTATTTTCCTGATGGAAGTTGCTACTAGTCATTTACTCACCATCCTCCCAAGTGGGATTCCACTAGGTATGTTGTTGTTGCAAGTTACTACTAGTCTCTTACTCAAAATCAAATTCCGCTCATGATGGATCTTACAACCTTATAATTAGCAAAATGCCTAAGGGAGAAACTAGAAAGAGACAGTTGGCCACTATAAGAAGTACATAGTTACGGGTGAAAGTAAGAGTTGCTACGCATAAACTGAAACTTCACAAAGTTTCCTTCTAAGGGGACCTCCATGTCTCTTGGAGAAATCCATGAGCCACATAGCATGTTTAATCTATCTATCCAAGACAGCCTCCCCCTGCTACCAATTGAAACTCATGAACCCAAAACACCACAAGTAACACATTAGGTTAGACAAGTTTTAATTCTACAAGACCCCTTAACCAATGTTTATCAAAAGGAACTTTAGTAAGCCATGTTATAGCTGAAATCAGACATAAAAGAAACGTTGACGATAATGCCACCCACACTTCCACGTTTCTAACAGTCATACAATTGGAATTTTAACCTAGATATTTCAAATTTTGCTTTATATTAAGTATCATCTATGCAAAGGTACTCTCAACATTATTATTTCTAGTATTCTAGGTTAAGGCAAAAGATATAACTCCGCATCAACCATATTAAATGCAATAGAACACTAGAACCAGTGTGTTCATCAAAATTTGTTTCTCCTATTCTTCAACCAAGCATCAATAACATCATAATTAGAGCTTTCACTAACATATTTTTTTCTCTCATAATGCTATTTCAATCCGTCCATTTAGAAGAAAATATACCAATATTGCTTTCTCCAACTTCATTAGCAACTGGAAAGAAATTAGTAATGCTTCTCACTAAGGAGAAGTAGATCACTACAGTTTCATCTCTTCTTGCTTACTTCCCCCTTCCAACAACCAAATAGTTTGAGGTACGTAAAGGGACGAATCTACTCACAATTTTTTCTCATAATCTAAGTAGATTAGTAACAAACCAACAGACTACACAGAATCTTTGGAGGCAAAACACTACAAAAACCATATTTAAACAAAAGAATAACCAAACCAAACTATAAAATTTCCATAATACAGAAAAAAGTTATAGAAACACAAATTACCCATAAAAATCAAAACCATAAAAATTCAAGAAAACCAAAACCCATAAAATTTCAACAGTGTGTGATTGAGTATAGATTATAAAAATTGCACATTACCTTTCATATGTATTAAGGGTCTGTATAGAACGGTTCTTGATTGAATTTAAGAGAGACCTGTATACTTGCATTTTGCACAAACTTGACAAAATATGTGAAGTAAACAAAACTGGGTATCTTAGAATTGGAACTTATGGGGCAAGAAATTGCACTATTCTCTATACTAATATCTTCTTTTCTACTGAATATCAACTGCAAGGGTTATGGAAATCCTGAGAAGAAGGTGATGAGCAAAACGGCACCGTTTGGTGACTTTTGCGCCAAGATCCTTTCGGGTGACTTTTCCCACAAGTATTAGAGATAAATTTATTCTCTTACGTATTTTTTATTACATATTTCTTCATGTAAATTTTGAGGCGACTTTAGTTCCATTTTGGATTTGTTTATTTTTAGGTGCTTTTAATTTTTAAATATTTTTTAAATTTGAAAGGTATTTGAAAAGGTTAAAAAGTGACTTTAACCCCTCAATTTTAGGAAAAAAAAGATATAAAATAAATCAAAGGTTAAAAGTAGGATATTTTCTACTTGTAACTTTTAGCTTTTAACTTATAAATTACTCATAAGAAAAAGTGGCGCGTTTGAACAGCGCGAAGTTTTAGAAAATAGAACACTTTCAATCTTGTGATTCTAAATTAAAGTTATATCAAATGCACTAAATTATTCTTCAATCTTGTAACTTTAAATACGCGTGGAAAGTTTGAAATTAAAATATTACCAAAAAGGAAAAGAGGTCATTCTTGGTGAAACAATTAAAAAGGAAAGGAGTCATTCTTTTTAAAACTATAAATCTTATTTTATAATATAAGTTCATTCAACTTTACTATATATATATATATATATATATATATATATATATATATATATATATATATATATATATATATATATATATATAATTTGATATGGGCGTGACATTTTCACTAACCTAATGTTGCATCTACTTTATGAAATTCAATCTAATCAATCAGTAATAAGTAATGAAAGACATTATGTTGTGAAAATCTGAAGATGGGCATGAGCCAGATAGCTGATATAGTAATGTAATTCGAACGTTTGAAGAAATATCTATTACTTTAAATTAAAATGTAACTATAACAATCTTAAAGTGTGAGCATAGACAAACTACGCTCACACTTTATATTTGCTACGTGCTATAATAGACATGCTACAATATATTTTCTATGAACACACTAGAGTAATTACACATTAGGCTTGCCCAAAACGAGGCTCGAGCTCAGCTTCAAGATCCTCGATTGGCTTCTCAGTTAAGTGAATAGTCTTCATCTTGTTTATGGCATTAGCAGGATTAAGGCTCTTCGGGCAACATGCTGTGCAATTTTTTATAGTCCTGCACCGGTACAAACGCCCTTGGTCCTCTGTTATTGCCTGCAATCTCTCATTTGCAAATTCATCTCGACTAAAGAAAAAAGATAATTAATTATCGGAGTGACCATATTTTTGTTATTTATTCGACTGGTGTATTGAAGAATTAACCTGTCCGAGATCCATCGATAGGCATGGAGCAAGGCTGCAGGTCCAAGGAACTCCTCGGGATTCCACCAGTAAGAAGGACAAGAAGTGCTGCAACAAGCACATAATATGCATTCATATAAGCCATCAAGCTTCTTCCTATCCTCTGGTGTTTGCCTGTATTCTCTCCCATCTGGGGGCGGTTTTTGTGTCTTCAACCATGGCTCTATAGACCTGAAAATCCTCAAAACACCCACAACATTCATTTTTTGCACCACGCTCCAATGTATAATTGTCGATCAGAGGCCAAATCTATCACAGAGTTCAACTCAACTGATGAACTCATTACTAATTCATTGATTCAGTGCAACTATACACGCACACACCAAAAACATTTAGAACTTGTATACACATAATAAGATCATCCATTCTAGACCTACTCTGCTAAATCTAGATTGCGGATTCACATCTATTGAAAATGAAAGGTTATAAAATACAGTTATCGTGAACTTGAAACAGATCTAGTTAATGCCACTAATTAATTAAGATTCGACTATAAATTTTTGCAAGTATTTGTACATACTAACTTGCAAATATTCTCCATCCGTCCCGATTTTTGTAGCATACTTTCCTTTCTAAATTGTCCAAAGAAGAATATTACCTTTTTCATAATTAGAAACAACTTAACTTTAAAATTCCTCTTTTATCTTTCATAAAAATGTCTTGAGGCTTGTTTTAGACCACAAATTTCAAGAGTCTTAGTTACTTTCTTGAACGTCATGTACCTAATCAAACAGTACAACATAAATTGAAACAGAATAAGTACTACTATAGTAGTGACTACCACAATCTTTTTGAGTAAACTTGAACAATAGGGTGATATTTCTAAACATCAATGTCAAACATGGCATGTCTACATCGAACATTACTGATGGACGTATAATTGGAATTAAATAACTTGATGAAATGAGAAAAGGAGAGGGAAATTACTTGTACTGCTGGTAGAAATTAGTGAGATCAACCACCAAATCTTTGATAACAAACATGTGAGGAAGAGGAGTGATGGTAGTTGGCTTGCTAGTGTCTATATCTATAGGCTTGAGACATGCTACGGTGTTAACACCATTTATGTTCATTGAGCATGATCCACATATTCCTTCTCTACACGACCTTCTGTAACTCAAACTCGAATCTTCCTCCCCCTTTATCTTTTGCAATGCATCCAGAACCTATAAAAAAAATATTTACTAAATTGAGTGCGTCTAATAAACTTATTATTAATAATAGAGAAAAGACATTAAATGACACCTGAAGTATCCCGAATTTTCAAAAAGACACCTTAACTATACAGGTGTCCTATTACCCCACAAAAGTATTGAATATCGTTGTAAAATGATCAGTTTGATCCATTTTCTCACCTGGTTTGTGAACACGCACAACAAACGCGTGAAGGTATGTTTTTGCTGATAAAAACCAATTAAAAAGTGCCACATTTCACTTGTTTTCTTTATTAATTATTTACTTGCTTTAAATCATCTTCTTCCCCACAACATTACATTTCAAACTCAGCATTACCATTTTCAAGTTCTTCTTTATAATCATCTCCATTAACAACTTCCTTAAAGTCCCAATTCAACAATCAATTCTCAAATTCCCTCTATTTCAAAATCCTAATTTTGACTGAAAAAACTCAAACCCAGCAAAAATTGTTCACACCCAAGTGAGAAAATACTAAAACAAATTCAACCCAAAAACAGAGAAAAACAAAAATGAAAGCAAAACCCAATTACAACACCAAGAAAGAGAAACAAAAATGAGAAAAAAATTCACGGAAAAAGATAATTATATACTGAAAGCGAGAAGTAGATTTGATTAGCGGAAAGAATAGGGATAAATAGAGATTGAAGGAAAGGATTTTATAGTAATAAATAAATAAAATGTAAAATGTCAAATTTGACGGGGGAGAGAAATTTATTTAGGAACATTTTTTAGTTTTAATGGAAATATAGATATAGCTTGTGTGTAGTGAACATCACTT
Organism: Solanum pinnatisectum; assembly: GCA_035578085.1. NCBI lineage: Eukaryota > Viridiplantae > Streptophyta > Magnoliopsida > Solanales > Solanaceae > Solanum > Solanum pinnatisectum. The sequence continues at coordinate 40,167,304 of CM069079.1, read as the reverse complement.
TTTCAAACAAATCGGGTCGGATTGAAATTAGTGTGAGCCTCACGCATGTCTTACCAGGTGAGGAAATGGCCCTAAATGACTCTTTTACAACGATATTCAATACTTTGTGGGGTAATAGGATACCCGCAAAGTTAAGCTTTTAAAAATTCGGGACAACTTCAATGGTGACTTTATGTCTTTTCTCTTAATAGTACGCTTGTTACTATAGATATAAGACATTGTTAGGCTCGAAGCAAATTCTGTTTTCCCCTAAAATTTACAACAAAGAGAAAAAAGTTATATTGCACACCTAAAGAAGCGACTTCCCTAAATTTGGAAAAATTTTAACCTGAAGTTAAGCTAACACATAAATGTTATGATGTGTGTATGTGTAGGACCAAGTCATTCCTTCTTTTCTTAATCTCCATATCTAAAGTCAAAATAGGTTCAAAATCCAGCAGAGACAAAATACAAAGCAATTTTTTTTTCTCATTTGTCAAAACTTTGAGAACCAAAGTCACCCAATACTCATAAAATTAGTTAAAATGTGCACGAGGACTATCATTCAATTTTCTTCAAACTAAATTGAATTGTATTATTGTTAGCAAGTGTAGTAAGAACTAACAAGCTGTATGGTTGTGTTAGGTGTATCATTTAAAAGTTAGTTACAAGACTGATGAGGTGACATTAGTTAGTTACAAAGTTGTTATAGATATTTTGTACTCTTTCATTGATAGAATAGTATAAAAGGGCATCCATGTACAGATTCATTATATCAAGACATTAATACAATTCTCTCATCTTTCTTTCTCTTCCAAATGCTCTGTAGTTTGTATTGATATTCAACCTCCATTCATGGAGTTAAGAGCCTTCGATTGTGAAGGGCTAAAGGATAAGCAGCTAACTAAAAGGTGCTCAGATTCACCATTGTTCAAAGGTGAATTGAAAGGAAGCATCAAAATTAAAGCTAAATAGCAATGGCGAATGGAAGTGCAGCTGAGGAAACAAACAATGGAAATGGAACTTTGAGTCAAACTGTATTTCCAGTAATTGATCACAATCACCCATTATTTCTTCAACACACTGATACTCCAGGTAGTTCTCTGATTTCCCTTCAGTTAACTAGTTCAGAAAACTATGCTTTGTAGAATAGATCTTTTAGGATTGGCCTAGTAGGGAAAATCAAGTTAGGCTTTGTAGATGGACGATTCCCTAAATCCATGTTTGAACCAATTTTGTTCGAGCAGTGGGAAAAGTGTAATGCTATAGTGTTAAGCTGGACTATGAATGTTGTACGACCAAGACTTCTAAGCTCTGGAGTGTATGTTTCTGATGCACGCAAAGTTTGGCTAGATCTGAGAGAAAGGTTTGATACAGTAAATAGATCTAGGACTTTTCAATTGTATAAAGAGATTCACACACTGATTCAAGGGACTATGTTTGTTGCTGACTATCATTCTAGGCTAAGAGATCTTTGGGATGAATATGATGCTCTTATGCCTTGTCCAAGTTGTCCCTGTCCAGAGTCAAAGAAATTTGGTGAACATTGTGACTATCAAAGACTCTTGCAGTTCCTAATGGGACTAAATGAGTCCTACTCAACTCCTAGGAGTCAGATTCTCCTGATGAGTCCAATTCCAACACTTAACAAGGCTTATGCTTTTCTAATTGACCAAGAGAGTTAGAGAAATCTAGCTAGTTTTGCTTTCAATAGCTGAGGGGTGATAGAAGGAACAATAATTTATACTCATAGAAGCAACACCTACAGTGGTGGATCAGGTACATCTAAAAGCTCATTTCCAAATGGAGTAGGTGATTCATATTCAGGAGGATAACAGTGGTGCTATAGTAATTCTGGAGGAGGCTAAAAGCTAGGAAGTCATTTCTTATATGTGAACATTGTGGATGCAAAGGTCGGTCTAAGGAGCAATGCCATAAAATTGTTGGATATCCTATAGATTTCAAATCTAAGAGGAAGTCGAATATGTATGCTAATCAAATTACTGCTTCAGAAGAGTGTGGATATGAGGTCAGGGTCAACAACAATACATCCTCTAGTTAATCAGGAGTTGGTGCAGGGTCAAACAATGGTACATTCTTCACCACTCAAAATCTGGAGGTGACAAGGTAGGAGAGTCCTCTGCAAATATTGCCACTATTGCAAATGCAGGTAGCTCTCTTGCAACCCTATCTTGTAGTAGTAAATGTAGCAGTAAATGGATAATTGATACTGGAGCTTCTCATCATATTATATCTAACCTAGATATTTTTGACAAAGCTAAAAGACACCTACTCATATAGATAATAAAGTACATCTACCAAATGGAAAAAATGTAACAGTGTCATATATTGGCAACTCTTGTGTGTTCACAAATCAGTCTATTTTCAATGTTCTTTTTATCCCTGAGTTCAAGTGCAACTTACTATCAGTTTCAAAGCTTATAATAGAATTACAGTGTATGGTAGGTTTCCTAATTTCTGTGTTTTCCAAGGCCTCTCCCACTGGTCAGGTGAAGGGGAATATTGGTAAAGAAGAGCAAGACTTTACATACTTCATGAAGAATCAAGTCACACTCAAAAGAAGTTAGTCAATACTACTAGTGTAGTTCATGTGTCTGCTAAGTTTGATTCTAGTGATATATGGCATAAGAGGCTAGGGCATGCTCCAATTGATGTAATAAAGAGACATGAGTCTCTCATATCACTAAACTTCAAAGACCATTCTCATTGCACTGTGTGTCTTGTAGCTAAACAAACAAAACTTTCATTTCCTTTATGTGTTCATAAGTCTTCTATTGTATTTGAGTTGATACACTGTGATCTGTGGGGTCTTTATAATGTTCTTACTCATAATGGAAAGAGGTACTTTGTTACAATTGTAGGTGACTTTGGTAGATACACTTGGGTTTTTTTGATTACTTCCAAAGCTGACTCAACAGTTGTAATCAAGCACCTTCTTACAAGAGTTCAGAATACATTTTCTACAAGTGTTAAAACTTTCGAGTCTAATAATGGTTGTGAGTTCCTTAGTACTGAGTTTCAGGTTCTATTGAGTGAAATGGGCATTTTACATCAGACTACTTATGTGTATACCCCACAACAAAATAGGGTTGCTGAAAGGAAGCACAGAACCATTCTTGATATGGCCAGAGCTCTAAGGTTCTATGCATCTATACCTTTAAGATTCTGGAGGGAGTGTGTACTCACAGTTGTGTACATTTTAAACAGACTTCCTTCCAGGTTACTAGGCTACAAATAATCCTTTGAGAAATTATATATGCATCCTCCAAATTTGTCCCACCTGAAGGTCTTTGGCTGCTTGTGTTATGTCACTAGTCCTAAGAAACGCGATAAGTTCTCTTCAAAGGTTGTTTCTGCAGTATTTATGGGATACTCCTCAACACAAAAGGGTTATATTCTATATGATATTCATGCTAAGTCTTTTTTTTTTGTTAATAGTCATGTAGTGTTTCAAGAAGAATTATTTCCCTTCAAGCATCTCCAAGCCTCACCAAATGTCGTGTTTCCAATAATGGAGTATGCTCTAAGTTCTTCTAAAATTGTTATGTCACCTCAAAATGACTCATATGAAATGACCTCTGCTTCACCTGAGGCTCTACATGGTGTATATGACAATGTAAGTTCTGTAACACCTAGTCCCACTGTTGAGATACTTCCTTCTACTAAGTTACCAACTAAAATATCAACTAGATCCAGCAAACCTCCTCTATGGTTGCAGGATTTTGTCACTAAGCCTAAAACATCTGCATGTACTTATTCATTAGCAAATCAATTGTCCTACAAACAATTTTCACCTAAATATAGAGAGGTCTTGAATGCATAATCAATTGTTACTGAACTTGTTTCATTTAAAGAAGCTGCTACTGATCCTAATTGGATAAAAGCTATGCAATTAGAGATTGATGCCCTGGAGAGTAATAAGACATGGAGCATAATTGATTTACCACCGGGAAAGAGACCTATTGGATGCAAATGAATATATAAGATTAAGTTCTTAGCTTCAAGAGAGGTTGAAAGATACAAAGTCAGGCTTGTGGCTAGAGGTTTTAGTCAACAAAAGGGGCTTGATTATGGTGAGACTTTTAGTCCAATAGCAAAAATGGTGACTGTTAGGTCTGTGGTGGCTTTGGTTGCATTAAAAGGGTGGTATATATATATATCAGATAGATATCCATAATGCCTTCTTAAATGGTGACTTACAAGAGGAGGTATACATGGAGATCCTTATAGTTTTGCAAAACAAGGGGAGAGTCACAAGATCTGCAAACTCCACAAGTCCTTGTATGGTTTGAAATAAGCACCTAGACAGTGGAATATGAAGTTAACTTAGGCACTAGTCCAAATGGGGTTCAAACAAAGCCACTATGACTACTCTTTATTCACAAAACAAACTGGGAGTGGCATTGTGGTGGTGCTAGTGTATGTAGATGATCTTTTGATTACTGAAAGCAATCACCAGCTCCTATGCAATACAAGACAAGAGATCCAAAAGAAGTTCAAAATGAAGGACATAGGGGAACTAAAATTCTTCTTAGGCATTGAGTTTTCTATGTCAAACAAGGGTATACTGATGACATAGAGAAAGTATGCTTTGGAGCTGACCTCTGAGGCTGGCCTAGGAGGAGCAAATCATGTTCATACACCATTGGAGTTAAATATAAAACTCACATCAGTTCAATATGATGAACATGTGACTGGTTTAAGTCCTAACCATGATAAGCCACTTGTTAATCCCACAATGTATCAAAAGTTGGTAGGAAAGCTTCTTTATCTAACCATGACCAGGCCTAACCTTGCTTTTACTTCGTAAGTTCTTAGTCAGTTCATGCATCGTCTTAAGGAATCACATATGGTGGCAGCATTAAGAGCAGTGAGGTACATCAAGAAAGCTCCTAGTCTAGGACTACTAATGCCAGCAGAACAAACTACACAACTAACAGCCTATTGTGACTCTGATTGGGGGTATGTCTTGAAATAAGAAAGACAGTTACAAGGTATTTGGTGAAGTTTGGAGGAGGATTAATCTCTTGAAAGTCCAAGAAGCAAGGAACAGTGTCAAGAAGCTCAAAGACAGAATTCAGGAGCATGGCTGCATGTGCAACTGAAGTAACTTAGTTAATAGGTTTGTACAAGGAGCTAGGGGTCAATGTAACATTACATGTAAAAATGGTATGTGATAGCAAGTCAGCCATCCAAATAGTTGTCAAACCTATCTTTCATGAGCGTACAAAACACATAGACATCGATTGTCACTTTGTGAGAGAAATTATATGTCAAGGGGTACTGTAGACAAAATACATAAACAACAAACATCAACTTGTTGATCTACTATCTTGCAAAGAGTCTTGGACAAGGACAACACAATATACTACTAAGCAAACTTGGAATGAAGAATGTATTTCAACCATAAGCTTGAGGGGGAGTGTTAGCAATTGTAGTAAGAACTAACAAGTTGTATGGTTGTGTTAGGTGTATCATTTGTTAGTTACAAGACTGATGAGATGGCATTAGTTAATTACAAAGTTTTTATAGATATTTTGTACTCTTTCATTGATAAAATAGTATAAAAGGGCATCCATGTACAGATTCATTGTATCAAGACATTAATACAATTCTCTCTTCTTTCTTTCTCTTCTAAATGCTCTGTAGTTTGTATTGATATTCAACGTCCATTCATGGAGTTATCAATTATTTTCAATCAACTCTTGTTCTCCTTAATTTATAGTTATAAGAAATGTTCATGAGGTTCTAATTGAGGGAAGAAAAGACTCAAACAATAAAAACAACGACAACGACATATTCAGTAGAATCCCACAAGTAAAGTATGTTCATTTAGAATCCCACAAGTAAAGTATGTTCATTCTACAGACCTTATTACTACCTCACGCGGGAGAGGCGGTTTCCAAAAGACTCTCACCTCACCTCATGTGAGAATAATAAGAGAACGTAGCAACTAACAAGAAAAACAATGCAAACCCTATCAAAGAAAACAAAATAGTGCAATAATCATTTATTAGTTTGAGAAGCACCCCTCAATGATTTATGTAATACACTCTCTCTTTTATTTACAATTTGCAAAAACCCCGACACATGACATTCTCCACGTAGATAAAATATTCCACAATAAACAAATGAGACAAATATCAAAAATAAGAACTACAATATAATACATCTAGTACAACAACAAACCTAAACCCTCGAAAAACAATGACAAAACTCCACTGCATACTAACAATAAAAACAACTTAACAAAAACTAATTACGATAACAATGAAAAATCACATACCATGGGGCCACATGAAGGAAGATCAACAAAGAAGGATTGAAGAAAGGGTTTTAGGTTAGGTTTATCAGGGTTCCACCTATAAATCCTAAATTCCTTCATCTTCTTATCTTTATCACTTAATTTCTTGAGGATTCCAACAGATTCCCCTGCTTCTTTTCCATGTTGTTGTGCAATTGGGTGCCCTTCAAGTATAGGGAACCTAGAGTACTTCTTTCTCAAATGCCTCAATTTCTTTACCCCTTCTTTTATTATTAAGTTTCTTGACATTTTCTCTTGTTTTCTTTGAATGAAGACCCCCAGAAATATGGGAAGAAAAACACTTCTCTGCTTGCTTTACGTGTTCTTATTATGAGAAAACTTACTTTGTATTGCATGCAAGTGAATGGATTAGAGAGAGACACCTGGTTGCACGTGTCAATTACCTTGACGATCATTTTCAAAGTTACGCCCTTTCCTCGCTCCATTTTTAGTTATCATGTTATTAAAAGTCAATTTGATTAATTTTCAAAGTTGTAATACTTTAAAAAATTTAAATATTTAAAAATTATAAATTATAATTTTTTTCATATCAATATGATGAAAAATATATCGTAAAATATTAATCAAAGTTATTACTCCCTCTGTTTCTAATTACTTGTTCACTTTTGAATTGGTACACCTATTAAGAAAATAATGATTGCATAGTGAGTTTATCATTTTGCCCGTATTAATTATGAAGTGGATGAATTAAAAATTTAAGATATTCAAGAAATTATATCTTTTTCAAAGTAATTAATTGAAGGTATAATAGGTAAAAAAAAATTGTTCTTTTTTTATTTTCAAAATAGACAAGTAATTAGGGACAACTACAAAAGAAAAAGTAAACAAGTAATTAGGGACATAGAAAGTAGAGTTTTGACTCTAAACAAGGAAACTATGACAATTAAAAATGAACAGAGAGTATAATTATAAAAACAAAAATAACTTTTACTGATGCACATTAATAAAAAGTGTTTAAAGTTTTATCTATATTAATTAATTGTTATTAAATTTAATATTATTATAAATTTTAACAATATTTATGCCAAGTGCTAGAGTAAAATATAAATATCACTAATAATTGCATTTACAAAAATATTTTTTATAATAATTAAAGTGCGCGACTCTTATTGAACGGATCGAATGGACAACTACGCTTTAACAATTTGGATTATTGATTGTCGATCTATTCTCTATCTTTAGAATTGATTTTCCTTTGTAAGACTTCAAAAATTCAAGGATTTACCCAAATCATTTGTTAAGTTCTTGTTATTCTCTATCCTAGTTCTTAATCTAGGTCGATTTTTATTGTTTCAACACCAATTTCTTAGTTATCCATTCGTAATTCTTCCTGGATTGGTTGTATCGGTCAATTGAAAAAATGAACTAGACACAAAATAGAGATAACATATAAAGCCAAAGTATAACAAGACTCCTCATACTACAATGCTTTGCGATGCACAACAGAACAGCATTCCAGTGGTGTCCAGTTTAGTGGCTAGTCTTCATATTATTGCTTAGAGTCTCCACTGGTATCCCAGTTAAGTGCTTGGTCTTCATCTTGCTTATGGCCTCAGAAGGTCTAAGGCTCTTAGGGCAACATGCTGTGCAATTTCCTATTGCCCTGCATCGATATAAACGCCTTTCATCCTCTGTTATTGCCTGCAATCTCTCATCTGCAAAATCATCTCGACTGAAAGAAAAAAAATTGATCAAAATTATATATGAACCATGTTTTTGTATGTTTTGATATTAAGAATTAATTAACCTGTCCGAGATCCATCGATAGGTATTGATCAAGGCTGCAGGTCCTAGGAACTCCTCAGGATTCCACCAATAAGAAGGACAAGAAGCACTGCAGCAAGCACATAATATACATTCGTATAAGCCATCAAGCATCTTTCTCTCTTCTGGTGTTTGCCTATACTCTTTCCCGTCTGGCGGGGGATTTCGTGTCTTTAGCCATGGCTCAATGGACCTACATTATCACAAACACAACTCCAATACTAAGATTAGACTAAATTAATTAAGATTGTCAATATGTCCTAACACCAAAAATAATGTGATAATTTCTAACATCCATGTCAAGCATATATGTCTAACATCAATACAATAAACTGATGCACAACTATATAAATCAAAATTAAATAACTCGATCGATCGATGAAATGAGAGAAGGAGATGATCAGGGGAAATTACTTACTTGTACTGCTGATAGAAGTCAGAGAGATCGACGACCAAATCTTTGATGACAAACAAATGAGGAAGAGGAGTTATGGTCATTGGCCTGCTCGTATCTGTATCAATAGACTTGAGACATGCTACTGTATTAACGCCATTTATGTTCATCGCGCATGATCCACATATCCCTTCTCTACATGATCTCCTGTAAGATAAACTCGAATCTACCTCTCCTTTTATCTTTTGCAATGCATCTAGAACCTACAATGAACAAAATTCAAATCAACTAAATTTAGCATGAAATTTGGTGTAATTGAAGGATACAATTACACTCTACAACCCTCAACAGGGAGGTAAAGGGTACAATTACATTAAAGTTCGTCTTCATCCAAAAAAGGATAATTTAATTTTTATTCTTCGAATAAAAAATATTTGACGATATAATTAGACTTATTTAACCAAACATCACACTTCTGTAAATTATATCATGACAAAAAATATATTTTTATACTTATTATAGTGTATAATTACTATGCAATGTGATTGCAATTTGCAACCCTACTAATTACAAAATCTACCAATTGAAACTATACGGAGGATGAATGATGATATCATAAAGTTGAATTTCACGGTTGAATGTTATAGATAAACTTGCCTTATATATACCGAGTGATGTTTGAATTGCTAAATTATTTTTCAAAAAAATATTTGAACAATGTCATAAAATATGATTGATTATAAATATTGATTTTTTTTTTTTTGTCAAACATGTGGTTTATGACGTTCTTGCAATTTGTGTGCTTAGTTAGAATTGTTATTAATGTTCTTGCAAATTGTGTACTTAGTTAGAATTAATATTCCTCCTCCATTATTTATTCAATCGTTTAATTGTTGTGTTTTTGTGTTTTTTTCTTCTGATAATTCAAAGTGTTGAGTTGATTCAACACTAATTTTTTTAAAACTTATCTATATTCGACACTTTGCACTGTTCAATCAAATCAACACTGCAAAAATTTAACACGCAAAATCCTTATCTATATTCTATATTTGTCAAAAAGTATAAATTATGAATATATATTTGTCGAATATAGAACATAGATAAGAATTTTATATTTTTAAAGTGTTGATTTAATTTAACACTGCAAAGTGTCGAATAGCACGACAGATTCCACAAACTTCAGCACAAGCAGGCAATTTTCTTCCAACACTTTCAGGCTTATCGTCGTGTTTGGAGAGTTAGATCCAAAAGAGAAGGTAGAGTACGGCGCATGTACCTTACAATGCACAAGGTACCATGTGTCTTACTTTAGGATTTTCCTTAATCTAGATATTTGTTGGGTTGATTACAAAGTTTTTAAAATTATAAGTATTGTCATGTTTTTGATAAATTTCAGATATATAATTATCAATATCATTACTACAATAATTAATTCATAGTATTATTAAATAAATTATTATGTAATAATTAAATTAATATAGAGAGCAAGTCGGAAAGATCACTTACATTTTTATTTAAGTATAAATAATGAAAATATAAAAAAGAACACGTGATAAAACGATTGAATAAATAATGGGAAAGAAATATTAATTCATTTTTTTATTGTGGATCACTTACATTTTTATTTAAGTATAAATAATGAAAATATAAAAAAGAACACGTAATAAAACAATTGAATAAATAATGGGAAAGAAATATTAATTCATTTTTTTATTGTGAGGTGCATGTCAGGCTGAGCCTTCCTGTCGAAGACTTGAGGACATCCATCTTCCATCCAAATACTATCCTTTGATTTGATCTTTATTTTTTGATTGCCGTTTTGAAAATTTTGCTCAATTTTTTGCCCTTTTAGGGCCAGATTTGTTTTCTCCTCCAGCGAAAAAGTTTCCACGTAAACATTTTTGTGTTTGTTATTCTTAAATTTTACTTTCCGTACGGCTCTTGCTTGACCTGATCTATTCGACGGGTGGTGGACACATTCAAGCCCTCACAAACCAACATTAATAGGCTGTACTAGATTAGTACCTTAGTAATTAATTAAGTGCACTGAATCCAAGTTCAATTACTAAGTGATTCTCCAAACTGACCCTAAATGAAGAATTGGAAAATGCTCTGGCGTAACAAGGGTTGACTGTCAACGTATATATTTCATTGGTCGATCTTATTTAATTTCATTTTTTCTTACTTGAAAAATTAGTAAGTATTGAATTTAATTTGTGAGTATCTCATCCAACAATTTAAATTTTAACATAAACATTTTTTTATTTAGCTATAAAATTTTATCAGTATATTCTAAAAAAAAGTTTTAAATATGCCATCAAACTTCATGAAAAGACTCATTTATGTCATCCGTTAAAAATTTGATACATCTATGCCATTTCCATTTGGGAAAAGACTATCCATGTCATTATTTGTTGAAATTGTAGATGAGTTAAATTTTAAACGGATGACATAGATGAACATTTTTCTCAAATCATATTTGAACATTTTCCTTTTAAAAAATGATTTAATTAATGACGTGGTCAAATCATAATTGACCACGTGTAAAAAATGAATTTGCAAAATCAAAACTTTTTTCGACTAACAAATAATTAATGACATGGATGAATCTTTTCTCAAAGAAAAATGAGATAGATGAACCAAACCCTAAACGGATAACATAAATGAGTTTCTTCCCAAAATTGAATAACATATTGAGCATTTAAAAACTACAAAAATAACACAAGAAAAAATTAGAATAAGACATACCATGGGGCCACAAGAGGGAAGGTGAAGAAAGAAAGACTGAAAATAGGGCTTTTGGTTTGGATTATGAGGACTCCATCTATAAATTCTGAATTCCTTACATTTATCATCACCTCTTTTGAGGTTCCCAACAGACTTTACAACTTGTTCTCCATGTTGTTGTGCAATTGGATGCCCTTCAAGTATAGAATACTCCTTCTTTCTCCAACGCCCAACTACTTTCTTCATCCCCTCTTTTATCAAATTTGTTGACATTTTTTCCTTCTTTGAAGATTGTAAGAAGAACACTAATCTATTGTTATAAGTGAATAATTCAATTACTATATAGTTGCATGCATGCACGGAAGTGGATTATACAAGAGACACCTAGTTTCCACGTGTCAAAGCTTCACTATCATTTGGTTTTTAGCTTAACGGTGGTTCAATTTATAACGCAACTTGATACGGTGTGATAGTTTTGATATCATAATTTTAATATTTAGTTTTTAAAATATTATATTATCACTATTCTAATTTAATTCACTATTTAAAGTTCAATTTTGGTATTCTACGATATGATAAATCAAAATCATAGTTTGTTCAACTTCGATTAATATATACTCGTATAATATAATATTATGACTTCGACAGTTAAAAAAAGGTCTCAAATGATCAGTATCATATAATGTATTGGTATCATTAAGACTGATAATTCCATTTAACTTGATACTAAATCAATATATATATATACTGTATTGATATCATTAAAGTTTCTTATTTAGAAATTACTCATTAGTCAATGACACTATAAAAATGTGTATATGGTAAATCAATAATCATAGTTTTATCGTTTTGGCAGTTTGTCTTATAATCGAATTGATAATTTTTAGTTGGGTTATGTAGTTGCAGGGCTGATCTCTCATGGTTTGACCTTTGGGCTTTGGGCCTTTTAAGTCAATCTTCAAAGAGGCCTAACCTTGGTGATCTGCCACCAAATCTCTTTTTGGGTCAATTTCTATTAACATGAACTACAAAGATTGTACTTTTTCCAGTAACTATTTTTGATGCTTATAATTTGTCATCTAAGTTGGGCTGAAAAAATTAATTTCAGGTGCCTGAATACTTGGTATATAAAATCTCTCCAAAACTATATAGTAAAAATTACATAAATACACAATATTAAATATCATAATATCTAAAATTTTCTACTATATAAAAAAATTACAAATTTTTCCTCTTGGATACATTTCTATACCCTCTCGAATACATCCATCTCGTTAACCAATTTATCATTTGTAATGCATTGGGCAACCAAGGAATATATCCGAGAGCAATGAAAAATTAGAATTATTTATAATTGCAAATATTTTCAGGATAGAATGTAATCAGCCCCCAAAATGTATGAGATTTCTATACTTTATACAACTATATAACATATCAAAAACTGGATTTTACCTCTGTTGAGTTCCATATTTACCGATCTAACTAGCTTCTTAAAACTGAAAAAAAAAATGAAAGGTTTTTAAATTTTTTCTATTTTGAGAGTAACATTTGGACACGGTAAGACTTTGGTCATGGACAACTTAAGCCCAATTTGTCCTTAAATAGCCATAAGTTAATACTTTCGTATCATAGTATTTTATAAAGTATATATGCCCATATGCTTAAAAGGTTTTATGTGTATCTAATGACGAAAATTTTAAAACACTCCATTCAAAAGAATACAAAATTTAAAAAATCAGCTAATTTGAATGGCAAATTATGCATTAGCGCTTCCCCAAAAATATCCTTTTATTGGGTTTTGAGTTTTTTCTTTTTCTACGTGGATAAATAAAAATTCAATTTTGATCAGTTCATTTTTGTCCATAAGTCTAGTAACAATAATTATGGTTATGGTGTTTGTGGTTTTGTTTGAATCGGTTATTGGTTAAAATCAAAACCAAACCAATTTAGTTGGTTTTTAAATTTCTAAAACCAAATCAAATCAAACGAAAAAAATAACCGTCAGTTTAGCTTATTGTTGGTTTGGTTCAGTTTGATTTTTCTAAATTTTTAGTCTGAAAGTAATAATTTTTTTGAGGACATACGTATCTCGATAGACATAGACACCTAATATATGAACAATCCACAGGAAAGTTACTGTGGATTCAATTAAGCAATTCAACAATACTAGAGTTATTATTACACGAACAAAGTGATTCAATTAAGAGAAAGTGTGACTATCTTATGTGAGATAGGATAGGTAAAGACTAAAATTATGCATTTTGATAGACTTGGACGTAGGGTTGTAATAATTGGGCTAAAATTTAAGTATTGGGCTTGAGAAAATAGTAAAGTTAAAATTTAATAAAATATTTATAATTTATTTATGAATAATAAATAAATAATTGTAAAATTTATATATCTGATTTTTCGGTTCGTTTTGGTTATTTTTGTGAGATTTTTTTTTTAGTAAAATCAAAACCAAATCAAATAGTATCGGTTTTCAAAATTTAAAACCAAATCTAATCAAACCAAATCAAATATCAATTTTTTTAATCGATTTAATTCAGATTACAGTTGAATATGATTTTTTAACCATAACCATGAACAACCCTAATTATGGTAGATATGTGAGACCATCTTTAGGTCTCATTCATCTAATTCACAAGAGAGATTAGGAGCCGCAAAAGAAAGAAAAGCGAGAAAAGAGTGCGGATTTTCCCACCCCTTTTATAGCCCTAGCATTAATTTTCAAATCACGATCCTCACTTCATTCCTTGTTCGATTGAGCTGATTTTTGTACAACTTGTTTATTTCAACTTAATTTTTTATTAGAAATTGAGAGAGGTAAATTAAAATTTTGTAGCTCTAGATTTTTGCTCGTGAACAGTAGTTACGTTTGGTGATTTTATTACCTTTTAATTCTCAAGTTTTTGGTGTTATCTTGTAGTTGTTGTTACTCATTGTTTGACACTTCTTTGGTGGCCATTTTGGAGAGTACATTTGTAATTCTTGTTAATTATAATGAAGCTTCGGTCTTGTAATTTTTACTCTTCACTTGAATTAGTATGGCGCTTGAATTAGTTTGTCTTCTCTTGATTCAAATAGAAGGGAACATTTAGATTGAATTTTCTTTCGCTATTGTCTTATCGTTCACCTTTCTTTGGTATGTAAATTAACAAATTTAACCACATCAGAACACTTTTGACATGATGTGATATCTTAAATTTTATATGCTTAAAGTTCAACCATTAATTTTTGCCTAAACTTTAACCATATATATGTGGATGATGTTGGTCATTGTTGCCCGAACTTCAAGCATTTTTTGCTAGAGTTTCAGGCATATGTGGCTAAAGTTAAATTTGAATTTCAACTTCATCATATGAAACTTTAGACTATTAGACTTTTTCAAATTTAATTTCATATACCATATATTTTCTTCAAAATGTATAGACATGCAAAAAAAAAAAAAAAACACATAGAAGTTAAATAATGATATCCAAATATAGTACCCCTAGTTTTTTTACTTTAATTTCAGTGAAGAAAATTGTAGAAATAGAAGGAGAATAATACTTAACAAAGTGTACCACCCTCTATCAAGTAGCCTAACATTGAAAAATAGCCCTACTCTATCATCCCCAAGTCCCACTCTGATGGACCCCATTCCGGACTAGGCCACCTTCTTTTTTTCCTTTTTACCTCACCAAAATGTTACTATCATTCAAACCATAGTAATCTCTCGCTACAAGTGTAATTATTATTACTATTATTGGTGAGGACTACTCGAGATCGTTTGTAGCTGATTTAGACGTGAGTTATGCAGGTATTAAAAATTTTGCATAAGTAATACTACATTTAATAGTTGATTAGATGGTAAATTATTTATATATAAAAATAATATTGTATTTGGTTTGCAATTTAAAAATCGATATAAGGAATACATATATAAATTACGAGAGAATTTATATATTATTATATGCAGTATAAAAAGTTGAATAATTAACCCATGCATACCTAATGTCACATTACTAATACGTACACAACTCTAACCATGTACCACACGAACCCCTAGTGTTAAGTTTATTTTTGAGCCCTAACTAAGTCCAGATCGTGCACTGCAATCTGTAGGGCGCAATCGAGGGTGGTGCTCCCAACGAAATTCTCTCTATATTCAAAGCTCGAACTCAAAAATTCTATTTAAAAATGAAGCAGTTCCCATCATTACGCCACAAATCCACAGCGGTCCATACTGTTTGGTTGATCTTTCTCCTGTCACTTCTAAAGTGAACAAAACAAAACCAACAATCCAAGTCTTATGTCCAAAAACAAATGCATTCAACATCACAGAGTTGTCAGGAGAATATGAGGACAAGAATACTCTAAGAGTCGTTTGGTGTGATGGATAAATGCAGTTAATCTCGAGATAAATTTTGAGCACCTTTTAATCCATTGTTTGGTTATACAGCATGGGATAATTTATTAATAATTAGTCTTGGGATAAGTTATTCCTTTCTTTGGGTGGAATAATAATATCGAAATAACTTATCTCGGTATAAAATAGATAAAATGACAAAAGTGTCCCTTTAAACTCTTTTTATACCTCATTTTAAATATCATGTATAATAATAGTTATGACCTTCACTACTCCTTATTTTTATTATAATAATTTTTCGTATTTTTTTAAAAATTACACGATATAAATATAATTCTATTTATGAATTTAATTGTATTTAATTTCCTTACTATCAAATTATATATTTTTAATTGTATATTCTTTTAGCCACTTGAAAAATTATATTTTATATATCAATTAAAATGAGAGATAAAATGAAATGCTATGGTACTGAATACAAAGCTTCCCGTGCAATTTTATCTGAAATTAGTTTATATTGGTATTCTTTTTAGCTAGATCTTTTGTGTATTTTTTATTTTTTTTATCTTCTTTTCAACTCATGTACGCTAATTTCGGGAAGAATTCTATTGTTAGTTCACATAAATTTTGAAGGAAATAGTAACATGAAAGAGGATTTAAAAATGAAGATAACTTTAGTGTTTTACAATTTAAGAATGATACGTGTTTAAATGAAGTAACATAAATAATAAATCATTTTGTACTTTAACAAATTTAGATGAAAATTTATTCTTAAATACATCTGGTACAATTATGGAAATGCACACACAAAAATATTTAAGCTAAATAAGACAAAAAGATTATTTTAAAGAATAAATAACTACGGCTTGAAAAGAAAATATATATAAAAAAAACTAAATAAATTGAAGTGTATTTTTGTAAACAAACAATTTATTCTTAGAATTTATGTAATGCATATTGTATTGAAAGCAACCAATCAAACGATTAATAAAAAATAATCTCAATATAATTTATCCCATTTTAACTTATCCTAACATAACTTGTATTCAAACCAAACGAGCCATCAAATGTGAAAAATAGTCTAAGAAACAGAAAGTCAAGCAAGTTATAAATTGGCAGAAGTGTGAAGATTAAAGAGGGTGTAAGAGTCAGAAAGCGTGGGATCCAATGATGAAAATCTCAAGACTGGTCAAACCCTTTGACAATTCAATTTCTTTGACTCAAAAAAGAAGAAAATTATTACAAAAATAAGTAAAATGAAATTAATTGCACAAACCTACAAAAAGATAACTACATATGAAAAGAAACCAAAACGTACAATTCCTCACAGCAGTTGGCTTGTGGCAGCAAATACACGTGCATATACTAATCCAATTTAGTTTTCAAAATTATGAAATTGACTTTCGTAAAAGCGAAATACCAAACATATTTTGAACAGACGGAATATTAGATCACACAACTAATATTTGTGTGCGTGTGATGTGTGCTTATCGAGTACAATTTCATAACTTGTTGCTTAATGAAAAAAGTGCAAGTATATCACTATGCATTTAAGTGCATATTTTTGGGTATGGTTTCCACCCTATAACACGTTGGGTATATAGTTAGAATTAATGAAAAATGAAAGGAAGATGAAAATAGGAATTTGAAAGGTCATCTTATGCTTTAGTAAGAAAAATACATTTCTCCCTCATTGATAGTGAAAAGAAAAGTTAAAGTATTTAAATAGAGAAACACTTTTGCTAGTTGTTAAAACGGTTGCTAAGAGGGACCACCACGCTCGCTCGGCTACAACTACAACTTTGAAAAATGATTGATCGAGAGATTATTTTTCGGACAAAGTTTGTTTTAATTATTTATTTATTAAATTAAATGGCCGGAACTTTTTTAATTATTTAAATAAGGCAAAATGATCTGATGGACCCTTGTACTTGTACTAGTTTGTATTATGGATCCTTCTATTTACATTTTTGTCATCTGGACCCTTACACTCAATAAAACACAATATATCAAACCCCTCTGACCATTGACTATGCTTATGTGGCATTAAGATGGTTGAGTTGGCAAGAGAGTGAGGCTACACGCCTATTAAGGCAAGTGAACACCATATTTAAGTTTAAAAAATATTTAAATTATAAGAGAATAAAATAATAAACTTAAAAAAAAAATCATTCTTCTTCAACCAACCCATCTGCTTTTTCAGCCATCCATCCTTGCCCAACCCTTTATTTTTTCTTTCTTCCATCCTCTTTGGCAAAATGGTCTGGTACACCAGAGGCGGCGAGGTGCCTTTGTACGCCGGAGGCAGTGAGGAGTTTCTTGGCCTTCTAGTACGTCGGAGAGGATGGAGAGAATAGGGGGTCCCTAGTGGTTTGCAGCAGTCTGTAATGGCGAGGAGTTGGTGCGGCGATTTGTGGAGGTTGGAGAAGGAGGAAAGAAAAATGTTGAGGGTGTGCGATGAAGATGGAGACTGGTGAGGGAGATCGTATTTGTGGTCTCGCCAACAAGAGGAGCGGCAGCAGCAACGACTTTCTCCGGCAGTTGGGCCATTTCACGGTGAAAATGGAAAATGATGCTAGGAGACCCAAACTTTTAATTTAAAATAATAAATTAAAATTTGATTTGTCAAAATTGCATCAAAACTTTATGATTTTTCTTTTGTCAGAAAAGAAATTATTATAAAAAGGGATAAAAAATGATGTGGCAAATTCTATCTAACATGGAGTGTGACATCAGATTGAGAGTCACAATGAGTTGAAAGGGTTCAACAGGTTGAATTTAGATGGGTTTAGGGGTCCAGATGACAAAGAGGTAAGTAGAAGAGTTCATAATACAAACGCATACAAGTACTAGGGTCCACCAGACCATTTTGTCTTTAAATAATTAGCCGAAACGTCCCAACCCAACTCGGATTCGTGCGACCCATGTTTCAAAACATCTTTCCCATTTTATTTGAATTTTCCACTGTTGAAAATGATCGTTTAAAAGGCCAGAATTTCTGCGAACAACCATGACTATTCTGAAAGGTTGCAAACTTTAATGAATGGTCTGTGGTTTCTAAAAGGTTGCAACCTTTCAGAATCAGTGCTTCTTGGCTATAAATACCTGTGATTCCTCAGACTTTTCACTTACGAAATTTTTGAACTTCTTCTTCTTCTGCACAATTCACTATTCGTGTACTTTACTGTCGTTAAGTGGCTTGCTGACACCATTGTTTTGGGTATCAATACACTGGTGAATAGAATCGTGTTATCCTGGGAAGATATATTCCAATTCAAACTTCGGATACTAGAGGAGAATAATTTTATTAAGGAGACACTGTGCATTCAGTGGGCTTGATTTTCTTTCCTTTATGTTTCATACAATTGTTATAGATTCTGGTATGTTTTACGGTCATTAATTTCTATTAATGTTATTAATTTATGTTCTTCACTACATGATTTAAACTTTAGAATTTTACTGTTTCTGCAAAGTTTTATTGTCATTAGTATTGGTTTTAAATACATATTTGATAACATAAAATACCTGTCTATGTGTTTAAATCATTGATTCTTCCTTATCAAATAGGAGATTACAATACTAATAACATATTTAGTATAATCTCATAATAAGTAAAGTGTGGGTAAAAAGAGATATACGAGGATTTTAGTATTGTTACCTTATAAAGGAGTATAGAATTGTTTTTAGTAGAATCTCAACTCAAGTAAAATATGTTAAAGTAGGTTTGCAAAGAAAATATAATAATGCAGAAATAAATTTTGCAGAATTGAACCTAAAAACAAATAAAAATACGATAATCAAGAAATATTAAACAGCAAATAATAATAACAACGGAGAGACAAAAAATATGAGGATAATAGTAATAACATTGAGAAGGAAAACTAGATTATGCTCGATTAATTACTACTAGCCTTATACTCTAATTTTCAACCTCTGTATTTTTTTTTAATCTTGGGTCATGTTCTCGGTAAGCTGGAGATGTGCATGTATTTTCTAATCAGTTCTCTCCAATACTTCTTCAACCTACCCCACGCCTTCTCATTGAGACATCAATGCATATTCTCGTTACATGTTCGAACCATCTCAATTTCGCTTTCATCATCTTGTCCACCATGATTGTCGTTCATGCCTTGTCTCAAATATCTATTTTTAATTATATCTCTTCTAATATGTCCACACGTCCATCTCATCATCCTCATTTTCGCTATTTTTCATCTTCTAGATTGACCAATATGCTCCACCCATACAACATAGTTGGTCTAACAACTACTCAATATAGAGCTTAATTATGAGTCCGGCACCAAAATGGACACTTTTTGAACCCTAAACACCAAAAGGACCCTCTCTAAAAATACACACTAAAATAGAACAACATGGGGCCAAACACGAAACTTAATATTTTGTTTTTTTCATCATATATACTTTTATTTAAAATCTACTTTTCTAGCTACTTTAGATGCGAAGTCATTAGGTAGTGTTTTATAATCAATTTGTTTTAATAATTCCTTTTCGAATGATAATATAGCTAATTCATTCAATCCCTCTTGAGACATTGTTGATCTTAAAGAATATTTAATCAATTTTAATTTCGAAAAAACTTCTTTCGGCCTAGGCAACTGTTATAGGAACTGTTAACATTATTCTATAAGCAATATGTGTATTTGCAAAAGAATCAAGTCTTTTTATTTGATTGAATATTTTCATTAGATCATTATCTTCTATTTGTATTATTTTCCTTAACACTTTCAATTCAAAAAATAAATCTAAACCATCAATATCAGAATAACTATTACGTGTTAAAGAAAGTTCAAGCTTAAGACAATATTTTTTTAAATTCTCATCATCTAGTGATCTCAATATTTTACCACTAAATAAGAAATCAAAAATATTTCCTTTTGCTTTAATTGGTTCAAATCTATTTTGAAGCAAAAAATAGTTTGATCTACTCTATATATATAAAGCAATCAACTCTAAAAGATTCTTTAAGGGATTTTGTGATTTCGATATCCATATATTCATCAAATTGTTTCTTACGAAATTCAGGTTTATTTTCATCTCATATGCAATTTCCTTATTAGAATCCTAATACTCATAGTACATATAATTTTTTTTTAAAAAAAATAACATATATAAATAATTGTTTTTTAAAAATGGGGCCCCCAAAATATATGGTCCCCAAGCGATGACTTTAGTGGCCTAGGGGTTAAGATGACTCTGCATCCCCACGCCTTCTCATTGAGGCATCAATGCATATTCTCGTTACATGTTCGAACCATCTCAATTTCGCTTTCCTCATCTTGTCCATCACGATTGTCACACATCCCTTGTCTCAAATATCTTTGTCTTTAATTATATAGTCCACACGTCCATCTCATCATCCTCATTTCTGCTATTTTCATGTTCTAGATTGACCAATATATGCTCCACCCATACAACATAGTTGGTCTAACAACTACTCTATGTAGGGCTTAATTACGAGTCCGGCACCAAAATGGACACTTTTTGAATCCTAAACACCTCTCTAAAAACACACACTAAAACAGACAGTTCGCCCATTTATGGGCGAACTACAACTACCATCTTTAAGTCTGACACATTCTTATCACACGAGACACCCAATGCAATCTCCATTTCATCCACCACCTCAATACAATATATGTAACATCATTGTTGATCTCCTCGTTTTCTTTAATCTTTTTCAATTGGTTTGGCAAATTCCTGATTTGACACATTAGAGGATATAGTGAAAGATAACAAGGAATAAGACGAAAATTAAAGATAACAAGGAATACAGTCGGATTATATGATAACTATTGACTAATTACAAACTTTAAATCCTTTACCAAAAAAAATCCATTATAGTTTAAAAAAATATGGCAAAAATAGATATCTAAATCATTGTTAAAAAAAATGAGAGAGAAAAGGCTTTAAGTGATATCTCATCAGTTAAATAATACTCCTTAGATATTAAACTAAAATCTACTTATTGGGGTTAGGTAAAGCTTGATAATGAAAATTCATATTTGGCGTATTCTAGATTGGTCCATAGCCGAGTCATCTACGAAAGTGTTTATGCTTCTATGGCCAATCAAATCTTGAAAGTTTTTTCTTTTTAATATAACAAAATAAACCATCTGTTTCATTTTACGTGATCCAAACTAATTTATAGCTCTTTAAAACGACAATATTCATTAAAAATATTTTATTAAATTAATTTTATTAATTATGCTTTAAAAATTAATTTGATTATTATCACTTTATATAGTTATTTGATAATAAGATTTTTAGAAAATAAGTTGTGTTCTTACTTATTTTCTAGCGTTTGGTAAGTAAGCAAGAAATATTATCAAGAACATTCATATGTCATCTAAAGAAAATACTATGAAAACGGATGGGGATTGGAGGATTTGGGTTCGTAGAAAGGAGACAATAAATTTGAAATGATACTTATGCAACTTGTTTTCTCTACTTCCATTAGGAAAGTCATTTTCCTCATTTTTAAGGAATTTGTTTTCCTAGATTAAATATTTTCCAAACATTTTGACCAACAAACATAGAAATGGAAAATATTTTCCTCCATGCCAAACATACCTTTAGGAGAGAAATCTAAATTTTTTTAAAAAAATTAAAATTGGAGGAAAATCTAATTAAGTACTAATTCTTCTATTGCAAATTTGTATCTTACAAGAGTGTTATTTTTTCCAATTATTGCACCTATATTTTCTCTTTTTACGG
The DNA here is from genome assembly GCA_035578085.1 of Solanum pinnatisectum. Classification (NCBI taxonomy): domain Eukaryota; kingdom Viridiplantae; phylum Streptophyta; class Magnoliopsida; order Solanales; family Solanaceae; genus Solanum; species Solanum pinnatisectum. Next base: position 40,145,008 of record CM069079.1, on the reverse strand, counting down.
TTAATTATTTTCAACAAACCTCGCTTTTTTTTTGTTTGTTTGTAGAATTAGAGTTCATGTTATGTGTTTTTTCTCCTTAAATGTTCATGCATGTTGTGTGTTTGATATTCTAAATGATTTGATTGAACATAATAAAATAAGAAATTAATTTTTTTTATTTAAATTGTTCGTTTGGAAATTTTCTGTAAAAGTTAATCATAGATTTTTCTTTTGGTTGGAATAGTAAAATTATTATGCTTATTACTAAAATGCGTTGAAACTGAAATATAATCAATGTATACCTTTTTTATTAGATGTTGAATTAATCATCATCAGAAGAATTATGCAAGATGAAACGCTTTTATTAAAAAATTGATGGTTTGAGAATTAAGTTTCATTCTATACATATCAAATCATGAATTGACTACTTCCAATTTTTTTTTAAAAAAACAATCTCAATTGTGTCGAACTTCCCATTTTTTAAATAATTACTGAATGTCTATGAATATATGATCAAATCTTTTTCTAGGAAATCATTTTCTGTAGAGCATATTTTTCTTAATACCAAACACACCCTATAAGTTTTGTTCCTTTTCTTTTTCTCCACGGTCCTTCTAGTAAAAGGGGTTATAGCATGCAATTATATGTACCTCTCCAACACGTATCCATCCAATTTTTCTTCAGTATTCACTGGCATAGAATAAAAACCAATCAAGAAACCACCATAAAAAGGAAGAAAAAAAAAAAAAAAGTGGAATTATAAATATTCTTATGAGTTGTTTTGCAGAGAAATTCTGATTTGGGGAATATATATATTTATATATTTGTTACTGGAATAAAGGATGCTTATTTGCTCTACAGTAGGGAATAGGCACGTATATATGTAATAGTGACAATTTTATAAGAATAAATTTGGGATTCCTTAGAAGTTGTACAAATTTATTTTTCTAGTTATTGAAAAATAATAATTAAGCAGTTAAGTTTAGGTTAATGTGATGTATTTTGATATACCAAATATTAATATATGACTTGTCAACTTTTAATTAACCTTTAACCTCTAATCCATATATAGTTAAAAGTTAAATAGACCACGTATGAACATTAATTTGAAGAGTGTTTCAATACCGAAATATTTATTCGGGGATGAAATCTTAGAGAATTTGAATAAACCCACTTGTGAAAACGTCATTTGTGGACTTGAAGTCATGATTAATGATCTCGGTTACCGCAAAGAAATGGACGTTAATAACATGTTGAATGAGTGAAAATGATACATATTCAGAGGTTCAGAGCTTAGGACAAATTGTGGATACCATTGGAAAAGATAACGTTGATGATAAAGTTGGAGATAATACAAGATTTCTTTGGAACCAGCTACGCTGAAGGAAACACTTATCACATCTACAACTCTTCACAATTTAATGGTGTAGTTCGAAAAGACAACACTGAAACTTTTGGATGCAAAAAGAAAAGTTAGAGATGAACTTCAACTATATAGATTTAAATTTCAACAAAAAAACCGAACAAAATAGAATCATATTTTACTAAATTGTCTTAGATATATTTGTATATTTAAAGAATTATTGATTTATAATATTAATGAGACCATATATTTATATAAGGGTCTTCTGAAAATATATTATCTTATTATCTTATCAAAATGAGTAATTTTTTTCATTGGACCAAATCGGGACTGGAGAAAAATATTATTTTAGAGAAATTATTAATTAACCGAGCATTAATTTAATGATGTTTTAATGTATATACGATCGTACCCTTTTTAGGGGACTATTATAACAAAACAGTGATAGCAATCAAAGAAAGAAAAATAAAACAAACAAAACTACAAGCATGTTAGATTGTACCCTTTTTATGGGGAATTTTTCACTAATTGTAACCTCCGAACCATGAAATTTTGGAATATTTATTCTAGTGAAATCTCTCACTCTAGTTGCTGTCGTACCCACATTTGAGTTCACAGGGACCACAATCTCTCTATTGGCTTGAGCCAACACTTGAAAAACAGCTCGAAACTTTGCATTAGTCACTTGTTCGGACAAAGGGTCGACCGAAACTTGAGGAGCTTCTCGTTCCACATTCTCATTCATATTCCTCCTAACGTATGTTCTTCGAGGGCCATATCATGAAAAGCATCAAATAAGGATTAGGAGAGAGACATATAGAGTTAACCTCTATTGCACGAAATTAGAGTGATGAAAGAAGTGGAATTTCCTATACGTCTTATAGCTTCCTATTCATAAATGTGGTGCGCTTCACACTTATGAACAATACTTTAGTGTGGCTTATGAGACATTCTATGAACTTTCTAAACCTAGCTCTGATATCAAGGTTTTCACAAGCCACTTAGCATACATCATACATGGTGAAAGAATTAAAGATTTCAAAAGTAGCATTTCATATTTCAAAAGAGTTTGAAAAAACGGAAGTCTAACATAAGTCTCAATAAGTCATCTAATACATCATAAAATAAGTGATTGAGACGTAACCCATACATCACATACAAGTAGGAAAACTAATGAAAGACATGAACAAGTAAATGTATCTTGGTCCTCGGAACATGAGGATTCACCAAACTCTTAAATCTGGAAGAGTTAAATAGCCACGAGAGTGAGGGGTAGGAGCGCCAGACCCTATGTTAATGAGACAATATAGACACAAGTATGCATTAGTACATAGAATGTACTAAGTATGGGACAATATGCATAAAATAGACATGGTGTTGTAAATAGCTTAAAAATGTAATGTATGACAAATAATTAAACATTTAAAAGCTTAAATAAACAATGTCATATAAATTATGAAATATAGTCAATGCATTTAAAATAAGAGACATAAGAAAAGGCTTTGAAGAAACATAATCATTTATGTGAGATCTTAGCTTTAACTGACAATAAGACCATGAGAGCTATATCATGAAATCCGGTATATCCCTCATATCGAAATAAGGTGATTCTACTTGCCAAGGTAAAATCCGTACATATTATCTTTTGCTAAACTGGATCCACTATCTAGGTCATTTAAGAAAATCCTATGGGGGCACGTAGTTAAGAACTAGAGACTGCCCTATTTGAGCCTCCACCTCAAAGTCCTCTCGGTGCTAAGTCTAAATTCCAACGGAATAGATAAAAGTCAAATATCAATATAACATAGGAAATGCAATGATCAACACTAATCCACATCTTAAAGATCAAAACATAGAATATCTCATTAAAACACAATTCAAGCATAGGTGAGAAAATCTTTCACCAATGTGAATCCATATGTGAGAAATACCTTTCACAATCATATTCGTATGTGAGAAAAACTTTCACAATAACATTGATACTTTCACCAAAATTACCCTATCATCGTAAACATCATTTTCATATGACATGCATATTCTACAAAATTCATAGTTCATGGGTTCATAGGTTCATCATAGATTCATAGTTGAAAATCATAAATCATGCATGGATTAATATAATTTCAACTAGACATCATGTTTTAACATTAAATCACGCATTAGAAGACTTAATCAAAAATAATAATAAATCATAATTGAATGAAACCCATAAAGATTGAATTGAAACCCTAACTTGTTCAATTGAAATTGAAAAGCTTGGGGACCCATGGAAGAATGAACTCCATGGGTGAATACCCACATACCTTGCTATTCAAAGCCCAAGATGAATGGTGAATTGGAGACTTGGATTGAACCCTAGCTTCTTCTTCTTCTTCTTAGGTTGAGAGGGAATCTGGGGAGTGAATTTGACTAGGTTTTGGGGAAATATGAGTATGAGTGTTTTAGTGGGTAATTTAGGACTTGAAAGCTTTATATAGGGCTTAGGGTAGAAGACAAAACGACATAGTATTGGTTTAAACCAATTAGAAAAAGATTCAAAAGTCCCTAAAAATAACTGCCAAACTCGATCTACGATTCGACCTATGTACCATGTAACCTTCTACACCAGACTAGTCAACCGTAGACCAAGTAGTGGACCATGAATTTTACCCATTTTCGATGAGACCTATCTATGACCCGTAGAACCTTCTACGGTCCATAGACTCAATCTGTAGACCCCAATTTATACCTCAAAATTTAGCTAAGTAAGGGACCTTTTGGCGAGACCTATCTACGGTCCGTAGATCATTTGATGGACCGTACTGGTCAATCGTAAGAAAATTATTGAAACTTGATTGTCAAGAAATTATTTTTCCTCTTTCTACGGATGTAATCTATGGTCTGTAGAAGCTTCTACGGTCCATAGATATAGGACTCGTAGAACCAGCCTACAATCCAAAAAAAATTATTTCCTTTTTTTTTTACCAAAGTTAGAGGTGTTACAATATTAGAGGAGTAAAGAATAAATGTAGTTTGGTGAATAGTTGCATGTTAGAGACATGTTTTCTTGAATGATTCAACAATTTCTTATACCATTAAATTATGATAGATCTCATCATATCCGAATGATATCCACATTGTTAGGTGCGAGTTGCAATCCTTTGAGTCGAGCCATCCTAAAATCTCCATTTGTTAGAGTCCTAATTTAATAATATGATTGCAATTTCTATGGATTTTGTAGGTGAGCTGATTGTAAATGGTACATTGTCTTGATAGAATCATCTTCTTTTAAAATTTTCAACGCACTACGTATGAGAGTTCCTTTCATGTTTAAAATTTCTTAGAAATCTAGGTAAAAAGCATACCAATTTGAATTGGGTGATGAAGTAGGTATTGAGTTAAAAGTGTTTAGTGGTTGTTTGAGGACGAAGAAATATTAAAGTGTAGGGTTGTCATGTGGGACTAATATAGACTCTTTTTTGCTATATTTTGCCTACATTTATACTTTGCTTTGATGATAATCTAGCTTAATATTCATGATAATTTATACCTATTTTCATAATATAGCACATATTTAATGTGGTTTTGGGTAGAGATTGCAAAATAGCCACTCTCCAAACTTAATTGAACATTAAGACAAAAGTCTTGAACAATTTGTGGTATAGCCACTATTAGTGACATCATCCATGTGCCCTAATTGGCACATACAAAAGACCTCACTAGGTTTTCATGTCTCCACTATGGTCCCCCCTTCTTTTCCAACTAATTTGGAATAATATATATCTATTTGCATTTTTTAATAGTTATATTAAAAACAAAGAAAAAAACCAAACGGGAAAGAAGAGAGCAACTCGTTTTTGCTGCAATCGAAAGTGACGATTCCGGCGAATTTTTTGGCCAAAATATCCATTTTCAAGGTAATATCATCATCATCTCCTATTCCATCTTCATTTTTACTCCATTTTCTTTCAAAAACCAAGCTTCAAAATGATTTTTCCGCCATTTTAGAAATTTGAGAAATCTTCCATAATAATCACTTATTAACTCATTATGGATACATTTTAGTAGTTTAAAAGCATTAAAGATGTTTCGCCATTGCAGCAGCTGCATTTTGAACCACGATCTAATTCGATAAGCGTTCAGATGGATGTCGACTTCATCGATTGTTAACGACTGATACTGTAATCTAGTATATATCTTTGTAGTCGATAATGGCAGTAGCTGAATTTGTTGTTGCTGGTGGTGATTATATGGGAGTATGGGAAGAGACTCCCAAAAACTGGAATTGGAAATCTTTTAGTAAGACGACAGTGCCCATTGCGTTGCGTCGCAATGGTTCATATGACGATATGATTGCAAGCGTAATTGAGGCCGGTGAGTTAACTTGCGAGTCAAATGACTTGGTGATTAGATATCAAATTAATGGGAGGGGAAAAATACATCCCGCATTCATAAAAAATGATAGGCACGTGAGCTTGTACATGTTAGATATTGGTATTGATGGCTCTAGGCCCATATTGAGGATAAACGTCAATGTGAGGCCTCCAATTGAACCAACAAATTCATTTAACGGCGACAATGATTCGATTGAAAATGAAAGACTGGGTGATCATTCAAAGGAGAGCTTGGGTTATAATTCAAATGAGAGCTTGGGTGATCATTCATTGAATATGCATGATGATCCAAAAATCAGTCGGTAGATACGGAAGATCCCGAACCTGAATGTTGTGAAAAAATGCAGGTACAAAAGGAATTGGGATCACAATTCAATCATTCCTTCTCCGATGGAACTAATTTATGTATAAAACAAACTTTAAGTAACAAGAATGAGTTGCAATTGTTATTAGTTTCGGCGCAAAAAAGTCATTTGATTTTGCTACTGTAAAGAGTTGTACTAAATACTTAAAGGTGAAATGTGCATCTCGCAATTGGGCATGGATGTTGCGGGCGAGGAAATATGAGTGTTCGGATAGATTTCGTATCTGTAAGTACATTGACAAACATAGTTATGGCGTTGAACATGCCAACAATACCCATAGAAAAATTTTAATCAAAGTGATTGCTTCACTTTGTGTAAATATGTATTGTGATGGCAAGGGTCCAAATGTTAAAGAGATTCAAAGAGCTATGTTTAATTATTTTCATTGTAGTCCAAGCTATTGAAAATGTTGGAAGGGTGGTGTGGTTGCTAAGGAAATGGTCTGAGGGACAACGGAGAACGGATATTCATGTTTACCGGCTTTTTCTTATATGTCCGAGACACTTAATGTTGGTTCTAGTTATTGTCTCATGGTAAACGAGGATAGTCATAGGTTCATGTATTATTTCTTGGCCTTTGGTGTTTGCATTAAGGGATTTTCCCACATGAGAAAGGTAATTGCGGTTGATGACACTCATTTACATAGTAAATACGAGGGAGTGTTGTTGAGCACTTTTGCACAAGATACGAAGAATTATGTTTATCCGATTGCCTTTTGTGTCGTGGACAAAGAGAATGATACATCTTGGACATTCTTCTTTGAGAAATTGAAGGAGATTGTGGTCGATGAACCAGATTTGTGTTTTATCTCCGATAGACACAAGAGTATCGCCAACGGTATTGTGAACGTTTACAATCATGCTTACCACGAATATTGTATGAGGCACCTAGGTGAAAATCTCCGTGTAAATCATCATTGTGGAGATTACCTTTATCTTTTACTACAATGCGGCAAAGGCTTATTCTTTGGAGGAGTTTGACAATCATTTTGTAGAATTCAAGAACAAATGCCCCGCAACAGCCGTCGTCCTTGAGCATGATATTGATTTTGAGAAGTGGACCAGGGCACATTTTCCTGGCAATAGATATGATGTGATGACCACAAATATCGCCAAGACACTCAATGTTGATAGACGAAAGAGAGTATTTCATGACATCTATATTTAATTTGATTGCTAAGAGGTTTGGAGAATTGTTTAGGGAGAGGCATGCATATATCCTCAAATCAATGGGTAATCAAATGGTGCCGACTGCGGAAAAAATCGCAAGAAAAAAAATAATATAGGGTGACTCCTTGTATGTGGAGAATATAACTGAGGACGACAATCAATTTACCGTGTTCGGTGCGGGTGTTACTGCCTATGTGGACCTATTGGAAAAGTTATGTTCATATAGGGAATATGACTTGATCAAGATACCTTGTGCTCACGCGATGACCATTTTGCGATCAAAGCATGTCAATGAGTATGGTATGAGCATCTATGAGTACTCTGCGCCTTTTATAAAGTTGAAGCGTACCTTCTTACATACATACATTCTATTAATGTTGTCCCTCTCGAGTTGGAATGGTGTGTTCCAAAAGAAATGCTTAATGTGAACATTGTTCCGCCTCTTGTAGATACCAAGCTTGGAAGAAAAAGAAGAAACGTGTCAAAGGCATCGTTGAGAATTTCAAGTGCAAGAGAAGGAACAAATGTTCAATTTGTAAGAGAACCGGACACAAGAGAACTACATGTGTGAACAACAATAAATCTTAAACAAGCTTGATTAATTGAATTTGTTTTTGTAATGAAGCTACTGTTTGTTTTTTGCTACTGTAATCGAGCTTTTGTTTTTTTTTTCTCGCTACTGTAATCAAGCAACTACTAGCATTTTCGTCAATTTATTGTCATCTATTCTCGTAATTATTCATGATCTAATATAGATCAATCAAAAGATGACATACATTTTGTACACCGTCTATATATATGAAAATTCATGGTATTTGTAATGCAATGATTCTAATGCATGAATTAGAATATGATTAAGAATTAGAATTAGAATAAATTAGAATGATATTTGTGACTATTTTTAATGTACCAAATCAAACAATGCTTAAGAAATAATCTAAGTATAACTAATTCAACTATAACTAATACAAGCATTATTTGCATATACACTCTACCAAACGAATCCTTAATGAATTGTCAAAAATATAGATGTTACCATTAAAAAAAATAGCAATTTGAACTTTTTTTACCGTTGTAAAATTTGTATATCTAAATATTTACTGGTTATCAAAATATATAAACCCTTTATACAAACGACACATCTATATGTGTAAGGTGTATGTATGACATATGAGATTTACACTCTGACTTTAGTAAGGTATATTCGGGTTTATATCTATGTTAACACATTATCGTTACTTCACAAACTAGAATTTGACACTTAAATAGAGACCAAAACTAGTAGAATTTAAAAAAGACAGTAATTAATAATAAATTATATATTTGAAATTTATCCAATTAAATAAGTTTAAATAAGTCATATGATCATGTAAGAGTTCACATAAATTGGGTGTGGTGATTAGTGATGTACGAGGAAGAATTGTGGTTATACAATCAACATCCTTAGAATAATGTTTGAGAAAATATAAGTATGTTGTGAGGATGTCACTTGTTCAACCACACATTGTTGATTGCCACCCCAATTTATATGGACTCGTACATGATCACATGCTTATGTTGTAAAGATGTTGATTATATAACCACACATAACTATTCCTCATTCATATTTGTGCATTCTTCACACATTAGTTTGAAGATGTTCATTGTATAACTACAACTCTTTCTCATACATCATTTATCTCCACCCCCAATGTATTTGGACCTTTACATTACTTGTTTAAACATATTTAATTTAATAAATTTCAATAATATTGTTTATTATTAGTTAATCATTCTCCCTTTTAAATTATACTAGCTACAGTCTATATTTAAGTGTCATGCTCTAGTAGGTGCAGTATAGAACATTTATGGATCATGATATCAACCCGTATTTACCTTATTAGTGTTGAAGTGTAGATGTCGTTGGTACAATCTAAACCAAGCACATGAAAAAATATCGATTGTCTTAAATATCTATATATTTTTATCAACAGTGACAATACTCAATTATCCAAGCTTTACAACAGTAACAAAGTACAAATTGCTACTTTTCAACGGTAACATTTGCTTTTTTTAGTGCATAAAAAGAAGAATTCATGAACTTTTCCATCCTATTCTATTTTATAATACTTAAACATCTCTATTTATTATGTCTCAAGCATCCAATGCAAAAAAATCTTACGTTTGTCGTTGTGATATTTAGCTATGTTGAGGACGTCACACATCGATACGAACCTAGGTCGGCAATTCTTTAACTGTGTAATTGGTGCATGATCTTTTTTTAAGTGGATTGAAAGTGATTCATCCACGAGCAGCCCATCAAAATTGAGTCCGGAACTTGAGACATCAAATTTTCAAGGTGTTACCAAATTTCAAATATTAGAAAGACTTCGAAACTCCGAAGAAAATAGAAATTTGCTATTGAGTTTATTCAAAGAGGTCGAAGAGCAGAGAGATCACTTTAAAGGATTGCTAAAAGACACCGAAAAAGATAGGGATCTACTAAAACAAAAGTTGATATTGGCTGAAGAAAAAGAGAAAGACCTAAAAATTATTTTGTATGGTTTGTTGTTAGTGATTGCTTTTTGGAAATGTGTAACAGGGATGCAGTAGTACAATATTATATCTTTTACTCATGTAGTAGTACAATCTATTAATAAAATGAAGTCTTTTTGGAATTGGTAGGACAGTGCATTATATATACAATTTAAAGTCCATAACTGGCAACAATATCCATAACTGACAACATTATCCATCAAAACAAAAATAACATTTACATGATCCAACTATCTTAATCATCAACCACCAAAAATTAACAATTTAAAAAACCACCTGTCTTAATCATCTACCCACTTCAAAAATCAATTGTGTTAATATTCAACCACCAAAAACTAATTATCTTAAAAACTAATTGTCTTATCTTCAACGCAAATAACCAACCATTTCAAAAACCAATTGTCTTAAACCAACTTCAAAAATCAATTGTCTTACTCATCACCATTTAGCTCACCATTGAGCTCCATCACAGTACCCATCACGTCCACTGAATTTTCATCACTGCCTTCATCTACTTTCTCTTCGATCTTATCCTCTTCTTTTTGTTCTTCTTCCTGCAATTCGATCTGCTCATCTTCTTTTTCTTGTTCTCTGTTCTCTTCGATCTTATCCTCTTCTTTTTGTTCTTCTCCCTTCTCTTCGATCTGCTCCTCTTCTTTTTCTTCTTCTTTGTTTTCTTCGATCTGCTCCTCTTTTTCTTCTTCTTCTTTGTTCTCTTCTAGTTTCTCCTCTTCTCTTTCTTCATCTTTTTCTGCCATCTTCTCCTCCTCTTGTTCATTAACTTCTTCTGCAAAGTACTCATCAACTGCAAGCAGATTTTCATCGACTATTGCTAATGGAAGTAATTCATCAACATCAACTTTAGCGCCATCTTCATCAACTGTTGGTGTTGTATAGTCTTCATATTTATCAACTGTTGCTGCAAGATTTGTGGCTTAGCATTCTTACAAATAAATAATTTCATACAAATAGTATATAAATTAGTCTACCTTCATTTTTCTTGTGCTTTTTAGCTCTCCTCAATTTTTCATCTCGTATGAAAGCAACAACTTCCATCATTGATAGTTCAAGGGATGCAACACTCACACAAATTATCATCTTTATTTTTCTGTCCACTCGAAACAGAATTCTCACAAGGTTGGTTGGAATTGTTCTCACCCAATATTTCATCCTCCTGGTTCTCTACTGCAGAAGTGAGGACAATGACACCTTTCAAATTGGCCTTTAAGGCATCAATAATTGTGTCCTTCACTTCGTCCGTATATGGCTTTAATGTTTTCATATAATTTTATTTTGTCTCACGGACAGTAGGTACGAGGTATGGATGCACAACCTACAAAAAATATATATAAAAATAGTACAAGACCTTCAATAATTTACAAATATTGCTAGATAATAATAAAGAAGTTTATACCTACTTATCCCTTTGTACTTAAATGGATCACCTTCGACAATGTTATCGCTCTTTGTCGTGTGCCATCTAAGTATACGGGGAATTGACAAAGGAGAATCCAAGAACTTCTTGCATAAATACCAAGATGAGGAATAACCTCATATATCCAAACCCGAAATTAATAAAAATAACAAATAAATAAACAGAGACTATGAAATACTATATAAATATATAAGTGTTTAATATTAATTAAGTCCATAATTGATAAAAATTACCAGAAATGCTCTGGGGAAGCCACACAAAGCATACGATGCATTCCCTCTTTCCCTGTGCACTTCACTTTGTTTCTTTAAATTAATTTTGTTCTTCAAATACTTCACTGTTAAATCAAAACACTATTTGCCCTACGAATAACTCTTGAAAAAATCTAAATCATCGACCATCTTAATGTGGTTTGCATCACAATCTTAGATCGATCGTGGGCAAGCAACATCGAGTGGACGAACCAAACTTCTAAAGAGCACTTCAACTTCTGCTCCTTATTCAATCTGGTACCCTTAATAAAACTCATCAACATTGTACCACTGATATTCTTATTCTTGGTCACTTTATAGTAAAATTTCTCACCTTTCTGAAGCACTTTTTTCATTTTTGCATCACGGGGGTATGCTGAGCAATTCAGCCCCGTAATCAATGCAAACTCTTTTAAGACAAAACAAGCAGGCTTATCATTCACCCAAAACCATATCTCATGTAATTTTTTATCATTTTTTACACGACGCAACAACATGTAATGGACCATTTGTCCATTGAACTTGTAATGTGCTGGAATATGTCTTAAATGTCCAAAACAAGTACCTTTAAAGTCCTTATAATTTTTTTCTTGAAGTAAAACATTTATAAAAACACGATAAAGAGTCATTCTTGCTCTCACAAAAATTTTGGCTGGAAAAGATCCTAACCCATCCGTACATGTAGTTAGATTATAGGACTTACCAGAGATCACTCTTGCACAAGTTGGCAAGGACAGGGGCTCATCATCCTCATCTCCAGTATCTCGGCTATCTCCACTACTCGACTCATTTCCACTGTCAGTGTTTTCTTCACTAGACTCAACATCATCAGTAGCCTGGGCACTACTGTCCTCATAGTTATCGATTTCAGCCATCGTATCAGAATCCGAGTTAGATTTAGGTTCTTCAACTACAATCTTTTTCCCTTTTGAACATCTTGAAACTTCTTCAGCCTTTCTTTTCTTGTTTTTAGAAGGCTTAGAAACAGTTCTTTTAACAATGCCGCTCTAGTTTTAGGAGCCATACTGTATTATATTCAAAAACACAAATAGATTAAAATATCGACAAGTAGTCTATTAATATAAACTGATTAATGTTAAAAAAATATGAAAAAAAAAGTACCAGTTCCAACAAAACTCGACAATGCCATTGACATAATGCCCAGCGAAACACCATTATAGTTGACCAAAATACAGTAAGAACTTTCAAATCGATAGGCCAGATAAACATAAAAAATCAAAAATTTCTACGCATTATCTAAAGCAAAACGTTAGTAATGATTCCGAATAAAGAGCATGAACTAAAACGGGTAAGATTTTGAGAACTTTAAGCAAACATCTAAACTTCACTACACTATCGCAATAAAAACATCAAATAGGCTAAAACTAATTGAAAACACGATTAAACTTACTTGAGAGGAAGAAGATTCCAAATAGATCAACTAAATAAACTTTGGAAGAAGATCGAAGAATATTCAACTGACTTGAGGAACAAGACTGACGAAAAACAAAAAAAATTCACTTCGTTTTTCAAGAACGATTATAGGATCTAACGATTATAGGAAGATGGAAGTTTTGTTGGAGAATGATCAATTTTTTATGGAGGTTGATAATTTCGTAAAGAGGGTTTATGGAGAAGACAAAGAGTTGAAAGAGGAGAAGTTATCTGAAAGGTTCTGAGGTTTCCTCGGAAAATGCATATACATAATATTATTAAATATTTTTTTTATAGTTCTTGGGATTGTAATTGTTAATTTTATGTTATGGAGTGATGACTTTATTTAATGTTAAAGTGTTTTGTCAAGTGTTTTATACTTGTATTTTTATCCCCAAGTTCTTATAATGCTGAAAAGGCCCATGACCCCACAACCCAACCCACTTTTCCCCTTTTTCTATCCATAACCCTACAAATTAACTCAAAAAGAAATTAGGTGGCTATTGATTAAATTAAGTTTTAAAGGTGTCCCCAATTCAAATTCTTCTCCTGTTTTTGTGTATGTAGGCAAAAATACTTAAAAATAAACTATACAGAATTTACAAAGGTGAAAAAGTAAGCTAACAAATGTTTTGACCCTGCAGATAAAAATTGCAATTACCTCGCAAGGCAAAGGACCTCGGAAAACGAAGCCTCAAACAAGAAAGAAGCCCTCGCTAGGTGATGCAGTGCAACTTTTGCAAAATAAAATAAAATTGAGAGGCTGACATCCCTCTTTCTAGGGTTATGATCATAGTATGAATATTTTAATTTTTATATTAAGTGTTATTGCGAATTATACTGTTACATTTTGTTCTCTTAATCTCATCTTTACTATTAAGGGAAGTAGGGTTTGTTTGCAGACGGATTAGCGGTTAGGATAGATATATACCTAGTTTTTCCTACTTAGCACAAATTCAAGAAGATATATAAATGCATTCGGAGAAATTCACCATATTTTTGTTCAATGATTTAGGTGTGATGTCAATCTGGATATATAGAAGGTTAGAGGCTCAAAAGATTATGACTATATTATCAACCATGTGAATAAAAAAATGATAGGTATCTGAATTAGCTTAACATATATAGCTATAATAAATTACTCAAGCATCATAATTCTAGGTCTTAACTTCTCTTTGAATAACCTCCACGATATTTATTCTTATATTCTTTGGTATAATAACAAGTATAATTAATAACCAATCAAGTCTTGACATTTGATAGCTTGAGAAAATAATTAGAACATATTTGATTTGGTAAATATTTAATTATAAGTCCTTATGGATCCGACATTCAATTGCTTGCAATCACAACTGTACGCTTGCGTGTGTAATTTGAGAATAATAAATTTCTAAAGCCCCTATTAAAAACTTAGAAATTAATTGATTAACCATATTAGACTTTTTTTTTTGTTCACGTTTTTTTAATTTTATCTTTGTATATATACTTTTGAGTTTTTTTTAATCACTTTTGACATGACATGAAATTTAAATTGAATGAATAATGAATATTCTTATTATGGTGATCCTTATATGAATTGTAAAGGACCTTACTTATGACAAATTTATTGCAATACTTTCGAGAATGGATAGGGTGCATCTCCCCAATCCTTTGAATGAAATATATATATATAATATTTGTGGTGGTCAAGATGATCATTGTAATGGTTATCGTATTTGTTATATATTCTCCTCTCCTAAGTTTTATTATGATTGTCTTATTGTTTGTGATGTTGCTAGGAGCAATAAAGAGATGGAACACCAATAAAAATTACTGATATACTAAACTAACTACATGAAAACTATGAATCGAAGACGGTAAGCTCTCAGAGATGCAGACTGGGGCTGAAATGTGTAGGGATTTAGAAGTTTTTTTTTTACCATTGTATGATTTATGGTACGCCCTAAGAATAGTGCCAATTTTTTAAGTGTGTGTGAAAAATTACTTGGATATCTTATATGCTAGTAATCTTGTTTAGTATTAATGTGTCGTGCTAGTTGTTAGTTTTGTTTGTGCAACCTTTGATTTTTTATTTTTAGTTCTTCTTCGAGGGAGTCTTTTGAACTGTATATCGTAGGATTTGTTTTCAAGGATAAAGAAGAGTAACTCAAATGCCTTAAAATGCTAGGTGCTTAATGTAGATATGCCAATACAATGTTAGGTAGATTTATTTAAAAATATTATGCAGAAAAGGTTGATATATTTTATTTAAGATACGTAGGCTCTATGATTGACTCTACACGAATAAAAAGGACTTAAATGGTTTCATTGAGTGAAGTTGTATTGTTAGGTAGAAAGTTGATAGTGAGTCGGTTTACTCATTTATGTGTCATTGTGTGGTGAGTATTATCGTTTCATTCACTTATTTCTTTATCTTTCTTACTAAGCTCATTTAACAATATATTTACTTGCTTGATAATGATATAACAAGTTAAATCAATCCACATGTCTATGACCTACGGTGTGTTTGGTACGAAGGAAAAATGTTTTTAAATTTTCTCATGTTTAGTTGGGTAAAAAATATTTTCCAAAATCAACTCATTTTTCTCAAATTCAAGAAAAATGACTTCCCTTCGAATTTTTGTTTTTCACCCTCCACCCCACCCCTACGCTGACCCCCCCCCGGCCAGCCCCACTACCACTCCCCTCCCAAAAAAATAAAATAAAATTTAAAGTTTGTTTTAAAAAAATATTTCCAATTTCCAATTTTTATTTTTTCACCCCATCCCTACCGGCGACCCCCCCCCCCCCAAAAAAAAAGGTTTGTTTTTAAAAAATATTTTTAATTTCAATTTTTTATTTTTTTACCCCATCTCACCCCTACCCCCCCCCCCCAAAAAAAAATTAAGTTCGTATTTAAAAACTATTTTTAATTTTTATTTTTTTTACCTCATCTCACCCTACCCCCTGCGCCAGCCCCACCACGCAACCCAACCCAAAAAAAAATTAAGTTTATTTTTAAAAAATATTTTCAATTTCAATTCAAAAATTATTTTATACTCTCTAGTAAAAATAAAAATATTTTCTCAAAAATAATTTTCATTCATAAATCAAACACTAAAAAATATTTTTCGAAAAATATTTCTAGTAACCAACCAAATATGAGAAATAAATCAAAAATCTACTTATTTTCCACGAAAACATTTTCTAGGAAAACATTTTCCTTCATACGAAACACACCCCCAGTAACAAGTTCAATCATACGTACCCATTTTTGAATAAACAAAGCATCCGAAGGTATAATTATAAACTCATAACTTTTTAATTTGAAAAATAAAATAAATATTTAAAGTACTTTTTTGTATATCTAATTTTAATATAATGAACCAAATACCTAATAAATATGATGTTAGTAATCCTTGTGTAACTAATATGGTTCCTATATAACAAATTCTTACATTATTATAACTTTTGATATAACTTGCATTCGGATCAACCAATCCTTAAAGACTTTTGATTACAATCAAATACAACTCGTATCTACAACTATTTTTACCAATTTCTGTTCTTTCTTCTTCTACATATTGACACTTTAAACCAACCAATAAAAGGATTTGGCTTCTAAGTGATTTACATTAATTGATATAGTAAAAATGGTTCTTAAGTAAAATTAAACTTCTTTTTATTATCATAGCCCACGATGTGAAATATAACCTGTAGCTTTTGGTTGGTCGGTGTAGTTTTATCCATTTATTAAAGCTTGTCTGCCTATTTTCAACTTATTAATGATTCCACTACATGAAAATTACTATACCTAGTTATTGTACTTTTTAGTAAATCACTTTATACAATACTACGCATTTGACACATCACTTTTCACAAACCAATTAAGTTTTTGAATTTTGTAAAACATCACCGCAATGAAAATAACTTTTAGCGGTAACAAATAGACACAATAATAAAAAATGCTAAAATCTTACCGACTTTCACAACAAAAAAAACTCAATTTGTGGCGGATAATTTGTGGGAATTTTTAGAAATCCCACTAATAATTGATTTTGTGACGTTTTATTGTAACTCCTACAATATAAATCTTTTTGCGGTGGTTTTATTAAGAAGGTTAGAAAATTGCCACAATTTAATATTGTTTGTGGCGATTATCGATCCCCAAAAATTTATTTAATTAATTACTTTTAGAAATTATATATATATAAACTCGGATGCCAAATCAATAATCATATTCATTTATATTTAATTTTGTCTGTATTTTAAATGTATTTGAGCTTTTATAATACTTGTTGATTTTTTAAGGTGAAACATTTAATTAATAGTTATTACTAATATAATTAATAAAAAATAAAAATAAAAGTTTGTTTTATGCACTAAAAATATTATTATCTTTTATTTGGACTCAACCTAATTAAAATTTATGTATCTCTCCCTCCAAAATATTTTTTAAAAAAATTATAATTTCCCCCTAAAATCTCTCAAATAACCACTCCTCTTTTCCACCCATTCCCACCCATGACCCTTCCCATAAGACAAACACACAACACTCACAAAAATTCCATTTTTTTTTCCCTTAACCCATTTTCTATCCGTAACCCCTCCCCTTTTCTCTCTTCATTTTTTGGTTCAATTTTTTTTGTGTGTGCTTTTGCTAATTTTTTTGTAGGCTCTGCAAAGCGAAATAGAGTGCAATATTTATTTGAATATAAAGGTAATTCTCTCTTATATAAGTTTGATGATTTATATTATAATTTAAAATTAATATTAATATTAATATATTACTCTCTCCGTTCCATTTTATGTGACAACATTTGACCGGGTACGGAGTTTAAGAAATAAATGAAGACTTTAAAATTTTTACCAAATTGTCCCTTAAAAAAATAGTCATATGAAAAAGTAGACTCACTTTTTTCTCTCCTCATAAATGTATTGGAGTACTATCTTTAAGATTAAGTGAGACCAACAAAGGTAAAAGAGAGATTGTACCTTTAAATACTTATCATGTAAGAAAATGTGACATTCTTTTTGGGACTGACCAAAAAGGAAATGATGCCACATAAAATGGGATAGAGAGAGTATTTATTTAATGTCTAGGCATCTTATATTTTACAAGTTGTTAAACTTAATGCTTCGATGCTTTTACCTATTTCAGGAGTTATTTAAATTCTCACCACATCGTAAAGTCGTTTGTCCTCAATCTTTGATTGATTTCTGGTAAGTCTCAATTATATTTTTGTTTAGTTAAGGATCGTATAATCATTTTATTCTTCATTGGATTTGACTATTACAAGTTCAAGAAGAATTTTGCATATTAAATTGAGATTGATATCAATATAATTTTAAAATCATGTATTATTATTCAATACGGTAAATAGTTGAAGTTAATTTTTTTTTGGTAAATAAAAGGAAAAAATAAGGTCAAGGAGGAAGTCTGACATATAGATTAAAAGAAGTGAGAAATGATAGAACCAACGTGTTAAATAGAATGAACATCAATATATGATTTTGGAAAACATTAATCTAGTTTGTTAGGAATAATCATGAAGTCGTTATTATTCACATTATTAGTGTATATGATAGAATACTAAAGTAAATTTCTGTCACACCCCAACCCTAGATGAGGCGGACAAGTACCATATGAACACATGTTTTACAAGTCACCTATGATGAGAAAGTAAACTACACTATGCAGATATATTTATTAATGAGAAGCTTCACATATAACACATGTTGACAAGCTGAACCGATATATGTGACAAGTGAAACTATGAATTGAGATGATTGCTTTACAATGTCTACAAAGCCTCTACTGAAATCCATGACTATATCACTATGCAATACGCATAGTAAAGACTCGACAAAGCCCCAAATCAACCTGGAGCTCACCAACAACCGTTGAGTATCATGTGCTTCTATTGGAGAGATCTACTAGTTAAGTACATGTACCTGCAGGATGAAATGCAGCGTCCTCAATAAAGGACGTCAGTACGAAAGAATGTACCGAATATGTAAGGCAAAATACAACCATATGTAAAATGAGAGCTCAAGTAAAACCAAATATCAATAGATAAGGATTAGAGACCACATTTGCTTATACCTGTGGAATCGTGTATGTTACATTCTTTTCTATACTTTTCTTTGCATTATAATATTTATAAGACATATGATCCAAATGACCAGCTGATCAACAGTAAAAGAGGATGACCCATGCTAGGCATTTTAACCCCTGGGATGTTGTCATCATAATTTCACAAATTGGGATAGGCCCATGCTAGGCTTTCGCCCCTGAGCTGCCACCATTCTATATCAATTAGGATCGACCCATGCTAGGTATTTGCCCCTGGGCTGCCACCCATAATTATACAAATTACTTTTCTTAGATTCTTTAATCTTTAAGATAGTTGTTTTGAAGTTTATAACTCTTTTAAGATTGTTGTTTTGACGGTCATAATCATTATTGAGATTTGGAATATGAACCAGTAGTAGAAGACATATGAATATGGACTTACGATAATAACAATGACATGGAAAACAAATGTGACATGAACGTGTAATACTTAGGAGCTTATATGACTCAGTAAGCATTTTGACATCTCAAATTGAAACACAGATCAAGTGAAGACATTTAACATTCAGCCAAGAGATTTGAACTCTATATGATAGCCAAATACTCACTAACTAATATCAAATACAAGGTATACGTGAACGTGGAACCAAGGGAGAACGTGGGCAGATTTAACTTTAGGACGGATACATATTCCAAGTAAGTATATATAAAATGTACAATAGAGCAAGTAGAGATCTTGTGAGGTAACATTATAGTCTGACACAATGGGAGTAATAACCAATAAAGGGAACATATGAACATGTGAAAAGATGACATATATATAGATAATTGAAGCAAGTTGGCACGATATGGGCATATTGTATATCCAACATATGTACCATGTGTAATCTAGGATCATTTTGATTTATATAAGGGAAATACGTGCCAAGGGTACTTTGACGATGAAACAAGTTTAAACCTTGCATGCTGATAATTGGTAGAGTAAGCACGTACATTTATTAACAAACTCATATTAGAGTACTTACTTTACTGCTCTAGGGAGTAGGAACAGCAACTATGGATCAGTCACTACCAAGGGCACTTAGAAAGCTTACTTTTTGTAATGCAAGTGTTGGATTCGTGCCAAAGAAATAGGAAATTGAATAGCCTTACATACCTTAATATACAATTCAATACGTATGACTTAAGCTCCTTCTTTTCATATTAACTAATCTACAATAAAATAAGTTGTAAGACTAGTATTAGTAGCTAATCAATCAATTTGAGCTAATTGATCTTACCTAAATAGTAACCAAGCAGTAAGCATGCAATTTATCTAGCCAATGTTTTCTTTCCTTTCCTTTCCCTTTAATCACGTCTATATACTGAATAACCTTCGTCTCAGGTCCTCCCCAAAACTCCCTACAATATTTAAGTCCTTTAACATCTCCATAACTTTTCCACACATCCAGTCACATCCCTTATCATAATATACATAAATTAATCCTTAAACATAATAATGTAACAGAATCAATATGAATCATGGTTTCTGATCACCAACACTTAAAGAGCTAACATTACTTTTAAAGTGCTCAAACAAGCTCATAACTGAATTTAAAGAGGACTCCTCTTCATGGCTGTCCCAACATGTACTAATCACCAAAACATCCTCCCCAATATTACACCATGTAAAAGTAACAATTTCTAACTCACTAACACATACAGAGTGTCCTAATTTACTCAAGCACAAGAGGGAGAAAATTGCAGTAGCTTACCTTGCCGGACAAAACTACCACTTGCTAAGAGTTGGATTCTTCAAGGTAAAGGTTGTCCTCCTTAACTTGTCTTAAATTATACCTTTCAATACCTTGAACTCCCTAATACTTAAGAACCCTAATGGTGTTTAATGACTTCTGTATGAAGCTAAGAGAGAGAAGAGAGAAAGCTCTAGAAATATGATTTTTTTTGTCAAAGTAAAAATGGCTGGAAAAAGCTGATACCTATCCCTTTTAAAGGGACCAGTTTTGGCCGACTTTCTCACTCATTTTTTGCCATAGTTTGTCAAGTAGGTGATCCACCTACTTGGACTTTTCACTTGGGCCTTTTTGGACTTAAGAACATTGGGCCTTTTGCCACCTTTCTTGTACTTCATTTGCAGCCAACAAGTGTCTTTAATTTAGGTCACACATTTAAGTAGGTGATGCACCTACTTTTCCATTCAAATTATTTATTGTGGGCTTGGAAAGATTGGGCCTTGGCTGTTCATTTTCCCCTTATTCTTCTAATCAACTTGGGCCAGATTGATGCAAGTCGGTGGTAGTGCACTTGGCCCAATAACAAGGTCAAAGAGTCAAAGTAGGTGATGCACCTACTTGGTCCCTTGGGCTGGTCAATAAATCAAAGTAGGTGATGCACCTACTTGGTCACCTACTAGCTTAGTGTAGTCTATCAAGCACCTCAATATCTTATTCCATTTCTATAGCTTAATACTTTTAATTTAACTTAACACTTATATACAGTATGTCAATTTAAACTTCAGACTCAAATACCACCTTATGATCTCAAGTTTAAATACTTCAATCGACGTCAACTTAATCGGGTCGCATCAAAATTTATGGGCTGTTCACTTTAAGTCTATTTTATTATCACTAGTCGCATAGGAAATCGAGTCCATAACTATACCACACGGCAATTTATAAGCATCATATAAATAGAACTAGTACATGTAGAATACGGGGTGTTATATCCTCTCCCCCTTATGATCATTCGTCCTCAAATGATACGTTAAGCTGATAGTTTGCTTAACCTTGAAATTTCATTTGGAGATTTGCGAGAGTTCCCTCTGTAAATAGGACTATCCAAAATACGTAGACTAACATAAATCACGTATAGATAAGTCTAGCATGACGTCTCAATAGATATGGTTCATGATATGATAATATGACAAATCAACCCATTTCTTGACCGTGTACTTCACTAAATTTACGCAAGTAGAATTCATACAAATAAGGACTTTAATATACCTAAACACAAGACATGCAAATGACATATCAAATGAACAACTGCTAGTGGGATTTATGATTATATAAGGGGACCACATGATCTCAGATCCTTATGTTGATGTTTAGAATGAGGAGGGGCATTTAGGATCTCTATCATTTTCTATTCCCAAATACCTTATGTTATATTATATTCCTTCCACAATAAACCTTTTGAGCTTAGCTTCCGAGCCTTAAAAATCAAGAATAACTATAGTATCTCCCAATTTTTTCATATATGGAACGAACACAAAATCATAGGCCTAACCTATCGGGCTCTACTTTTCCTTCTCTTTTATGTCATGACATTTTTCAGAGGTGAGACTTATAAGAATGCATAGTTGTTAATATAAAATCTAAAGTTTTATGCCGCACCTTAGAATAAGACATTATGCTAAGTTATTTATCTATGGTTGTGATAAAATTTACATATATGCCCAACCTTTTCTGGTCAAAATCTTCACTACATAATGATACAAGAAAATGTTTTTCCAAAATGTTCAAAACTCAAGTCAATGATCACAGAGGGGCATAGTGTAGAAATAAATAAGTCATATTGGGTATGACACATTGGCAGATTAGCACAAAAGGAAGCGCATAATATATGGGCATTAAGCTATAGAAATATATGGTGTATGCACGTATATGATTCATAGGGTATCGTGTGAGCGAATGAACTATAAGGAATGTAAGAAATGGACTAGATGAGCACATAATGCATGAGTACTAAAGCTACAAAATATATAATACGTAAGCAAGTAGACTATATGAAATATGAACTACGGAACACAAATCACATTGATCAAGTGTGTTATATCGCATGGATTGGTGACCTAACATGTCAATAAGTATACTTATGAAATATGAGCAAGTGAACACATGACATGGCTAGAAAAGCTATAAGGCCTGTAATGTTTGAGCAAGTAGGCTACGAGGCATGTAGTATACATAGAAATGATTTATGATGCATATGACATGTAAACAAGTGATATGCGAGTCATATAACCCACGAGCACTAATTTTGCTCATAGCATATGATCAAGTAACATGCAGTATGCAATATGGACAAGTGACATATGGAAAGTAACCAGTGCAATAAATAACATGTAAGGAAAAGGTCCTATGAAAACATATAACAATAAACAAGGGTGCTCTGAAGTGGATAACACTTACATGTAAGCGTTCTATGACATTGGCCTGTGAGAAGGTAATCTACAAAGGGCAAATGACATACAAATAGATATGTTATAGAACATGCAAGATGTATAATTATATAACAAACCATCTTTGGAAACTACGAGATATCATATAGAACCACTCTACCATAATAAGGGCAAACACACTGTCTTAAGCGTTAAGTCACAAGTGGGATTGTTCTGCTCATATTTTTTACTCACCTAAACACATACAATTGATTTCCCCATTTACTCTCTTCAATCTCCTAAGAATTCTTATAGCTGTTCTACTATTGGGACTTGGCTTCCGTCTAGGTTAATATAAATACTACAGTCAAGATAGAAAAAGAAAATCCTCAATAGTTCATCTTTTAGAGTAGGAGGCTGAGGTCAACTTTACCTTCATTACTAGCTTGTGTTATATCACGCTCAATGCCTGGTGCCCTTTGAAGGTCGAAATAGAAAATAAATAGTGAAGCTTGAACGCACCATAAAACATGAACTCTAATAACATGTAAATATCAGGTACCTATAAAGTTATATCATGATTCATAAAATCTTAGAGTTAGCCCTTTGGGCTTAACTAGATAGGTCTAGCCATACTAATAATTTTTTTTTAAAGCAAGTGAGGGTGCTCCGACACTTTTCCCATGCAAGATAGCAAATAATAACAACTAGCATATGATCAATTTTTTCCTCTCCCTTAACTGGACTATGACTGACGAATTACTGCAGGCATCTATTAAATGAACCCTGTAGTAGCTTTATTCAAATTGATGGAAGTCTATACATGTGAATAATGCTCTACTTCTCTTTTGTACTAATGATGTAGATGAACTAGGTCCATGTATCTTCTATCTAGGTAACCTTTCTATTCCCTTCTTTTTTTTCTTGTTGTTATCAGGACCAAATATTAAGACTTGAATCAATACTAAAATGACTTCTCTATCTAACAAAGGTTCACAAAGTTGTTCCCGGGTGCGCCATTATAACTCGTTAGGATTGAAGAGTTGATACCTTTTTATTGCCTCATACACTTAGAAACCTCTCTTTCATAATCACCTATCTCACTCCTCTATAGCATTCTCATATCACCCCTACTCCTATGTTTAGGGAATTTGACATATCCCATCTCTTTCTAACGAGAAGATCTATGTACATATTCGGTCCATGTAATTCAAGCTGCTTCCTATCTAACAAGTACCTTTTAATCAAAACTAGTAGCTTCATGTACTCTAATCCCACTATGTACAACCTGACTAATCACAACTTAGGTCTACCCAATCAATTTTTTCCTTTCGTTAACCTTACCCTTTAGTCGCATACTAATCCTCCATCGCCAAAACATAGATCATAATAGGAACTATCATACATATATCATTTGCAGAAATTGGCTCACTTATCCCTAAGTTTTATAACCATGAAAAGACTACAAATGTTATTAGTACTTATTCAGGGTTGTTGGCACATACCATATAAAAGCCAAATGTTAAAATATTCGGGATGATATATGGTGAGAATTTGGGCCTTGTCAGCCAATTAGGGGTATCTATAGTAACACTATTGCACTAATACATCCACATATCAGATTGTGTCACTGCATTCTTCCGGAAAAAAAAATTAGTTCAACAACATCAATTTGAGAACATATGTAATGCTGAAATTCTATGTATATCATAGACTCTTAACAAGTGTCCTCTATACGAATAGATCCTATAAATATGGAGGAAATATATAACCCAAGAGTTGGATACATCCTCTTAAGAAGATGTGCTTAGAAATGCTACAACTCATATATGTAACTGGTAACCCATCATTTTTAAGCATATGGATAACCATACTATATCTTTCTCAATTGAACCAACGTGATACAAATAGTAAAAATACAACTTAAAATGCATATAACATAAAAGCCTTTACATACCTTGTGGAGTGGGACGGTCGAATAAAATGAGCTCAATGTAGTCTAAATTTTTATAACTTCAGATCCTTTTCTGTAGATTTCATGTTGACATTCTAGCTACCGTTAACCTTAACCATCGTAAGCATAATATGAATTGCATGATCAGGTGAAAGTGGAAATTGACTTCTTAACTTCTCTCTATCGCACGATCTGAATTACGAAGGAGGGTAACTTTTGCTAAATGTCCAAGCAGCCCCCTAATTATAAATGTGGCGCGCAACACATTCATAAGTAAGGCTCTACTAGACACAACTTTGTAGACTCCCTAGGACGAACTGCTCTAATACCACTTTTATCACACCCAAACCCTAGGTGAAGCGGACAAGTACCATATAAACACATGTTTTACAAGTCACTTATGATGAGAAAGCAAATACTACTATGCAGATATATTTACTAATGAGAAGCTACACATTCAACACATGTTGACTAGCTGAACCGGTACATGTGACAAGTGAAACTATGAATTCAGATGATAGCTTTACAATGTCTACAAAGCCTCTACTGGAATTCATGACTGTACCACTATGAAATACGTATAGTAAAGACTTAGCAAAGCCCCGAATCAACTTGGAGCTTATCAACAACCGTTGAGTATCATGTGCTTCTATTGGGGAGATCTATTGGTTGAGTACTTGTACCTGCAACATGAAATGCAGCGTCCCCAATAAGGGACGTCAGTAAGAAGAATGTACTGAATATGTAAGGCATAATACAACCATATGTAAAATGAGAGCTCAAGTGAAACCAAATACCAATAGATAAGGATTAGAAACCACCTTTGCTTATACTTGTGGAATCGTGTATGTTACATTCTTTTTTTTACTTTTCTTTGCATTATAATATTTATAAGACACATGATACAAATGATCAGCTGATCAACGGTAAAAGAGGATGACCCACGCTAGGCATTTTAACTCCTGGAATGTTGTCATCATAATTCCACAAATTGGGATCGGCCATGCTAGGCTTTCTTCCCTGAGCTGCCACCCTCTTATACCAATTGTAATCGGCCCATGTTAGGCTTTTGCCCCTGAGCTGCCACCCTTCTATAGCAATTGGAACCGGCCCATGCTAGGATTCCGCCCCTGAGCTGCCATCCTTTTATATCAATTGGGATCGACCCATGCGAGGTATTTGCCCCTGGGTTGCCACCCATAATTATTTATATTGCTTCATTTATATTCTTTAATCTTTGAGATTGTAATGACATGGGAAGCAAATGTGACATGAACATGTAATACTTAAGAGCTTATATGACTCAGTAAGAATTTTGACATCTCAAATTGAAGCGCATATCAAGTGAAGACATTTAACATTCAGCCAAGAGATTTGAACTCTATATGATAGCCAAATACTCACTAACTAATATCAAATACAAGGTATACGGGAACGTGGAACTAAGGTAGAACGTGGGCAGATTCAACTTTAGGACGGATACATATTCCAAGTAAGTACATATAAAATGTACAATAGAGCAAGTAGGGATCTTGTGAGGCAACATTATAGTCAAACACAATGGGAGTAATAACCAATAAAGGGGTCAAATGAACATGTGAAAACATGACATATATATATAGATAATTGAAGCAAGTTGGCATGATATGGGCAAATTGTATATCCAACATATAAACATATGTACCATGTGTAATCTAGGATAATTTTGATTTATATAAGGGAAATACGTGTCAAGGTACTTTGACGATGAAACAAGTTTAAACCTTGCATGCTAGTACTTGGTAGAGTAAGCACGTACATTTAGTAACAAACTCATACTAGATTACTCACTTTACTGCTCTAGGGAGCAGGAACTGCAACTATGGATCAGTCACTACCAAGGGCACTTAGAAAGCTTACTTTTTGTAATGCAAGTGTTGGATTCATGCCAAAGAAATAGGAAATCGAATAGCCTTACATACCTTAATATACAATTCAATACGTATGACTTAAGCTCCTTCTCTTCATATTACTAATCTACAATAAAATAAGTTGTAAGACTAGTATTAGTAGCTAATCAATCAATTTGAGCTACTTGATCTTACCCAAATAGTAACCAAGCAGTAAGCATACAATTTATCTAGCCAATGTTTTCTTTCCTTCCCTTTCCCTTTAATCATGTCTATATATTGTACAACCTTCGTATCAGGTTCTCTCCAAAACTCCCTACAATATTTAAGTCCTTGAATGTCTCCATAACTTTCCCGTACATCCAGTCACATCTCTTATCATAACATACATAAAACAATCCTTAAACATAATAATGTAACAGAAGCAATATGAATCATGGTTTTTGGTCACCAACACTTGAAGAGCTAACATTACTTTTAAAGTGCTCAAACAAGCTCATAACTGAATTTAAAGAGGACTCCTCTTCATGGCTGTCCCAACATGTACTAATCACCAAAACATCCTCCCCAATATTACACCATGTAAAAGTAACAATTTCTAACTCACTAACATATACAGAGTGTCCTAATTTGCTCAAGTACAAGAGGGAGAAAATTGCAGTAGCTTACCTTGCTGGACAGAACTACCACTTGCTAAGACATGGATTCTTCAAGGTAAAGGTTGTCCTCCTTTACTTGTCTTAAATTATACCTTCCAATACCTTGAACTCCCTAATGTTCAAGAACCCTAATGGTATTTAATGGCTGCTATATGAAGCTAAGAGAGAGAAGAGAAAAAGCTCTAGAAATCAGATTTTTTTTAAAAATGGTTGGAAAAAGCTGATATCTATCCCTTTTAAAGTGACCTACTTTGACCGACTTTCTCACTCATTTTGGGCCATAATTTGTCAAGTAGGTGACCCACTTACTTGGACTTTTCACTTGGGCCTTTTTGGACTTAAGAACATTGGGCCTTTTGCCACCTTTCTTGTACTTCAATAGCAGCCAACATGTGTCGTTAATTTAGGCCACACATTTAAGTAGGTGATGCACCTACTTTTCCATTCAAATTATTTATTGTGGTATTGGAAAGATTGGGCCTTGGCAGTCCATTTTCCCCTTATTTTTCTAATCAACTTAGGTCAGATTGATGCAAATAGGTGGTAGTGCAATTGGCGCAATAACATGGTCAAAAGAGTCAAAGTGGGTGATGCACCTACTTGGTCCCTTGGGCTGGTCAATAAGTCAAAGTAGGTGATGCACCTACTTGGTCACCTACTAGCTTAGTGTAGTCAATCAAGCACCTCAATAGCTTATTCCATTTCTAGACCTTAATACCTTTAATTTAACTTAAAACTTATATACACTATGTCAATTTAAACTTCAGACTCAAATACCACCTTATGATCTCAAGTTTAAATACTTCCATCGACGTCAACTTAATCTGGTCACATCAAAATCTATGGGTAGTTCACTTTAAGCCTATTCTATTGTCACTAGTCGCATAGGAAACCGAGTCCATAAATATACCACACGGCAATTTATAAGTGTCATATAAATAGAACTAGTACACGTAGAATACAGGGTGTTACAATTTCTTTCATATCTTATAATTCTTTGTCAAACCAAAGCTTTATATGAATTTGCTATTAAAATGAATTGAATTTTAATTTTTTTAATCAAGAAGTAGAAAGATATGTATTAATATATATTTATCTAATTATGTATATTGTTTTCATTGTTTCAGCTTGATGCGTAGAATGAACTTATTTCACTTTGGATAAAAAGATTGGACGAAAACAACTTAAATCACCAATCAAATGCTATAGATGTTTTTTTAATGTTTATTTGATGTGGATTTTAAAGGATTTAGAATTGTAATGTTGAAGTTATTATACACAAGTTTATATTACTTTTATTTGACATGAATTTGATTTGTGGAACTTATTAATATAGACCTATTTAATGAAATTTGATTTGCTTTAAATGTGTTTTTTAGTAAAATTATTTATTATTTCAAAGGCTTGATGTATATCAAATCGCACATTAATTATTAAAATAAAAATAATAATTTTGTATAACTCCACAGATCAAATTATGTAAATATTAATCTCATGTTATGACATTTTTAAATCCACGCAAATCTAATTTTTAAAATATTGAGATCATATTGTAAGGTTCTAAACCGTCACAAACTAACACTAAAAAGCCTCCACAAATTTAAAAGTCATTTTGTGGGGGACGTCATGGAGGTTTACTAAAACCGCTACAAATATGCTCGTGGCAACGGTAATTGAAGCGCTTTTAAAAGCCGCCACAATTTAATTTCTAGGATCCCTAAACCGCTATAAATTGACAAAATAACCCCCATAAATTGAACATTTTTTTGTAGTGATTAGTTAAGTGTCATTAAATTCAATGTCGCTCAAGTCGTTAGGAACATTTACAAAGAGTATTAATTGCCGCTAAAATACATATTTAACAGCAATTGAGCTATTATCATTAATTAATTGTTGCTAAAGATCATTTTTGATGTAGTGCGTATTTGTTTTGATAATGTTTTTTCATTTAGATATAAATAAATATTTTGAAAGTTTCTAGAGATTTTATAAAGTATATAAGAATAATATTGAATATAGTGTATTATTTAATTATATTGACATTAGTTATATATGAGGATATTATTTCTTATGCATTATTTGATTTGGTGTGTTAAAAATAATATGCATTGCATATTTCTATTTATTATATTTATTTATAAAAACATCCTCTACAAATACGTTAAAAAGAATGTAGAAGATGTTTTGAGGGACAATCACGTCTTTAACAATGCTAATGCATACATTAAAATACTTTGTATTACTAATACTATGCATTTTCATGTATAATTAGTTATATATATTTTAATACCAAATAAAGTGTGCAAATAATAAACTAACGCTTAGTTAAATAAGTTGAAAATTGTGCCAAACAAGGCATACTAATAATGCAAAAAGTTAACGTATATTTTTTTTTTAATGTACGCTATCAAAGGGTCCCTTAATTTATGAGGTCTGGAAAAAAAAACCTCAGAAACTCTTTAAGCAAATACTTATTGCAAAAGCTTAAAATACTGAATATTGCAAAAATTAAGCCACATTAAATTCAAAAACTTATGTTGGTCATGGACTCATGGTCAAACTTAGCATAGTGGTAAATATTATTCGTTTGATATAAGTAATAGCTTAAAAAGAAAAAAGACAAAAAAGTATTCCTTTCTAACACTGTAATTAGTGAGGATCTCATGTATCATGCATCTAAATTTTCCCAAAATAATGTAAACTAGAGAGTTCATGTTTCATTCTTCTTCGATTAGTATTAGGAAAAGTAGGAAAAGACAACTTTTTCTCTAAATTCATGTTATCCAACTAATTTCATAATATATCTGTCACTCTCCACCAGTAGTAACATCTATCAGATAACTCTGTCCACCAAAGGTACCGATAGGAGCTTCATGGATTGAAAAGTTCCTAAATTCATATTAACATCAAAATCCAGAGTCATTTGGTTATCTGAATATAGACAAGGCTATAATTCCACTGTTTTAGTATAAAATGATTTTCAAGATTTAATAATATCCATAATTAAATACGGAACAAAATATTTCCGTATTGTATCCAAAGAATTTTTTTTTTTATCCCACTAAGAAAACAACCTAGCTAAGAGAAAAAGAAAGAAAAATATCTAAGATCCCAAAAAGTGGCATAATTTTGGAATATAATTTTTTGATAGCCAGCTATCCACGTTGTAATGTTCTTTTTGGTATAGTATGAAGTATGGTACGACAAACAAACCATAATGAGAGATGGAATATTACATGAATGACAATTCAATAATATGGTTTCACTATTGAATCCAATGGCTAGGATAAAAATGTATATAATATGAGTATCATCACTCCTTTTGTAAGGTACACAAGCAATATTATGAAAAAAGATGGAGGCTCAAAATCAATTTCCATGCTGTATACTTATCTACATATATTCGTTTATACACTCGTAGAGACAACTTAATTTGTAAAAGTGTTTATGTAACAGTATAGTTGATTAGGAGCTAAGTTATTTATTTATTGAATTCTGCATGAATAATATCATGTTTGGTAGCATTCGTTCGTTTGTTATGAATAAAATTCAACACGCCTAATACAATGTACATTTTGCCCTTTCACAACCCTCATTATAACTAATACATGTATAAGTTATGAGGGAATTGATGTATTGTTTATGCAAGATAAAAGATGAAATAAACTTATGATACATGAATAACTAAATCCTACATAACTAATTTTCAAGGAGGGGTGATTTGATTGTTGACTAAAGTTATGCAGAGATTAATAACATAGAGATTAGTAATACATAAATTAGTTATGTAGGATTTAATTACTCATATATTAGTTATTTCATCTTCTATCCTACATATCTTCATATAACTTATACATATTTTAGTGGTGAAAATTATGAATATGAACCAAATTTAGGTTGTATTAGCAATACTATGGTTTATGGGAAAACAAAACAAGACAACTAAACATTGTATATATAACCTATGCTAGAATCTGTGTAGAAATTATTTTTCCTCATCTTTATTACCAAACGAAGTATAACGTTATGTTAAATTTTAATGCATGAATAACTCCTTCAACAAAATTGTATACCATATATCAATTTTGTACAAAAAATGTATATTAGTGTATAAGAGAATTTTATACACATTTTGACGCAATTATATAATATTGTATAAATTCATACAAAAAATTGAATTTCGTGTCCTATAAAGTTCAACCCACGAAGCTCTATTTGAAATATGGCAAAACATCACCAATTAGCTCAAATCTCAATCAAGTAACTTCAAATTTTAACCAAAATTTTGATGTGACATTTCGATCATCAATTTATTTAAACTTTGAATAAATCACAAAACTCATTTATAATCTTTCAAATCCCAGTGATGGAAGTTCTAATTTTTTTTTTACTTGTAATTTATCAAACAATAATTAAATCTATGATGATAAATAAAAATTTCATCTGATGTAATTTTTTAAAATTTTCACTTGTAATTCACACAACATTGATTAAATTTGTGATGATAAATGAATATTACTCTCAATAAATTTCTAAGCACAAAAAAAAAAATTGAAAATCATAATCACAAATTAAGAGTTCCGACCATTTTCCTAAGTATTTCCCAATATACACAAAATGAAATAAATAGAATAAAATTCTAAAAAATAGGCTCACTATGACTATTAGTTTGGACCTAGTAATATAGAGGGTAAAAAATTCAAATATTTATATATAATTAAGGTAAATACTATGGAGTGTAGGGATGATGGCGATGTAGCTATATATGACGAGTGGGGTAGGTTGGAGAGTGAAAGTGACACATTCTAAAACTTATTTTTCTCATATATCTTTATAAAAAAATATTATGTCCATGGTTAAGAAACTTGTTTTGTGTAAAAAATATTTTTCAAAAAAATTAACAAAGCAACATGAGAAAAAATAAGAAAATATTTTTCTCCATGCCAGACACTTAGTTTCATAAACATGCATTTATTTTATCAATATTAGTGTCCTAAACATAGTTTTATTTTTTATGTACTATTCAATCAAAAAGTTATGTTATAATTAGAATTAAAAATTATGTTTGCCTACAATTGAGGTATCGAAAATATTTTTTTTAGCTCTTTATAGTAAGTAGTACTTAGTATATATATATATATATATATATTATATGATTTGATTGAAACCGGTGCCTACATAGTGTTACACCATTTGAGTAGTTTAAATTGAACAAGCAACATCATATGTTAAGCTAGGTTTAGGTAATCAATTCTTTCAGCATTTAATGCCACGTGTATCTATGAATCCTATTCCCTTTCCATATGATATGTATACATTACTGTATTTTTTAATTTTCGGAGCGGAATGTCATATATTGAACATTAAAGCGTTTTTTAATAAAGGGAATTCGTATCTCAAATTTCTAATTAGGAATAAAGAAGTATTTACTATTCTATAATCACAATCCTTATGGGTGTGTATATATGTATATAATTAATATGTTAAAATTTAGTGAAATGTTTAGGTTTTAAGAAACAGTAGAGATGAGTGTTAAGCCACTTGCCACCTGCTTTTTTATGATATTACGTGTAAGACTCGGCATAACGTGAGGGATTTAGCCTTAGGATTAGGGTTTTTGTTCGTAGTTGGGTGTTAAAAGAAAACATTGGTATAAATACATTAATAAATGTTTGTGTATAAATTATACAATCTTACGTTGAGTGACCAAGACGGTCTTTTCCACAAGCAAGTTGGATATAAAGTACTTCCTCCATTTCACAAAGAATGATCTAATTTGACTTGACACGAAATTTAAGAAAATAAAAAAGACTTTTGAATCTTGTTGTACTATATTAAAGTTATGTCAAATGTACAAAATTACCCTTTAATCTTGTGGCCTTAAACATGCCACATGGAAAGCTGAAATTAAAATGTTGCCAAAAAAAAAAAAAGGTGATTCTTTTTTAAACAGACTAAAAAAAATGAAGATCAGTCTTTTTAAAACGGAGGAACTTTCATGGAATATGAAAGTACCAATGATAATAACATAGTCAACCTAGTCTATAGAGCGTGAAAATGATAAAAGTGTACACAAATTTTTCTGAAATAAAAATTGTTTCACGAAGATTCTTGATTTGAGGACAAACAATCCAAAAAAGTGATGAATTAAAAGCATTATAAAATATGTGAATAATAATAATAATAATAATAATAATAATAATAATAATAATTACACCAAAATAATAGTATAATCGAAATAAAAAATACATACGTATAAATTTTACAAAAAAATAAAGAATTTTTAAGGACAAAAAATTTCCGATAGTTGCAGCGAACTTGAAGTGTTGTTGAACTGATCTATCCATCCATCAAAAGCAAAATTATTTTTTGTTACAAAAATATAAACTTTGGTTATATCTAAAAAATGTACTCTGTTGTACGAAAAGTAAATTTGTAATTGTCTTTATTTTGTTATTTTTTCTTAATATTACTTTGAATAACTTTTTCTTTAGTGAAAAATTTATCAAGAATATTTTTTTCTATTTTTAAAATATAATAACGTCCAAATATATTATGAAATTACATTAATATATTACTCCCTCCGTTTCACAAAGAGTGACATGGTTTGACTTGACACAAAGTTTTAGAAAATAAAGAAGACTTTTAAATTTTGTGGTCCTAAATTAAAATTATGTCAAAATGTACTAAATTGCCCTTCAATCTTGTGGTTTTAAACATGCCACGTGAAAAGTTGAAATTAAAATATTATAAAAAAAAATCATTCTTTTTGAAACAAATTAAAAAAAAAAAAGTAGGTTTTTTTTAAATATGTTATTATTGCGGTCGTAATAAGGAAAAAAAAACTAATGAGGAGGTAATTTAACGATGTAAAAGCAGGAAAGAATGATGATTTTTACCTACAATTCAGTTGAAAGAGGACATATACGAGAGATTCTCTGTAGGCTTGTAATAATATCCCCTACTTTTCCTTTTTCTGAAAAAAAAAAAAAAAACTCTGAATTTTCCCACTTAGTCAAACATGCAATATATTTTTTTTACTATAAGTTCCAAGTGAAATTTCATTTTTATCTTTCAAAAATATTAAATTTCAAGAATGTTGGAATAAGATTTGTTATTTTAAGAACTTTCAATTAAAGTAGTTTGTACAAGCATAATATATAAACTATAACATCCAAATACTTGAGGAAGTGATATTCGTTTCCCTCTTTAGAAAAAGTAGTACTCAATATTATTATTTATTAAGTTAATTTAAATTAAATAAATAGGATTAATATAAAGAAATATAGCAAAAAAGTAGGAGTATTTCGACTTGACAAATTTTTATGATAAATAATAATAATATTTGATGTGGATATATACATTTTGTTAACTTGTATGAAAGATGATATGTACTTAAATTATTTAGTGGCTCTCTCTGTTTCCTTCATGGCCTTTCTTTCACCAACCATCATCTTCTCTAATAATTTGGCTTAATGCTTACCTTATTATTTCATGTTAAGGAATATATATATAATTTTAAATCTTTTTTTTAAAGGACGAGGAAAGAGAAAGGGAAAATGTGGGAAATAATTACAAAGCAGAATCGAGTACTTACCAATCAAATTAAAGTTTAGCCGATCAAAGCTACTAAGAGCTAGGGACAAATTTAGAGTAACTTTTATTAAGAGAGTTTAAAAAATAAAATATACTGTTTAGTATTTGAAGTTGGAATGTAAAGGTGAATTTTGAGTCATTTAAATCGTTGAGCCAATATCTTCTCGTGTGTTTTAGGTGATTTAAAATATATATATATATATATATATATATATATATATATATATATATATGTATGTGTGCGCGCGCGCGCGCGCGCATATTGGTATTGAGAGATGCTAAAAACCTACATTTTTTTTGTTAGAAGGGTTAGTGTGAACACCCTCGCCGGGTCCTAAATCTACTTATGCTAAAAACCTATTTAAATATGCTTATAACTATTATATTTATCTTTTTCTTTATAGAAGTTTTATATTTTTTTGAGATGGTTTGCATTATTTATAAAATTATATTTATGATTTCAGAAAAGCAATAATAAGAATTTAGTAGGTTTTAAAGTATGTTATTAGTTTTTTTTAAATATTTATTGTCTCACAAATTCACTTAATATGAAATAGAAAAAGTAGTTTATAACAAGCGAAAAACTTATAACTTGTGTAATTTGATTTATTTTATTATTTTAATTTTAAAAACAAATATTTAGACACTTATTTTAAAAATTAGATTTAGTCAAATAAAAACATTCAATATAATCTCATCCAAACAATAACTTCATTTACTCCAATTTGCCTCTTTAAGCAATGATAATAAATCTTTAATTGACTGGATTTCTTTTAAAGCAATATAAAACCATTCACACTGTAAATCAAAACACACTCAAAAAAAAGAAAAAAGAATTTGTAGTCCCTTTCAAGTAGAGCGCCTCTCAGGGCTATACCCCACTCAGCTTTTGAGTGCAAAATTTTGAGATATCTTCTCTAAAGCCGCCTGTCTTTCTTCTTTTTTTCTTTTCTTTTCTTCTCCTTGTTCATTTCTCTCTTTTTTTTTTTCTCATCAAATTTGATGAAAACCCTAAGTAAAAATAAATATAATATGGTTGTCATGATGATTTTTTAACTTTTTGTGTTCATCTCTTGTGTTGTTGTGGATCAGAGACAAGAAGCATGGGGAAAAGGAGTACTGCTGCTATCATCATCTTCTTCTTCTTTTGTTCAGAGATTTGAAGTCATATATCTCTGATTGTGTTCTTTTTTTAGTGAGGTGGTGTTTTTTGCAGTAAGTGCACTAAAACCAACAAATAGAAATCTCTTTCTCTCTCTCTCTCTCTCTCTCCATATCTCTGTCCTTTGTTCTTCTTCTTCTTTGTTCTCTTGCTTTATTCCATTTGTTATCTGAGCTGTTTAAAGCAAAAAAAAAAAAAAAAAAATGGATTCTGGAAATAACAGTGCTAGTTTGCTGTCATCAAGTACTGGTGGTGTTGGTGGTGGTGTTAGTGTTGGGGGTGATGAAGAGTACGATTCACGTGCTGCTTCTCAATCTTTTTCTACAGCTTTTCACACACAAAATTCCTCATCTTCCTCCATGTTTGACCCTTTTATCAACTTTTTCCACCCCATATCCCGGCCCCAACCACCACCACCACTACCACCTCCGTCACAGAACCACACAACCACCCAAAATTCAATTTACGATCTCGAATTCCATTGGAACAGTAAAAGGATAAGAACCGATCAAACCAACAACCAGCTGATGTTATTACCGTCATCTGATTTTAATAATTCGTTATCCTTTGATACTACTACTGGTAATATTTCTTTCCCATCAAGATCAGAAGAACACCACGCCGTTGGTGGAAATGTGAGTGTTACTACTATTACCGAGCAGCCGGCAGACGCAGCTGCAGCGGATCAACCAATTGCCCAACAGGCACGGAATCCGAAGAAAAGATCGAGAGCTTCGAGGAAGGCACCAACTACTGTGTTGACAACAGATACAACTAATTTCAGAGCTATGGTTCAAGAATTTACAGGGATTCCTGGACCACCCTTTACTGCTCCTTCCTATTTCCCTTTTAGAAACAGATTTGATTTATTTGCTTCTGCCCCTAATTCTGCTGTAAGATCTGTTGCTCCTCCTCCTCCTCCTCCTCCTGTAAGATCTGTCGCTCCTCCTCCTCCTCCTGCTGTCGCTAATAACAATACTAATTTTTTCATTTCACAACCATCGTCTAATTATCTACCGAGGCCGTTCCCTCAGAATATTCAGCCACCACCACCTTATCTTTCTCCTTCTTCATCATCGTCACCGTTAGTGTTGAATCGTTTACCTATCAACATTGCTTCTGCTTCATCGACAACTACTAGTGCTACTAATTCTGCTATTAACAATCAACTTCCCAGCGGAGTTGCCAATTCTGTCGCACAAGGCTCTAATAATTTCAATTCAATTCAACAGAACTCAATCTTCACATCACTGCTTCAATGTTCTCAAAAATACCCATTTGGGTTGAAACAACAACAACAATTCCAAATGCCATCAAATAACATCTCTCAGTTCCAAATGCCATCAAATAACATCTCGCAATTCCAAATGCCCAGCAGCGCCCAGCATGGACATCTTCTGACTGAGCTTCCCAATCTGATTTCTGAAGAACAAGCAGCAACAACATCGTCCATGAACGACAACACTATCAATGCAACAAATTTTCATGGCAATAAGGTGCAGGAAACAGTCAATGCAACAAATTTTCATGGCGATAATTTGCAGGAAACAGTGGTTGCAACAAATTTTCATGGTGATAAGGTGCAGGAAACAGTAGCAACCAAGGGTGTGGAAGGTATGGTGGAATCATGGCTTCTTTCTACAGATTAGAAAAAAGAAGATTATAATTGAAGTCATGATTATGTGATCATAACAACAATGAAGAGGAAAAAAAAAGAGATTTAGTAATTAGTGCTAGCTTATCTTCATCATGATTTTCCAAAAAAAAAAAACAAAGTACTTTAGTTTAATTTCATCAAGTGCACTGTAGATAATAATATGGGGTATGGGGATTGGTTTAATTTCTTGAAGTACTTGATTATATGGCTAATCATATACTTGAAAGATTAGTTTTAGATTAGCTAGGGAGATGGAATACAAATATAACTATGAATGATGAGAGAAGTTCTATTGTTCATTTTCCTTGTTTTCTTGTCAATATTGGTTTATTGGAATAGAAAATGATCTTTGCTTTGAGTTTGTGTTTTTTCTTTTATTAACATTTTACTCTGAATATTCATTCCTCTTTTACTATCCATTGCTTTTGTTCCTCGTACTTTCTATTCTCTAACGGTGATGTGCATAGGATAAGCTTCGCTTTTATATAATAGTCTGTAAACTATATTAGAGAAGAAAAATATAATTATGTTGATAAAAAAGTTAAAAGTAATTACTACGAATTTGATTTTCTAAAGTTTTTTTTTTAAAAAAAGATTAATGTTGTTGAACTGTCAGAGATACATTTTTTCCCAGAGTCAAATTTTTCACGTAGACTATTCTACAGTTGAGCAACAGTTCTCTTTTTGTTAGTGTAGAATCCGTTTCACATTAGTAACAACAAATCTTTAAAATATTATAATTTATTGAAATATCTTTGGTGTTGCCTTTTTTTATTTTATTATTACAGTTCTATTTTATCTAATTACTAATTATCCATTTCTTATACTACTATATCAATATAATAATACTATACTTTTAAGTTGTATTATTTTGAAGTTAACGTAAGACACTACATAGATTAAGTAAAGGTTAAAAGGAGGGATTGGCGGCGTGATTTGTGGGATCGCTAAGCGCCGCATTCTACTATTAATTTATTTCTTATTGTGAAATTCATTATTGTGAAATTCAGACTTTTAATGTACTGAATATTTCACGTGAGCAAAGTTCATAACGTTATCTACTATTTTTTTATGACTTGAACTCGTGATATATAATATAAAGATAATTTTATTGTTACATCAATATACACATAGAATTAAATATACGAAGAATAGCATGGAGACTTTTTTTTTTAAAGTTTTTGAATTTTTAAATATTATATGTACGTCTCCTTTTGGGGTACAACACAGCAGTCATGAAGCACGGACTCGCGGTATGATCTCTTAGGTCAACTAGTATTATTTTGTTTTTAGTATACCAAACCAACCCACCACGCCACCCCCTACCCCACCAAAATAAAATTAAAATTAAAAAAAAAAAAGAAAGAGAAATGGTTGAGCCAACCATACACGCAAGGATCTGTAAGCTTATAGGATGCAGTCATTGCCCCTCTTTTTAAAAAATAAAAAATAAAATAAAATTGTTTTTTGCTATTGTCTAATTATAATTATGATAATATTCAGTTAGACAAAATAAATGTGTAGTGTATAGTTCATGAATTCTTATTTCTAGTTGTATTAAAAGTATTAGGTTCGGTTAAATTTGTTATTTTGACTTTCCATTGCGTTTTGTTACGTACCAAGCTCCGTTAACTATTATTAACTGCAATGTTAATAAATTGATATATTTCATTTTGGTTTGACTTGGCACTATGTCCGTGAGTCCATTTGGAGGCAAAGAAAGTCCAGAAGGATGATTCATTTGTTATAATAGTCAATTTTGCATCTTCGTTTAATTTATTGGATCTGGAAATGATATCCTATTGTTTAGGACCTACTAGTCTGCTTTTTCGAAAAAGAACGAAGGGAAATACTATAAGAATGATATGGCTTATTATGAAGAGCATTTATTTTGAAGATATACTTGAGAGTTCCAGTCATAAATGGAAGATATATCTTGTTTGTACTGAAGTTTTTACGAAACTAAGATTTTAATTTTATAAATTTTAAATTGAATACATTATTTAAATAAAAATTGTTGGATCCGCATGTAGACTACTAGCTCCGTCCCTCCCTTCCTCCCTCCCTGGACCAATCAAGCCAAATCACAAAAGGTCCAATAGGAAATAGATTAGTAGCATTATTAATGTTCATGAAAGGATCCGCCTAACTACTTTTGTGGGGCTTAACAACTGTTAATCCACAAGGTTTCGACTGTAACATGTTGATTAGACTTAACCAAACTAGCTAGACTCTTTAATTACAAGTACAATATCAGCATTAAATCCTTAATTAATTATATACCACATATTTAACAATAACAAAAGAATGAAAGAGCTAGTAGGTTCACATAGCTTTTAAAGCATGAAACGTTTTTACTAAACAAGAAAAAAAGAACTCTGTTACACAAACTTGTGGTTCATAAATGAAGCCCAAAAAGCTCACTTTTCTTTGAAGTTTATTTAAAGTTGAGAGTTTAATAAATGGATGCCGACATATTTTACTCTTAACAAATAAAATAAAGAGAATAGAAAAGCTATAGTGTCTTTTAGGGAAAAAAGAAATTTCTATTTTTTTTGTTTTTTGTTGCATTAAAGTCTTTTAGTTTGTATTTCCCGACAATAAATTAAGGTTGTGTTGAGTTGGCGCAAAATCATAAGATTGTTTTTGTAAGTGAATTTGTAAAAAACAGTGTCTCTGCAACAATAGTAGAGTATCTATTTAGAAGACTCAACTCTCTGTCCAAATTTATGTACTTAATAATAATTCACTTTGGATCCTTGCTACTCATAGTAAGTCCATGCCCACAACTTGTACATCACCATTAATTTGGTACTAACTTGGTATTTCCGTATTCGCTTTTATTTATCTATTTTGAATTTTGTATATTTCTTAAAAAATAATGATCAATTTGAGTAATTTACTATCATGTTTATACTAATTGATGTATATTCTTAAAATTTGAGAAGTTATTTGGAGAATAAATAATTAATGTTAAGAATAAATTAGAAAATGATTAATTATATTATTTTAATATGTTAAAAGTGAAAAAAAAAAAAATCTATTTTAAAAAAGTGAAGGAAGGGAGTGAACGCAAGCACTAACACTGTAACACATTCTGAAATTAATTGAGAATTACTTTTTTTAGAATCAAATGTAATGAGAATATTTTTCCACCAAGCAAATTGGATAAAAAGAAATTCGGTTGGATGCATTAAAATTTTGTTATGTACAAAAGGAACGGAGGTAGAGTATTTCATGAACACGACCTTTTATAACCATTTACCAATTGAATAAAATTGTTTTCTTTTTCAAAAAATAAAAAATAATATATATATATACTACAAGAAAATTGTGAATTACATGGGGATTTTCATGGGAATTAGAATGCAAATTTGCAGGAAAATAAGTTTCCTGCGAATTTTCATACTAATCCCCAGAATAATCCCCATGTAATTCATACTTTTTTTTATAGTGATATATATATATATATATATATATATATATATATATATATATATATATATATATGAACATTTCTTATAAAAGGACAATTAAAAACAAGTTTATTAATAGGATCCCAAAAGTCCTTTTTTAAGGATTAGACCCATTTTTCTTTATTTTTCACCTAAAAAAAATACTAATCTTAGTCTAGCAAACACACATGGGCTTTTTCATATTTTTAAGAACTTTGGGATTCTCTTTAAAACTTTTTAAAAGAACCCCCCCCCCCCCCTCACTCTCCCCCTCTTTCTTTTCCTTCTTTTTTCATCATTCTTTTCCCCTCTAGGTTCCAATGTTCTTTTATCTTCCTCCTTCTCCCGCTCCTTCATTTTCGAAATAGAATTGAAGGTAACTAAGGGGGCATTGAAGCTATTTGTTGTCTTTCAAGACCCACAATTTGAAGGTTTCAACTGATGAACAGACTACTAAAAAAGTGCCAAAAAACGACGGACAAAAAAGTGACGGATTGCCAAAAAGCGATGCCATTTGCCACACTGTCCGTCACTTTTTAATAAAAATAATTATTTTTAAAATTATTTTACAAAAAGTGACGGACGGCATCTCTTAGTCCGTCACTCTTTTTAGCGGATTTTTGCGCTAAATATATATATATATATATATATATATATAATTAATAATTATTTATTTAATATATATAGAGACGCTGTCGCTTTTTAATAAAAATAATTATTTATAAATTAAAAAATAACCACGTTGTCTGTCGTTTTTAATTTATTTTATTTTATTAATTAGTTTTTTTAAAAAGCGACGGATGACATCTCTTAGTCCGTCGCTTTTTGGTCAAAATATCTAGTCAAACATTTTTAAAAAGCGATGGACAATGTCTCTTAATCCGTCGTTTTTTAGTCAAAATTTTGGTCAAATATTTTTAAAAAAGCGATGGACAAAGAGACGTTGTCCGTCGCTTTTTTTAAATTTTATTGAACCAAAAAGCGGGTTTTCCCCCCATTTTTCCATCTCTATTTCTCTCTCTTCTCTTTTCTCTCCTTTCTCTCTAAAACCAAATTGTTACGCTGTCGCTGCCCCACGCCGCCGTCGCCCTTCTCTCCTTGAGCATTAGTCCTGTCGCTGCCTTGACCCGTCGGTGCCGTCACCCGTCATCTCCACTGCCTCTTTTCCTTAGCTTGTTAAGATTAGGGTTTAATTTTAGTTTTTTTTTCAATTCTAGTAATATTTGATTTGTTATAAATTAGTATATTATTTTAGTTTGATGAATTATGTTATTCAATTATTAATTTGTACATTTGATTATTGTTAGTTAGGTAGAGAATTAGGGATTTTTGATTTTAGGGTTTTCTTCTAAATTGGTTTTTTTTAATATGATTGTGAATTGAGTATTAGAAGATAGAACTAACAAATAATTAGAAGTTAGAAGTTATAAAGTTAGAAGTTAGATTAGTTGCATTTTCCAACTTTGAAATTCTTGAATTTAGTATGTTTGGCGGTTGAAGTTAGAAAAACATTCAATTGTATATGAAAGTTAGATTACTTTGAAGTTAGAGAAATATTGGATAGTATATGAAAGTTGAAATTAGATTAGTTGAATTTTCCAACTTAGAAGTTCTTGAATTTAGTAAGTTTGAAAGTTGAAGTTAGAAAAATTGGGGATTTTTAAATATGATTGTAAATTAAGTATTAGAAGTTAGAACTAACAAATAATTAGAAGCTAGCTAGAAGTTAGAGATTAGTTGAATTTTTCAATTTGTCATTGTATTTGTGCTTATATGTATTATATTGTTGTTGAAAATTGGGTTACTTGAATTATATTCTTGAACTTAGAAGTTTTTGAACTTGGAAATTCTTGAACATAGAAATTCTAGAAATTAGATATGAACTTGAATTTTTGTAGGATTTTAGAACTTTAATTAGGTTGTGAACTTTAGAAATATTGAATTATTGTAGGATTTTAGAACTTTAGGATGTGAACTTTAGAAATCTTGAATTATTGTGGGATTTTAGAACTTTAAGCTGTGAACTTTAGAAGTCTTGAATTATTGTAGGATTTTAAACTTTAGGTTGTGAACTTTAGAAATCTTGAATTATTGTAGGATTTTAAACTTTAGGTTGTGAACTTTAGAAATCTTGAATTATTGTAGAATTTTAGAAATTTAGGTTGTGAACTTTAGAAATCTTGAATTATTGTGGGATTTTAGAACTTCAAGTTGTGAACTTTAGAAATCTTGAATTATTGTAGGATTTTAAACTTTAGGTTGTGAACTTTAGAAATCTTAAATTATTGTATTTAGAACTTTATAAGATTGTAAACGTTAATATTGTAGGATTTTAGAACTTTAGGTTGTGAACTTTAGAAATCTTGAATTATTGTAGGATTTTAGAACTTAAAGTTGTGAACTTTAGAGAACTTGAATTTTTGTAGGATTTAAGAACTTTATAAGATTGTGAACGTTAGAAATCTTGAATTATTGTAGGATTTTAGAACTTTAAGTTGTAAACTTTAGAGAACTTGAATTTTTGTAGGATTTTTGAACTTTAGGTTGTGAAACGTTAGAAATCTTAAATTATTGTAGAATTTTAGAACTTTAAGTTATGAATTTTAGAAAACTTGAATTTTGTAACATTTTAGAACTTTAAGTAGTGAACTTTAGAGAACTTGAATTATTGTGGGATTTTAGAACTTTAGGTTGTGAACTTTAGAAATCTTGAATTATTTTAGGATTTTAGAACTTTAGGTTGTGAACTTTAGAAATCTTGAATTATTGTGGGATTTTAGAACTTTAAGTTGTGAACTTTAGAAATCTTGAATTATTGTAGGATTTTAAACTTTACGTTGTGAACTTTAGAAATCTTGATTTATAGAATTTATGAACTAATTATTAGGTTGAACTTTAGAAATCTTGATAAAATATAGTCTTTATGAAATATTTGTAATTTTGAAACGAATTTTGAAAGACTTTATAAGTCTTTAAATCACAATTTTTTAATGTTAATTTAAGTTTGTTGTTTTATATTTTGTGTAGCTTCTTTATAATGTTTTGTGTTTGATTGAAATGGCGAATTGCTTTTGCGGTGGGTAGCGCAAAGTGCGTAAAAGCGACGGATGGGGTGGTTTTGTCCGTCGCTTTTCTAGATTTTATTTTTTTAAAAATCCAGAAAAGCGACGGACAGGGTCCTTTAGTCCGTCGCTTTTTTTAATTTTATATTTTAAAAAACCCAGAAAATTGACGGACAGGGTCGTTTAGTCCGTTGCTTTTTTT
This sequence comes from Solanum pinnatisectum, assembly GCA_035578085.1. Lineage (NCBI taxonomy): Eukaryota > Viridiplantae > Streptophyta > Magnoliopsida > Solanales > Solanaceae > Solanum > Solanum pinnatisectum. The sequence goes on along the minus strand of CM069079.1, from coordinate 40,100,254 downwards.
AATTTTATATTTTAAAAAATCCAGAAAAGCGACGGACAGGGTCCTTTAGTTTGTCGCTTTTCTGGATTTTTCAAATTTTATTTCCAAAAAAGCAACGGACGGCGTCTCATTGTCCGCCACTTTTCAAGATTCTAAAAAAATCAAAATTAATTAAAGCGAAGGACTTCATCTCTTTTTTAAAATTAAAAATAAAAAAAGCGACGGATGCCATTGCATTCTTCAAAAAAAAAAATATTTTTTTTAAAAATAAAAGCAATGCAGTCCGTCGCTTTTGGAAAAGTGTCGAGCCAAAAAGCTACGAGATTAACTGTGTCGCTTTTGGCCAAAAAATCAACACAGTCCATCACTTTTTTCCTTCTTTTTTTGGACAGTTTTTTAGTAGTGACAATAGTTTGTTTTGGAAGCCCTTACTTTTTCCTATTCGAGTACAAAATGTTGCTTTAAATATTTATTTTTGTGATTTTATGTGTGTATAGTCATGATGATGCCCTAATTTGTTCTTATTTTGATTTTTTTTTTTTTTAAATTTTGATGGTGTTTTTCATGTCATATTGTTTTATTCTTTTTGAGTGTATATAGTCATGTTGTTATCAAGAGAACGTTCAAGATGACTTCGTAGAGTTGATTATAGTCTTATTATTAGAGTATACTCTGGAGTACTCAGTTCATAGTGGATTCTCTAGTTCGTCCGGACCATCTGTTCAACCCATATCATGCATGCGGTGGAGGCTATGAGTGTGAGGAATTGGGTCATTATGCTAAATGGTGTCCTAGGCGCAGACAAACATGACACATTAGATTTCTTCGGTTTAGGCCCATAAAGGACCATCACGACTAGCTAGAAGAGGTATACGGAGTTGTAAGGGTGAAATTATGGTCATTAGGGTAGAGCTCGGGTACATTGTGGAGGTTGTCATGGAGGCACATAATTCGGGTGCGGACGTGGTCATTTTTATGTTTTTTTTCATGTAACTTAGAGGCTGAGACTTCTAATTAAGAGGCTATGACTTGAGATGCAGTATCACAAGAACCCTACCATGTCTGTGCTTGGGTTGGGATAATCTCTCGTTAAATACCCAACTCATCACACTAATCATATCATTTGTCGTTCATAGGACAATTAGATAGTTTGTATCAACTAGAACATCCAACGCGACTTGAGAATCTAGAATGACAACTCCTAGAGACTTGTCTTTTACTTTAACTACCTTGATTGTTGTACCTAAAATAATCATTATCCAAAGTCTATAATTCCATATGAACAAACATGCTA